>OZ020615.1:20352525-20692525 GCA_963971575.1 Liopterus haemorrhoidalis | reverse complement strand
CTAACCTGCATTTAGAAATGAATGGTTTGCCACACAGGTACAAACACTGAAGGATACCCAGCTTTACTACACCGAGTGTACTCAGATATTGGCGAAATATCTGCTTCCTTGTATTTTATGTTATAACTCATAGCTATATAATATTATGTGCTATTGTTTGGACGATAAAGAAAAATAGTTTTGGTTCGAGTTTGTTTTTATTCGTATGTCTTCATTCGAAGATATATGACATGTTGAAGGAGAGTAATATTGTTCAATCCAACAACAAACTCCTTCTATCCACTGAGTCCTATAACTTTATCTACTGTAGGTTTATTTAGAAAAATAAAGCTTTTTTGTTTAATAAAACTTGATATATTTAATGTGTTTCTATAATTCTGAGGTTATCTAATAATGGTTTATGCAACAGAAAAGTTATGACCAATGATGTTTGCGAGATTTAATGTATTTTCATTTATGGCTTGATGTACAAGCATTCATCGACTGCAGTATTGTACTTTGGTTTCACTATGATTTCTTTAATTTGAATCGTCCATCTTCTTACCATTAAGTGTTCAATATATTCGTTTAACGTTGTATACGGTCAAAAACATTAAAATCTTTGTGAAATAGGTCGTTTAAAAGTATAGTGCAGCAAAGGAAAATAGTGCGATTAATTGCTCTTGGATCTTGCTCAAAATCTTATTTGCCGGCCCTGGTCTAGTAGACTAACAAATTTGTTCTTCTTTCTATCCATGGAATACTTAGTAGTCGTCAACCCTACATTTTAAAAAAATACGAGTTTCATATCGGCCTTTTAAGACGTATTTTTTAAAAATATTTTGTCTTAAATATTATCTTTGGATGTGTATAAATCTCTATGGATCCACTTTATTAGTTTCCACATTTTCCATTTTTTATTATACTCGTATATACAGTCAGTTCTGTTATGGCGAGTTTATAATGGGTGTTTTTTTTAGAGGTATAGAACTTTAAATTGCAATAAAACAACGATGGATTATTCGATTGACATGAATTTTTTTTTATTCGAAAGATAATCTTGTGGCATTACATTTTAAATATGATTTCTGGCATATGACCGCCACGGCTGGCTCGGATGTAGTCCAATCTGGACGTCCAATTTTCGATGACTTTTTCCAACATTTGTGGCCGTATATCGGCAATAACACGGCGAATGTTGTCTTTCAAATGGTCAAGCGTTTGTGGCTTATCCGCATAGACCAATGACTTTACATAGCCCCACAGAAAGTAGTCCAGCGGTGTTAAATCACAAGATCTTGGAGGCCAATTCACAGGTCCAAAACGTGAAATTAGGCGGTCACCAAACGTGTCTTTCAATAAATCGATTGTGGCACGAGCTGTGTGACATGTTGCGCCGTCTTGTTGGTATGATTTAATGTAATGCCACAAGATTATCTTTCGAATAAAAAAAAATTCATGTCAATCGAATAATCCATCGTTGTTTTATTGCAATTTAAAGTTCTATACCTCTAAAAAAAACACCCGTTATATGTATACGCGATTTATTGTGCAAGATGCACCAATTATACTCCAAAAAGAAGCATCTCCTAAAGAAGGATCCTTAACGAAAAAAAAAAATATATATATATATATATATATTTCTGATTCTGATTATTATTATTTTGTACGGAATAATGTCTAGGAATCAGGTAGCGACTAGCGCCATCTGACGTAACCTAACGACTACTTTTTACTGTAGTCGAAACCGCCAGCTTTACATGCCCTCTGAAGCACACCCAATATTCACAAATATTAATTCAGAGATACAGGTGCTAATTTAGGGAAGGCTGAGTGGGCCTATGGTTGCAATGACCAACAATGTTTTTGAATTTTTTTTTACGCGTACTGGTGATCAATCTCACGATCCCACACGCTTACAAAGTGAGTCAGACCACCACGATATTGCAACTTTCTTCTGATGATCTGATATAACAAGATAAGGCATACCATTTCAATGATAGTTACTTTGGGGCCCATGTAGGACGGCCCGATTTCGAGAGGTAGATAAAAATTGGATATATCACGTAATAAGAATAAAAAACGCATGTGGAATAAGACATGGGTTGTACGACTTAACATGTTTTGGCCAGCTAGAAAAGATGGAAAACACTCGCAAAAGACGAAATATTACGAATATTGTCAACGATGAACTTGGTCGACATGTACTCTATTTAGACGACATGATCCAGTGATGGAAAAATGACAAAATTACTTTGTCCTAACAGTAAATAAGTTATAAATTATTAAAGATTATCTCAAGACACAACGATAACTCAAAAGGCCAGATAATTAACAGAGCAATGGGTTTGAAGCCATAAGTCAACGACTGCTAATGTCCAACAAAAGAGAAGTTGTTATTGTCCACATCGGCGTGTAGACAAAATTCGGCACGTGATAGGTATGGACGTAGTACGAAACACAATACAGGCGTACCGTTTTATGAAACACGTTTTTTGACACCTAGAACACATTTGATTCTCTCCATTTTATGGGCATTTAATTCGAAAACAATCAAAAGTTGAAGAAATGACAAAAAACAAATATAAAATTAATAAAAAAATAGAAACGCAAACAACCCGATTTAGTCTGGGCCACCTGACGTACTGATATCAGCCGTACTGACGACGGGTAATGGAACGAGCGAAAATGGAAAGCGTCGTATTGTGAGCATAGCTAATTGGACTGTCGTATCTGCGATTGGTTTTATCGTCACATGGTCGTAACCTGAGGTACTCCTACAGTGTCTGTTACAATCGTAACACTCCCTTTGTAAGAAGACGACCTAATTTCCGGCAACCTTAGTTCAATCACCACCTATTACAGTTGCATAAACAAAAACGTAGACTGTGGAAACGTTATAAATATATTCATAACTCAGCATCCTATAAAGAATTTCGTGATGTATCTAATCATCTTACCAGTGAACTGCGAATGGCGAGACGCGAGTATGAGGCACAATTGGTTCAGAAAGGGCCGCAAGCGTTTCATAGTTACATATGGTCTAAACTGGCTTCCAAGGTTTCAACGCCTATTCTTAGAGGTGATGACAATTTAATATGCAAAGATTTTGCTTCTGTGGCTAACATTTTATCCATAGTGTTTGTCGCTACCTATACAACTGAACCTGATGGCGTTTTACCAAATCTCAAACCCACATCTCGTTATCCATTTGATATTACTGCCATCGAAGTAGCTCCTGAGATTGTTCTTGAGGAGCTTAGTTGTCTTAAAAAATCGTGCTCCTTGAATCCAGACAACATACCATCTTTAATATTAAATAAATGCAAAGACGCTTTGGCGGAGCCATTATGTTTACTTATGAAGAACTATTTCAACGCTGGTACTCTACCTTGTTCCTGGTAATTGTCTTACGTAACCCCTATTTCTGTTACTACGAATCTACTGCTAGCACTAAATGCATGGACTCGAGCCATTGATAACTCGGAACCCATTGATGTTTTATATCTCGATTTCTCTCGAGCTTTCGACAAAGTTCCTATCAAAAGATTATTACACAAGCTAGAACACCACGGTATTCGAGAAAAACTACCAAATTGGATTCGAGCCTTTTTATCGAAAATGAACTTTCAGGTAAGAGTGGGCGACCCTCTTTCTGACCCTGAAGAAGTCCTCAGTGGTGTACCACAAGGTTCAGTACTCGGACTTCTTTTTCTAATATATGTTGCCGATCTGAAATCTAAAATTTCTTCCTCATGCTCTTTTTATGCTGATGACACCAAATTATATAATAATCCTCTTACAAATGCTACAATTCTTCAAGAAGATCTGGAAAAATTGATGGACTGGTCAAATAAGTGGATAATACCTTTAAATTCAGAAAAAACGGTTGTGCTGCATATTGGGTCGAATAATCCACTAGTTCAGTACCAAATAAATGGACAACAAATTAAATCTGTTTCGGAACAAGTCGATTTTGGGATTACGATCACTTCAAACCTAAAATGGTCCAGACATGTGCTAAAATGTGCAAAGAAAGCGAATTCAATAATATTCTTGATAAAGAAATCTTTCTATCGTCCATCTCCTACTTAGTTCTGCTCTCTGTACAAAATGTATGTTCGTCCTCATCTGGAATTTGGTTTTGCCATTTGGTCACCATATTTGTCGAAAGACATTTAAGTTATTGAAATTGTGCAACGCAGAGCAAACCCGAATTCCATATGGGCATAGTAGGCCATCTTATGAAGCCCGATTACGTGAATTAAAGATCATCAAGTTAGTGGAACGACGTGTTCGCGGTAACTTAATAACTATGTATCGACTTGTGTCCAATTCGTTTCTTGTGATGCATCGTCATTATTTATTCTAAATAACGATAACAGACTGCGTGGCCATAGATTTAAACTGAAGAAAGACTCTTTTACCAAGAGTGTGCTTCAAAGAGCACGTTAAGCCGTAAATCTCGGCTAACGTATAAAGTAGTTGTTAGGTTAGGTCAGAGAGCGTAATTACGACCTGAAAATATTTGACGTCTGGAGAATCCCTGCCATAAGAAATAATAAAATAATATGTACAAAATTGAACTTATCTTTGAACTTATTTCCGTCCACTTTAGTGATGCTACTGACTCATTGGCGTCACAAAATTTGTCACTGAAGCGGGTGAAGGCAAGCTCAATTTCGCACTGTAGGCATACTTATCACTCTTCACTTTATATCGTGTTGGTTTTACTAACCTATAAAACAAGGATTATAGAATTCAAAATTTCTTGTGCGTTAATATAACTCAGCAATTAATCTACATCAAATTAATTTCGATAATTATGACAAATTTTTTCAGAAAACATTTCAGCAATAACTGTCCAAATTATTACAAATCGTCATAATTTATCAGGTCACAGATTATATAATTAATTATTGAAAATGAAAAGCATTTTGGATTAATTATGGTTGGTTAATTTGTTCAAACTTCGCCCCGGGGATAATAATATACAAAGCTTAGTTCAATGTTGCAAATTGTAAATGGGTTGTAGACATGATATTACATTTTATATGAAAGTTTTACCAAACTTGGTACATCAGAAAGTAAAAATTTATTAACTATTTTAATGTATTTTAGCGTGATTATAAAACAAATATAAAATATAAATTGCAAATTACAGACAATTTAAACACACATTAAAGTTCGCGTGATATATTCAGGCTGTAACAGCGAAACGAGACATCGCCATTTTTTATATATTATTCTTCTTCCTCTTCTTTGGGCGCTATCAGTCATTTGACTTTTGGCCTCACTCACATAAGCCCTCCATCTCCATCTATTCATTGTCAAGTCTTGCCAAGTACCCTGTATACCAATACTTGTTAGATCTTCGGTTTTCTGATCTCTCCATGTCTTGCGAGGTCTTCCCACTGGTCGACGGGTATTCAATCTTCCTTCCCATATCATCCTAACCATTCTGTCCTCCCTCATCCTCATAACGTGTCCTATCCACTCTAATCGTCTGCCTCTAAGTTCTTGAGTGATACTTGGCCTTGAGTACAGTTCTCGGATATCTTTGTTCTTACGGATGCAGTAATTACGACAGCTATCGTGACATGATCGAGAACTTTCAGTAACATCAATTAGATGAACTGAATTTAGAAAACATGTGGCTACAACAATCCCCCGTATGTAAGTTTCCTTGGTATACATGTAGATCCCCATCTAAGATGGGACCAACATACAGAGTTTCTGAGCCGTAAACTAAGGTCTACCATATATCTAATTAGAAACCTAAAACTAGAGGGGAGTATAGATGAGGTTCTAAAAGCTTACTTTTCCCTTTTTCATTCCCAGTTAAGCTATTCTTTATTAATCTGGGGACATTCACCAGCTGCCAGAGAATTTTTGCCCTACAGCGTTAGGTTGTAAGAATTATTGCTTCTACTACTTTTCAAGCCGACTGTCCTGATCTATTTGTAAAACTCCATATAATGTCTCTACCTTCCCTTTTAATCTTTTACTGCGTACTCCGTACTCGCCAAAATCTAAAAAAATTCCCAACCTGCAGTAAAACCCACTACCATAATATTCGGTTAAAAAACAATATTCGTGGTAACTTCTTACGCCTGAACAAATTCAACCCTCAACCCTAACAAATTCTAACCAAGCTATTCTGACTGCAAATACCATGTATAGTTTCGATGAGTTCGATAACTTTAGTTTTGAATAACTTACATTTTATGTAAATGACTGACTAATAACGTTGCCATGTAATAGTATTTAGTTAATAAACATTATTATTGTTATTATTGTTTTCCTTTCTTTGTAAATAATCACGGACAGTCCGGGGCTTACAACCATACGGACCAAAGTCAAGTATCGGCTGTTTTCCTAATATGTTCCTCGTCTAGTCTAGTATGGTGTGGTGGTATATTATGTTAACGAGGGCAAAGATTGTAGCGTTCCTGCTATTGTGTTGTGTCGGGTTGTTGTGTTTGTTCTTCTGATGCTTCAGTGTCTGTTAGTTTTCGTTTTCTGGTTTTGAATTGTGTTGTTTTGTGTAGTTTGTGTGTGTTTTGTGATGGTTGAGCGTATTGTTCCGCGTGGTTGGACTCCTGTGACAGTAACTGTGTACGTTGTGTATGTGTCATTTGTTCGTCTTGTGCAGATATAGTGTGCTGCGATTCGTGTTCTATATTGTGTAATGCTGTTCTCGGTGGATGTTGTGTGAAAGGTGTAATGTCGTGTGTTATGTTTAGGAATTTTCTTACAATATGACAGATCGATTCATTTCCAGAAGCGGTGACCGCCAAGATCTCCAGATTCAAGTGCTCTAGACATTTATGAGGTATTATTTTAAAAGACGTGTTTATGCCAACAGTCCAACGTCGATTGAAAAACTAAACAATAATATTCGAGCAGTTATTGTTGCATTACCTAAACGCCTAAAATTTGTGAAAAAGTTACGAGAAATTCTTTTGAAACAGCTCGCATTTGTGTGGCAGTACGAGGAAATATTGCACACATCTATAACGATACATTTCGTGGAGAGAAGGCCCAATGTTTATATAAAACTAAAATTTAGAACTAAATTTTGAAATCTAGTAAATTTTAATGATTGTCGCCATATGTCGCCAGAAGCGGTGACATCGTCTGACCGTCAAGATCTCCAGATTTCACCACTTGAGATATTTCTGTGGGGTTAATTTACAAGACGTATTAATGCCAACAATCCAACGTCGATTAAAAAACTAAAGAATAACATTTGAACATCAATAATTGTAATATCGCCTAAAATTTGTGTAAATGGTAGAGGTCTGCACGGGCCTATTTTGGACCACCTTTACCCGGCCCGGCCCGTTATGTTCCCAGTCCGGCCCGGCCCGAGCCCGAAAATATTAATACAATTATTGCATCTACGCGGCCCGAACCCGACAAAATTTTAAATTCGGCCCGAATAAACCTCGTTAAAAAAATATTATGATACAAAAATTGCTTACAATTTGTAATAATTATAAAACTAGAAATTTAAAAAAATATATATTTTTTAACGAAGGTTTAAAAATAAATTATTTAAAGGTGTTATTGTTCTTATCCGGCCCGAGCCCGAATATAATACATGTCAGTCGTCCCGAACCCGGCCCTCGGGCCGAGTCGGGCCTGGGCCCACGGGCCAAGCCCGAGCCCGTGCAGACCTCTAGTAAATGGTATGACAAATGCTCTTGAAAGAGCTCGCATTTGTGTGGCAGTACGAGGAAATATTGCACGCATCTATAATGATACGTCGTGGACAGAAGGCCTAATACAAATGTTCATATAGTCTGTTTCTTTGGTTTAAACAGAACTAGATTTTGAAATCATGTAAATTTTAACTATTGAATGAGATTTTGACCATAATTATTAACAAAAGCCTTATTCAATCGTTAAAAAGTGAGATCTTGATAACTTGAGAAAAATAACTCTTGTTTAGTTCCGTTTAAACGTTTTTGAATGGATATGTTTTATTTGAAAGTATAGTTATGTACCTTTATTTTTTATTGTTTTGCATAAAACACACACTGTACATTAATCAAAGTAGTATTTAACATAATTTTACCTTAATTATCAATCAGTATTTGAATCTAATGTAAGCTTCAATAATACGAAAATAATTATACAACCCACAACACACACATGCATCAAGCATATTGTATTTTAGTTTCAAGGAGACATCCATGAACTCTACTAATTTCATATATTGTTGACGTAAAAATATTCTGAATAATTGAAATCATTTCTCATATTTCTTTGAAGTCATATAATTTTCTCATAACTTATTTATGAAGAAATATTAATTTTTAATTGCGTAAAGAACAACGGGATGCAAAATTACATTTGAAAATTTTACGTATTTTCGGCATTAAAAGGTCAATAAAACCATTGAAATTATTCAAACATATTAATCGGCTTTCTATTGATAGCTGATTATTTATTTAAAAATTTCAGGATGTATCAGATTATCTAATTGAATATTCAATGTACTGACATATTTAGAGCTAGGACATAGCTAAGCCTAAACCTTCACTGTCGCTTGCGGGCGGCCAGTTTTTTTTTTTTTTTTTTTCAATATAAACTATTCATTTTATTCATGTGCCGAACTTGTGAAAACCGAAACTCGTACTTTATCCATTTTGAATACGCTCATAATGAGACTAATCTCTTGTATTCCAATTAAATTTAACTGTGAAGACGCTAATTACTGTGTTATTAGGGCTCACACAACAACGTTCTTTAATTTTTTAAATATATTTATGGGTTTCAAATAAGACTTATATTTATATAGTTTTGTGTAGAAATGTTCAAATACGTCAAAAAATTTTTCGATGGGATTGTTTATTGTTTAGAACATTGAAGATAATGAAATTTCACTTGGTACAAGTATTCTTTACACCTAATAAATCATTTTTATCCGCAGCACCTATATTGAGAACCGCTGCAAATTCGAGGTGACGACAAAAGTAGATTACCAAGTACAATAACTATAATTAGTTTTCACAATCGAATAAAATATCATGAAAAATATTTGTAAAATGAAGTTTTACCTACAATTTGCCGCATGGTACACAAATATTCGTCGAATGGTTTACAAGCTGGTGCCTATAATACAATTTGTTTATTTACAATTACATGACAGTTCTTGAAATGAAATGAAGCAATGAACAACTGAAAATATACTATTAGATAGATAAAAATTCTCTTAAAAATTGATTGTTTCTAACTTTATTTCATGTTGTTAGTATAAGAAACTATACGGTTGTGCGCACCCTTAAAACACAGTATGAGACGGTCGCCAAAGAAATACACAATAACTACTATGGAAACTATATTTTCGTGTGGTATATGCAATAAATGAATTTGTAAACCATATCATTGTTTTTTTTTTTTTTTTTTTTTCTAGTGATGTTATTTTTATACCGAATAGCCACTTATATAGCCACTTCAAAAAACAGTAATGTCTTATGCTGTGGTTTTATATCCCTATTAAAAATCAATGTATCACGCTGCCAATCAATGTTTTTACTTGCTCGACCTTAATATATAAGGGGCAAGTATTGTAATCGCGAAAATTTTCGTTGTCGAGATTTTGACTGATGACCACGTTTCAAGGTCCAGGGAAACTAAAAATCCTATTTTCGAAGTGCCGTCCGTATGTGTGTGTGTCTGTGTGTGTGTGTGTCTGTCTGTGTGTATACACGATAACTTAAGAACGGTTTAACTTAGAGAGTTCGTTCTGGTACTAAAAAAATCTCCTATTAATTGGGAAGAACCCAATTGTTTTTTATGAAAATCAGAAACCGGAAACGGAAGTTATTAAACTTTAAAATTTTAAAAAATTCGTAACTAGCAAACCAAGCCTTGTACAATAATTTGTATAGAACATAATATGATGTATTTTTGAAGATTTACCTAAAAATTTTTAAATTAAAAAAAAAATTAATTTTTTAAAAAATATATATTTTTTTTAATTATTATTTTTTTATGGGAGGGCAAGTCTAGCGGAGGTCTCTCTTCGCCACTGGTTTTCCATGCGAATCCGTTGCAGTTATCATGAAAAGAAAGCCAAGGGTACCTATAGAAGATATATCATTAGAAATTTATAAGCCTCCGATATTAAGCTTCGAAAGGCCGATATGTTTTATAAATTCCTTTTTCCTGACAAATGTGGTTAATAACAATTACTGAGTTTTTGCAACAGGCAGTCGAGTTTGTATAAACAACAAAAATATTTGTGAAACAAAAATTAGCATGCTGGTTCAAAACTTTTTACTACCCGTGTTACTGACCTCATATTAAATTATTATTTGAATTATAAAAATATTATAAGCCCCTTTTTTAGCCGTCTACTTTTTAAAATGGTGCATAAAAGTTTACTTACGCATTTAGTTATATAAATAACTAATACTGATAATTAAGCTTAGCAAGGCTAAGGTGCAGCAACGAAGAGAGGAACAATAGGTACTGGGCAAAGCGAGAGGACAAGCTCTACGGAATGTGCAAGGAAGAAGAGGAAACCATGGAGCATTTAGCTAAGAGGTGCAAGGAGATGGCAGTCTGGAAAGAAGAGATAAAGAAACTGATGAGTGAGGTAGGCAAGGGAGAAAGGTGGGCGAGAGAACTGAAAAAAAGAAGGAAGGAGATCGGAGAAGGAAGTCGGGATGAGAGTAGGAAGAAAGAGAGGGACAATGGAGGAAAAACAACTAAATGAGATAAAAAATATTGTAAAATTATCAAATGTTGTACGTCATTTTATTTTGTTAATACCCAAAACGCCGCAAGGCCTATGGAAATAAAGAATTATATATTACTGATAATTAAGTTTTCAAATTTTTTGTTTTTGAGACAAAAATAACTAAAAATATTAGCAGAGAAAATTGTTTTTTTTTCAATAACTTTTAGAACTGAAAAGCAACAATAAAAGTGAATTTAAATTCTAATCTCGTCAATTTTATTAAGTGTTACGAATAGGTGGCATAAAAATAAAATCTCTGAAATGAGCATTTTCTTTTAGAAGCTAAAGTTAAAATATATGAATAGCTTTTACTGTTTCACATACCCTAAAACCTTGGTAATGCTTGAAAATTGTCTTTTTATTTCAAGAGATAAATCGATATGTCCTCTTTTAAATTGTTTCATATAAAGTAGAAAACTCTTATCTAGAAATTCACTGGTCGTTATTGGAAAACTTAAGATAGATGCACATTTTAAATCATTTTTCATCACTATATTTGTTGATGGAAAACATTTTACTTTAAAGATCAAGCATAACAAGTTCTCAATGTCTCATTGACAGTAGATAGCAAAACATATAACAGAACTACGAGTATTTATCGACAGTTTTATAATAAATTTTAAAGTATGATAACATTATATCGAGGTCTATAAAGTAATTAGATAAACCAATGTAAGTACATTTTACCTCCAGACTTTACGAGTTTATGACATAAATTATTAAAGCAATAAATGTCTTAAAGTCGTAAGTTTGCTTCTCTTGATTACAGTCCATGCTCAAATTCTTTTATTTGAATTATTCAGATTGCGAACGTGCTATAAAATATAATCTTTATTATTCCAAATCAAATTTTTATTATTGCAGTCAAATAGACACAGCAAATTAACTGTTGTACTTCGCACAAGTATCTATAACAATAACATAATTTTAGGTAAACTATTTGGGTGATATTTTTTTCAGTTTTGCTACCTAAGTACGTCCCCGGGCGATTCTCATCGAGTCAAGAAAAATAGCAACATACCTAATTATTATAAAACAGGGGTTCCAAACCTGTGTTCAACAGAATCCTAGGGTTGAGCCAATAAAATTTAGTGTTCGGCAATAAAATTAGTTTTTGAGCTCTAATTATTCCATATCCAACTTTAAATGACTTGAAATGACTTTGAAATCAAATCAAATCATTTTATTGAAGCTGATAGTACATTTAGTAAACAGTAACTTACGTCAATACAAACAATAATATGTTTCAAAATTTTACGACACTAATCGTATCTTGAAATTCAGAGACGCTATAAAACGCTCCTTCAAGCAGTATGTTTTTTAGGCCTCTTTTGAATTTGACATTGCAGCTCTTTCTGAGCACAGCTGGCAGGGCATTATAGAGACCGATACCTGCAATTAAGGGTAGATTTCTAGATGCACTATATCTATGCCTAGGAATGGTAAAAAGTTCTCTGTTCTTAGGAACTAGACTAGTATACTAGTCTAGTTCCTATATTCCTAGTCTATACTAGTATACTAGTCTAGTAGACCACTATACTAGTATAGTATTTACGAATCTGACTGTGCCTTACTATGTTGTTTTCGTTGGTCTTTATATACATTAGTATATGTAATATATACAGAGACGGAACTGTCAGAATTTTTTATTCCTTGAAAATTTGCTTGCATGATGTGCGCGACCAAACTTTGGCTAAAGTCCTGATGGCTCGTTTTTAGATTAGAAAAATTCTTTGCCGCACCCCACACCTCAATGCCATAGCTAATGACAGATTGAAAAAAGGAGAAGTACGCAATTCTGACAATCTCCGTTGACACAGTTAGCATCAGTCGTTTTAACATAAATACAACACTATTGAGTTTTTTGGACACGTGGTTTATGTGCTCTTGCCAAGTGAGTCGGGCATTCAAACCAAAGGAACCTCACAGTGGCATCCGAGTGAAGTTCAGTATTGTCCAAATGTCTGTCTTTATAGGAATCGTACTTTGAAATTGACAAATTCGAAATTTCTCATCTAAAATCAATAGCTGTGGCATTAAATGGATGTTTTTCTCTACTAAAATTACTAAAAGTCTTTCTTTCAATATTACAGAAAAATCAGAGAAAGAATCCTTATTTTTTCAGGATACAAAAATCTCTGCCTGGCATCAAATCACCATAAAAATTATTTTATAGAAGTTTTGAAAATTAGTTTTGATGTGAATTAAAAGAAGATCCAAATTTATTCAAAAATGCAATTCGTTATGCGTTGCCGGTTAGTACAACATATTTGCGATAAAGCGAATTTTCGCTCTACACTATGCTCTACACTACTACAAAAGCAAAACGGGAGTAAATTGGATACCACTCCTTGGTCCCTGAATAACCAAGAAATTGGCTAACTTGGTCCCTGAAAAATATATATAGAAATAAATTCCCTACAAGATAAATGTTAAGACCTCTGTATTTAATTATTGTACGGAAGTCTGACATACACCAGTGACTTCAGAAAAACTTTCAGTAGGCTGACACTTTGATGCGTTTTTATGCCTTCAAAATTCTTTATATTTATAAACAAACACTCAGGAGCTCTGTAGATTGTGCGTTGATAGGAGAGGCAATCAGAGAGGCAGTGGGAGAGAGATGGTTAACCATAACGGCCACACCAGCTAGTACATAGTTTTCGAATGACAATCGTTAAATATAAAGGCCTGAATTAAAAAAAAAGTCCAGTATTTTTCCTATATTATCAAAGATCTTTATATACATGTTAAATTTCAACTCTTCAGTTTAGCAGTTGTTAGCAATGGATAGACAGACACGTGAGTGACGGTACAAGAGTTTTCGTTATTGTACGTACGAAACCCTAAAGACGATGATTCACACGAACGTTTCTTTACAAAATGATCTTGCAGCTACAAAAAATCTTGGAAAATCTCTAGAAAATGTCTTACGCCCGATAGCTAGTCAGAGTTATATTTCCTAAATTCGAATTTGGTTTAATCTAAGTTATTGTTTAAATCGAGTGAAAACTTATTATTGCGTTGCTAAAGGCAATTTATACGAGTCCGCAAACCCGAGTTTAGTGTAAAATTTATGATAAACGCACCATAAATTAATAACAATAAAGCTTCATTCACACTTCCCTAATTATAATTATCCTTATGATTTACATTTATACTTAGAAGTTTGTCATACTGTCTCCAACGTACTTAAGTGTCTTAATTATAAGTATAATTTAAAAGTTTGCAAACTTCATGCTTATACTTATACTTACTTATGATTTACACTTAGCGAGAAAGAGACAGAAACTAACCTATAAGTAAATTTGAAATGTCAATATAGATACGACATGCAAAAATACAATGATCCTATAACTGCCGAAATAATTGGTAGACGAAAAACTGAGACCATTTCGCATATTTAAAAATGAAATAAGGTTAAAAACGTAGAGGGTGGATACATGCAATAGTAATTTTTGTTCGTAACTACAGATGGTAGCACGAACCTGATTTGGTACGTATGAATGCTCCCTAAGTATAAATATAATACTTGATTATAATTATAATCAGAAGAATTATAATTCAAAATTGTAAGTATAATTTGGTAACTGTGAATGCAGCTTTACGTAAACTATATAACACGACTATATTTGTAAAATTATTCAAAAAAAAAAAAAAACGTAGAAATAAAAGCAAAGTCAAAACAAAAACACTTGAAAAACGCAATGAAATAATATGATTTATAAAATTCACTAGTTCAACAGACGGCATAAATAAATGTTGGCACAGTAAAATCGCTGACGTCATGGCTCCATTTTATAACCACCCTGAATTATAAATAATAGTTTTTTTTGTACATAACCTAACTGTTTACTGTACATGTCAAAGTAAAAAGGAAGTGTTATTTATTGAACAAAACCTGTATTGTATTTTACAATTCAAAAAATATACTCCAATAAAATATTTGCAATCTATATTAATAAAATTGGAGGCTATATCTTTTTTTTGCCTTATATTAGGTTTCTACATATTTCAGTTGATTATAAGACAATATCCGAAAAAAAAAACAATTCTTATCTGTCTGTCTGTCCGAGATGTCACGCAAAAACGGCTGGACATATTTTCACGTAATTTTGTATGTATGATAGAGTAGAACCAGGATTCGAGCATAAGCTATAAGGCATTTAAAAATTTTATTCTTGGGAGGGTGTTTCTTATTGGGTTATGCTTATTAAAAAACTAGAAATATTTTCCTTATTATTGATTTAACAGAAAAATATAAACAACAAAAATTGTTGCCAGTAATAAAAAAAATCTTTTTGAATACATTTTTTAGATGAATATATGAATTACGGCTGGGACACACTAAAAACTAAACTTTTGAAATATCGCCCTAATTATTGATGTAACAGTAAAAATGTATATGACAAAAATTGTTTATATTAAGAAAATTACTGTTTTTTGTTGTACTTATATATACTTTTCGATTAGATAACTATTTGGGGAGTTATGGGGATACACCCTAAAACTAAAATATTGAAATATTTCACTATTATTTACTTTACATCAAAAATGTGTATAAGGAAACAATTATTTTTCTTTTCTTCAACGCAGTTTTTAATAAGAGATATATTTGGGAAGCTATGGGAAGAGCTACCTATAAACGAAATATCTCACTTATTATTTACTTAACATTGAAAATATATACAAACGAGCGGTTTAGAATAAAGGAACGATTACTTTCTGTCCTACTTAAAATTGAAATATCTCACTTAGCATTTACGTTACAGCAAAAATGTAGATTACAAAAACCGTAGGAAGTACAGGTACGTACTCCAGCTAGTAATTTAATAAATCCAATTCTATTAAACTATGCGTTGAATAGTTGTTCTTCAGAAACGTCATTTACTCTAAAATCGAGTTAAATGATTGAAATCGCCGATGTTGGCGAGTTATAATTTTTCATTATTAGTATTCAGTTCATTTTAAATTTATTTTTAAAATTTATATTACATTCTATTTATTCTATATATAGGGTAAACACTACAGTTATTGGACAGTGACAGTTATTGGACATGTTGCACATAACTAGTAATATTAAGAATTATTATTTTTGCAATTAAATTTTGAATTCATAGATGGGTGCAGTAGCATGTTTCTCTCAAAAATAAATTAGTTCACAATATCGTCACCAACATTGTATGGCGTATTTTGGCACTTCATGTAAGAGTGGTGTTAAGAGTCATATTCATTGTTTTCGTTAAGGATTCGTTGAGGGGGTAAAATTTCATATTTATTCCAGCGATCGAAATAAAATATATTACAGTATATTAAATGTTAATTGAGGTATTATTTAGGATATTAGAATCAAGTTTGCCGTTTTTTTCTCACCTCAATTCTAATACTGACATTGTCCAGTAACTGTATCAATAAAATACTAATATTTAGTTATTGGACGCTCGTCCAATAACTATGTTTTCCTCAAATTTAATGAAAACTGGCTAAATTAGCAATGGCTGCATATGAAATATACTGTAGTTTTTATTTCAAATTTTGCTCATTTGGGACAGTTATTGGACACCTGTCCAATAACTGTAATTTCTATGTCCAGTAACTAGATATCTTCTTTGGGCACATTCTTTTCAAAACCTTTACTCCTCTTTTACAAACAGCTATTAAAATGTTAAACCAGAAACTCTTATTAACGGGTTTACGGCTTGCGAATTATATCCCTTTAATCCAGACGCTATAGACTATACCAAATATTTAGGAGAAGCAAAATCAAATGATGATAATAATAATTTACCTGAAACTATCCAATAGGTATCTATTAATTATGGCGAGTGTATTAATATTGTGGGTATAGAAAGAATACAGAATTTTAGAACACTTGATGACATTTTTTATAATGAAATAGATGGAAACTTGCTGGATTTGTACCAAATTTGGAAACATTTTCAAAATACAATAAACGATAATGATAAAAACAGGAATTTTATTTTATATTTCTGTACCTAGCAGACAAAAAAATATCATTGAAAATATTGTTATACAACATGCGAATGTTCAGTCTTCAATTAATAAGAATGGTACTCCTATACAAAATAGCCTGCATTTGTCTGTGAAACAAAAAAATCATGATTTCAGTACTTCTGAATCAGGACCAGAAATCAAGAGAGTTCACTCGCCATTTGTAGTAAATTATCTAGTTATGCCCGAGACACCAACACGAAAAAATAAGGAAAATATAGAAAGTCTTTTGCCATTACGGCTAAAAAATATCAAAAAATGTACGAAGTGAAACGAACTTTTAAAGAAGAGGAAGATAAGGAAAGAACACCCTAAAGGAAGAAAAGAACACGCGAAGAAAAAAGAGCTGCTAAAAAAACAGAATCAAGTAATTAAAACTAATCTTAACGAGAGACACATCTCTTCGCATGTCATCAATGCTATAAAGAAAAATCGAACATTTGTTTATCAGATAATACCAGCAATGATTCTAATAATTCAAAATATTACTATAACGCGAATAGTGAAGAATTATTAAATTTATACCAAAATGAAAATAAAAAAATGTAATAAGTACTTTTTTTAAATCACATAATATTATTTTTTTTCTTCATCCAAAGTAAAAGCTACCAAAAAGCCAATATAAATTATTTTTATTAGTTAAATTCGTTTTTTTTGAAGTGTCCAATAACTAATTTCATGTGTCCAGTAGCTATAATAATTGTCCAATAATTGTGCATTTTGCAGTATATTTATATTTTGTTACTAAAATTTGGTAATTTACATTTTAATATAAATTTAATACATGCAATGGAACAAGTAACGGTTACACTTTACAAATCTCCTGTCTTTGAAACGTAGTTTGTAAAATATGAATTTTACGAATATTATAAAGTTCCAAATTCCTTAACTGTCCAATAACTGTAGTGTTTCCCCTATATATATATATATGTATAATTGCATTAAACATAAATTTAAAATAAAATATTTTATTTCTACCTGTTGGCTTGAAATCAATCAATTCAATCAAGTTCTTGATTATGTAGATCAATCTACCTTTTTCTTCCATTTTCATTTACTTTAGTCTTCTTCCTAGTGTAGTAGCATCCTAAAGAAAACTAACACGCATTTTATCAACACATTTTTGCTATTTTTACTCGAGTCTTGAGTCAAACTCGATAATTTGAGTTTTAAACATGTAACTCTTTCTTTAGCAACTGGGATTTATCTATTTATTGATTGTTTAATTTAATGTTTTTAATATGTAGTGTAGTCATTTAAATGGGCTGCGTTAGGCGCAAATAGCCTTTGTTGCTGTGCGCCAAAATTTTTAACTAACTTTAGCAACTGGGCATTAATAGTGCTAATATGCTCCACAATTCAGTGTTGTCAGCGTTAACATTAGCAACTAAGGGCCGGTTTCTGAAAAGTCAGTTAACTATGGTAACAACTGACTAATGGTCAAGTCTGACTGATGGTCAGTTTTATTTTGCGTTGCATAAACATTTTTTAAAGCTTGGTCAGTGGAACAATTGGTTTACTATGCACAGATATTTTTTGCTAATGTGAACTGTACTTCACGTGACAGTAATCAGCTGTCAAGAATTAAAACGTTTTAAAATGAACTAAAAAAATGAATTCACGAACACCAAACTTTACCAACACAGATAAAAACATTTTTCTAGATATTTTCGGTAAGTAAGTATACATATATTTTTATTTCTTTTGAAATCTAAATATTTTTAAATTATTCTTAAAACATAACCTAAAATTTGTATTTATCATTTTTCAGATATTCACATATTACTGAAGACAAAAATGTGATAATTGAACAATTCAAAAAAAAGAAAATTTGGTACCAGATTACAGATGAATTTAACTCAAGTTGCGTGAAGAGACACAAAACAAATTAAATATTTGTATTTTAATTTAAAAAAAATAATAAACAAACTAAAAAGAACATTTGTGAATTAAATGTACGCTCTTCAGTATCTGTTTAGGAGCTGGTTTCTTGAAAAAAACAGTTTTCGATGTAGTACTGATATAGTGTCGATACCGATGGAAACAACAAATTATTGAAAATATGTCGATAACTGTATTTTAGCCTATATATTTTACCACCACCTCCTGCCTACCTAACTGATTCAGAACTGGATTTAGTTCATATTTTTTATCAAGTTGAACCAGAACCAGAACCTGAAATGCAACAAGAAGCTAATCCTGAACCTTCCAATCCTAACAAAAAAAAAGACAAGCAAGAAACATAATTTAAAAAAATAATAATAACACATTATAAAAGTTTATTATAAGAGTAAATACCAGGCTGCGCTAATAGAGAAAAATAAAGCAAGAATGCTGTACAATTATGACTTAAATATAAATTGAATTAGAATTAATAAAAAAATTAAACTATAAAAAATAATAAAGTGGTTTTGTTTTAATTATTAAATTATATTGTATTAATTTTTTTAGGGTACACCAATAACTGTTTGGATTAATGCACTACGTACAGCCACATTGGTATCATTACCCTCTCAAATGTTTGGTTCATCGCTCTGCAATAGTTCTACAGGAATTTATATCGTATCATGCTGTTGTATACAAAAATTATGTAAAACGGCACAAGATATAATTGTCGTTAGGACACGGTCAATATTAATTGCCATTCCTGTTACAACATGGGCTATTAGAATTTTTCTCTACTCTTCTATGTGTATTTAAAGGTAGTGTCAGGAAAAATTGTTGATAAGTGCACCAAGTGACTGACTTGGTGCATAATCAACATTATTATAATGTGCATAATCTGTTGCTCCGAGTACTTGTATGATATAAAATTAGTACTTCACTAAAGCCTTTTTTCGCCGTCTGAAGAATCTTATTCCATATCTTCTATTGAGGGCAAAGAACATAGGCTGGAAGTTGAAATTTTTCTATTGCTCGAATAGGATAAGGAAAAAATAATAATAGAAACCTAGAATTATGTACGAATAATCAAAATATGTAAATATATAATGATTATATATGTATTTAATATTTATTTACAGTGGTACAAAATAAATATATATAAATTATTCATGTATTTAATATTTCTTTTACAATTATATTATAACGTTATTGAAATATCAAATTAAAAATTGATTTTGAATTTATAAGGAAATTTTGTAGGTTATGTTATATTAAAGTCACATTCATTAATAATAGTTAGGTGCATTTTCATTTTAAAACACAAATTAAGAATTTAATTTACCGTCTTCTTACTTAAATTACCTTTTTCTCTTATTTAGCCCAAAAATTATGAAAATAAAATTTATGAAAAAACCGAATATTGACGTATATCGCAGTTAAACTGTGATCAAGGTATAGTCAGAAAAATTCAATTGTTTGACTCGAGTTCAAGTCGTGACCAACGTTTGTGCAACACTTAACCAAGGAAGCCTTGGTTGAACTCACGTCAAATGCGAAGTAAACTATGCATAGTTGACTTATGGTTAACTTTGGATTGTTTTTTGTTCCTGCAACAGTTTACTAAGGCTACCGTAGTTTACCATTAGTTTATAGTTTACTGAGCTTCTAGAAACCGGCCCTAAGAAGTAATTTTAAAATAAGAAATCGTCTCCATATTTTATATAATTTACAATATATAAGACTTTGTAATATTTTCCTTGAAGACATTAAAGCTGTACCAGCATCCATTAAATCCTAAGATAGCCATTCTTATGTATTTTATTACAAACTTCAAGATTAAAAGCCTATCATAACTTATAAATAAAACGTTTCGCAACGACAATAGGCTAACACATAATGACGTAAAAATCCTAATATCTCTATACACAATATAGATAGAATAATCTCTACGAAATATGATATCAACGGGGTGATATATTTATCGGAAAATGCTGGCTATTGACCATCGTAATAGCCCTTACCGTTTACAATCTTGAGGATCGTTTTCCGTTACTCGTCATTTTGATCACAGCGTGAAAGTTTTCAAATTTATCGACAAGTAATGGCTCCCACACGTAGTATCCTTTTTACCCAGCTAGAAGCGCTGTCAGTCTCGAATAAATGCCATGAGATAAACTATTCCAAACTGCATTTTGTTGGATTAGCCCCTCTGGTTTATACCATCCCTTACGCGACATATATTGATGAGAAAATAATTTTTTCAGGCAGAAAAAGTGTCGAGAAGAAACTTAAATCTGGGATGGTTGTATTTATTTTTTAATATAAAGTTTTTAGGGGATGAGTAATGCGAGTTTTATATAGGTTGCTGGTGACTGAAAATGTGGCTACATTTTTTAGACTCACTGTAAATGGAGTCTGGCGTTAGTCTTCTAAAATATTATAAATTATGTATTGAAGTAGACAGCATGTTACATTTTTTCGCTCGAAATATATTGTAAACGTCTGAATTTATTATTCAAAAAATTCAATACAAAAGGACTGATTCGTTAAGATCGTTATTTAAAGTATACAAGTCGAAAAAAATGGCATAACAAAAAATAGGATATACAATTAATTAAATAACATATTAAACTATTGAGTCTTTCTGAAAGAAATAGTTTTTTCTTTTTTAAATTAGTAATTAAGGCGAACTGTTGTGGATTCGTGATAAGACAATTATTGTCGAATGAGTACAGACACGTGGGTGTAGCCTCGTTTATAATAAACCCATAACATAATGCATAAGGAACAAAGGGTTTGACCATTTAGAACATCTTTTTGTGATAAACAGAAAAAAGAGGGTAATGTAATTTTTATGCTACGTATCCAAAGCACAGTGTTTCTTAATCTTTTTACTCTCGTGGCACATTTTCAAAGAAGAAAAATTTCGCGGCACATCTACGTAGTCATAGAAGAAGAAATTTATAACGCTAGTTTTTTACCGACCGCCAACATATATAATCTGTTTGTCTGTCTGTCTGTCTGTCGGTCCGTGTACACGTACAGAGCAAATTCGGCTAAAAAGATTTTTATGAAACTTCCTATTTCAGCACATTTAAGCTTTTGACATCAATGGCACGAGTTGATTAACTTTTGGTAAAAATCAGTTAACTAGAAATGGGAGTTTACTCGTGTCGGTTTTAAGATTTTTACGAATATTTCACAACAGAGTAATATTTCGAAAAAATTTATTTAACAAAAGTTGCTATAAATGCAATAACTAACAACTTTTATTTGAGACATTTGAGCATAAATTAAACACACATTGTGATGGCGGTCGGTCCTGCGATGGCCACAGCTGACTTTTTTCTTTAAGATTTCGTGGCACACTTGGAACATTTTGCGGCACACCCTTTGGGAATCACTGCCATAGCATATCAATTATAAACGATACTTAAATTCCGGAATACATTTCAATAGTATCATACATTGCGGAGGTTAGAACTTATCTTCTTACTCTATATCCCACATAAACGATGGGAACCTACACAAAAGACTGGCGACCCTAACAATATTAAAAAGTTTATATTTTTTATATTTATTGTTAATAATTTAACTTTTCTTTTTAAGAGGCACTTTTATTATTTTTACATAATGAATATGAGATAAACATATAGGTCTGGGGTGGGCACGCATGGGGTTAATGAGAACCGCATTCCGGTTTTCCCTATATTATATAGAGCCACATCATAGTTACATAGTATTAAATACACAAATTAAAATTTAATTTAATATAATAAAATCCGTATAATAAAAGATTAGTTAGTTAATTTAACAGGATTCGGTGAAAAAAGTTGTGATACAATGAAAAAAAAAAAAAAACAAACGGATAAATTTTCAATGGGAGCTGCACTTAACTCGACGAAGAACCGCATTTGCCCATCGTTGATATAGGTAAACTTTTTTAAGATTACAGCGCCAACGTGGCAATATCGAAACTAATCAAATAGACAACAACTTTTACGTTTATATACTTTAACAATATATACGTAGATATATGTTGAGTAGATATCCCTTATTATTAGTGAAAATAAAATATATGAAAACACAAATCAAGCCATAAAAATATAATTATATTCCTTCTAGATGTCAGATTACAATGCATCAAAGGTAAATATATACATTACTAGAAATATAGTAAATAGATATAAGTAATTACAAGTAAATCACTAGCAAGGATATTGTAATAAGAAGATATGAGAGTTAGACAAAATTGAGGGGAAATAAAAAATTTATAAAAATCAAGTGTTAATTATTGTTAAATTCATATGTTTTTTAAAATTGGACAGCGAAACCTTAAACAAATCGATGGAATTGAAATTATTGTTGTATGTTAACATACATCTATTAAGAGAGTTTAAATTAAAATTAGTGCTGCAGTTTTGAACGTAAAATGTGATTTGTTTTCTATTATTTTTTTGTGGCACATTAAAGTTAATTTCTGTAATAACAAGTTGACTATCTATGATATTATGTATTATTTTACATAGTAAATCATATCATTCTTTATACGTATTGTAGTAAGAGTTTCATAATTAATATTATTTAAGAAAGAAATATAAGTGGATGAATGAAATATGATGTTGTTTCTTTTTGTAAATATCTTAAAATTTTAATTTTAATTTTCTCAATGTCATCGATATGTTTATCGTACATATGATTCTAAATGTGTGTAGAGTATTCAAGATGAGGTCTGATTAGTGAATTGTACAACGTCAATGGTGTCTTTGGGTGTGTGAATTTTGACTATTAACAAGTATTCATTTTACTATTTATTATTTTGAGGAACAATTAAACCCTAAGACTACAAATACAAACACAAATAACTATGCCTTCATCGGAATTCGAACACAAGCCCCCTGGTCCATGCAGCCAGCACACGACTACTCTGACCACTAGACCATGGTGGCTTGCCATATGTTAAGTTAGGCAGTAATATGAATCCTTTATCTGTATTAAATCTATTTTCGTGATTTAAAATTAATAAAACCAGAACACCCAAAATAATTAAATTGCCTTGAAAATAAATTTATTCAGAAACTGCCAAATTATTCTTAACATTAAGGCTATTGTATGTCTTTATTTATTTTGAAAACATGCCAGAACAGAAATTTTCTTTATTACGCTAAGTATGAAAGTTTGTTGCCAAATAATTTTGGCTTACATTTTCTGTTTCTAAAATCAATATTGCATATACACACATACATATCCAAAAATTGTATAAATGCCGTCCTGTGTGCACCTTAAAGTACGTTCATGTACGATATTGTGACAAACGATAATACTGAAAAAAATTATATTCATCATCAATCAGTTCTTGTCCAAATGCTTTATGTCTTCTTTTTTTAATCATTTTATGGACAGGAATACGCTTACAACGTTTATTATTTAGCATATATTGTTCTTCTTCTAATAATAATAATATTACCAATAAATCTTCATTAGATAGATGACGAAATATTTTTGTAACTAGACAATCATCCGATCAGGCGCAAAATAGAAAACTGTATATTAAAAGGATTGACACGTTACGATGCATACCGGACACATATGAACACAAATATTCGTGCAGGAATCGTTACGTGCTGGAAACGTTTGATGTATGACGATATAAATGTAACTTAGGTCGTGATATACGGACAGAGAAGGATTTTTTTGTTCTGTTCAAAACTGCGATAATTACTGTATGTTGAAATTTAAATATAAATAATTTAATTCATCTTTGTTTCTTTAAAGAACTTCTGCACTTGGTTTTATTTGGTACTCTATTTTGTCGTATTCTGCTTCTGTTTACTTCCACATCTTGTTTCCAGAAATCGGGTCTTGAATATAATATGCAAATAGTTGGTCTTGGTATCATCATCATCATTATCATTATCATAATCTACTATTCCATAAACTGTTCTGCTGTTCCATCCACTGCTGAACATAGGCCTTCCCATTACTTTCCAAATTTTCTGCCTTGGACTAACAATTGCCATCTACCACAAATTCTCACCATTATACTATTCATTTAATACAGTGTTTTTCAAACTTTTACCTCACGGCACGCTAGGTGGGGGGGGGGATTTTTTTCCAGTACTAGTTTTGAGGATATTGGTCGCGAAATGAAATCCAAAATGCTAACAATTCTCTCTCCGCAAATAACGCTTAATGCACAGGATTGTTCTTCAAATCTATAAGATTTTTTCGTCTATCAATATTAGATTTATATCGTACTTCGGGAAAGGATTGACGATCCGTTCATACACTTTTGTAACAAGTGATGGATAATAAATATTTAGCGAATGATACAAATATGTTTCCTAGTGTCTTCTGAATTTCTGGAAAAATTGTTAGTTTGTAAACCTGAAATGTCCTAGTAAACTAGAATATTTTTCAAAATTTGCGTGGCACATCTATAATCTTTCGCGGCATACAGGTTGACAGACAGTCATCTGACTACCGCTACTCTTGAGGTGTCCATTCAAAAAAATTTCTTTCAACATCTTGATGCAATCTTGTAGCAATAATTTTTTTTTTTCTAACATACTACATACGTTTACTGCAGAACGATTCTTGTCAACTACTGCATAACTAATTAATTTTTAAAATAGTTTGAATTCTATGCAGTGAAAATTTTAACACACTGCAAACTAAACTAGATAAAGTTTAGGAATGCCTGGTATGCGGCATTGAAATTTACTTTACCCTTCTATAAGAAGATTTTGTGGGTCTTTCGACCTCCGGATAATCAGATTTCCTTGTTTAAACAGAGGGAAATATGGACCAGAAAGCTCAAATTTATTTGGAATTATCCTTATAATTTGTGAACACATGTGAAGCTAATGACTGGTTGATTACTTTAATTTATTTTAATGCTCATTAAATGTTTTATGGTTTATTTTATTAAATTGAACAATATATAATGCAAATTTTAATATTTTGTATAATATTTTATACATGCGGAGCATTACGTAATCATGAATTTTTGATGTATTTCATATTTCAACTTAAAATAAATATTAGTGTTTAAAATATTGATGACTTTATTTTTTCTGTAATTCTATATATTTTGGAAATAAATATTATTATTATTTCAAACAAGGTTGAAGATGTGTTATAGCTGACTCAATTTATTGTTCTCATTGCTCGAAAATAATAGTCATGAAAAGAATAGCGGTTTGCTAGTAAATTGGAACACTTTTTAGACAGTTTGTACCTTTTAATAAATGGACAACAAGAAATCAAAAACATCCATCTTATTTATGTGGTTTTGCATCTTATTTTAATTTTTTAGTTATTTTAATCTGTGTTATAAAATGTTTGTTGGCTCCTTTACAGCCTCGGCTTACGTTTCTTCAATTTCTTGAACACACATTTATTTGAATTTATTTGAGTTTTATAGACATATTTATTTATTTATCGTTTTATGTATTTTAATCAGTGGTGTATTGTTGAAAAATCAGCTGTGGCCACCACAGGACCGACAGCCATCACAAAGTACTTGTATAAAATACCTACAATCTTGCAGCAGAGTAGAAATAACTTGGCCTAATATTTTCTAACAGAGATATTATTTATCATAACCATGGAAATGTTATATATAAGTATGAAAAAATAGATACTTGGAAAAAATTTCGAAACATTTTTCATTTTTTTTTCGTTTTATCAAAAAATGTCTCAAATAAAAGTTGTTAGTGATTGCTTTTATAGCAACTTCTGTTCGCAAAAATCTTAAAATCGACACGAGTAAACTCCCATTTCTACCAAAAGTTGATCAACTCATGCCATTAACATAAAAAGCTTAAATATGAAGTTTCATAAAAATCCTTTTAGCCGAATTTGCTCTCACGTGTACACAGACAGACGGATAGACAGACCGACGGACGTACGGACAGACAGACAGACAGACAGACCGACAGACATCATGCTAAAAATAGTCAAAACGTTATGTAGGGACCTCAATTCGTGGAGATTCATCAAAATCTCGAAATGTCAAAATTGGTATGATCACAATACCTCCCTTATATGTTGGCGGTCGGTAAAAACTATCGGTCAATCAGTGGCGCGTTAAAGTTACGGGAGGGGGGATTGATACACTACTTACAAAAGTGATGACATTATATATATATATATATATATATTTGCAAAAATAATATCGAATAAATATGAGAATA
The DNA here is from genome assembly GCA_963971575.1 of Liopterus haemorrhoidalis. NCBI lineage: Eukaryota > Metazoa > Arthropoda > Insecta > Coleoptera > Dytiscidae > Liopterus > Liopterus haemorrhoidalis. The sequence goes on along the minus strand of OZ020615.1, from coordinate 20,665,696 downwards.
ATATCACATAATAATATAATAGTTATTTATGTATCTAGGAAGTAAAATGATAGTTTAAACCCGAGAATGTAAATAATTATTCATTTGAAGGATTAACGCACTTTACTACCGAGATGCATACAAAACTTTTCTCACGATAAACATTTACAATTTATTTAACCAATTTGAAATTTGATTTCCCATTTCAAACAGAAATCAATAGACCTAGGTTATTGTTATGTTACTACGGGGACAGCTTGATTATGTTATGAAATATAGAATTTGTTTCTGTCACGTAGAATGGCAAGAGTTCATATATGGTATACACCAGTTCTGCCAGTGAAAGACCGGAAATCCCCTCATAAGCAATTGGATCTCTTCGCAAAATGTTTATTATCTATTATCGATTTCCTAATTCTGCTGTCTTAGAATTTTACTAACTAAACCTAACCTAATTACTTAAATTGATCATATTTACTGGAATTTATTACACTATTTTTAAAGAACTAATATGTGGAGAAATAAAGTACTGTGTAGCTAAAAACTTAGGTTAGTTAGTAAAAATCTAGGACAGTAGAATTAGGAAATTAAAGATAATAGATAATAAACATTTTGCGAAAGGATTTCTGGTTTTTCACTGGCAAAACTGGTGTATATATGAACTCTTGCCGTTGAATGTGCTAATATTGAATAAGCGTTTTAAATTTAATATATATCGTGACGATTTGTTAAAATGTATTCAAATAACACAGTTAAAAATTTAAAAATGGAAATAAACAGTGATGATGGTGACGAGAACTTTATCGGGACACCACAAGATATTGCGTCAGTTGCAATGGAGGCAACTGCCGAATTAGCCTGCAAAATCAAAGAGATTTTTTGAAAAGGCATATATATATTTCAGAAAATGGTGCGATAAGAGTGTAGGCACAGAACTACTACTATTTTACTATTTTATTTGGAATGAATGGAGTCAAATAATAATGTAATTAGGAACAAAACTAATTTGGAAAATGAGGGTGACTATACGATTGCTGTAAATGGAATTTGTCTTTTTTACATCTGTCACTTTATTAAGGGAACAGATTTAAAAAAATAGGATCAATAAAGAATAAAGTGACACTTTATTTGTCAAAAACTAGATACATAAAGTCGGTTTTACATCCGGTCGTGAGAAAAGATATTGAATTAACATTTCAAAAGTATATTTTTATATAAATTTTAGTAAAATTTTCCGCGCGTTTGATAATATTTATGAAAGTGTGAAAATAATTTTAGATATTGATTATATTGATGATTTTCTATTATGATGTTTAGAAAAGAGTTTCGGTACGCGTTCCATCACTAAAAAAAGTACAGGTACGTCGTACCACTGTGTTCCTGCTTCAGTACACCGCTGATTTTAAGTTAAAATAAAAATGTTACTAACCACGGAACTGGGAAAGTAATTCTGAAACATGTGACGCTCGGTCATATGTCGCGAAAAACGTTGTATGTTCGTTGTGCTGGGATCCCTCATACATCGTACTCACTAGACCTAGCCCGGTCAGATTACCATTCGAAGCATCTCCCAACAATGGAAGAGGTCCGAAAAAAGATTGACAAATTGATTGATTCAAAGCAATATATTTTTCTTAGAGGAGATTTGTCAGTTGGCTTTTTGATGGAACATAGTCATTGAAAATATAGCGCATATTTCAAGTACTAAAATTTATTTAATTATGCTGTAACAAAACATTTAAATTCTTAAAAAAAGGCACTGAATTTGTATCGCTAATAGCTCATCTTTTTAAAAATTTATTAATATAATCTGCATAAATCCTACTTTTTAACCATGCAATTTTCATTTAGAAAGCAATCAAATGATAAATTTGCAAACGCAAAATACTTCTCTTAATTTATTTAGTGTAATTAAGATGGAGATATTTAAGGAATTTCGAGAATAAAGATTGGAATTGAGACGATGATAATTACGTTTTCTTGTAATTTAGATCGCGAGAAATCAAAGAAATGTTAGTAATGGATGTCCATGAATTAATTCCAAAAATTTATGTTCATTAAGAAATGTGCTTTTAATAATTAGAAAAAGATCTTTAATAAATTAATATATTAAAAACCTATAGAGTTTTTCGATGAGGGCTTTAGACAGTTTGTTTTAATTACTCGCACTTAAATTTAATTTAAAAAACTTTTTTGTTTTAACATAAACTTTGAACGGTTACAATTATATGTGAAATACATTATCGGCCGAATGGCCACCGTGGCTCTTTTTATTCTTTTAGCATGACATCTTGCGATTCAATCTCGTCAATGCGCCGATTCTCCTCTTTGAGCTCGTGGATAGTTTGCAGATTGTTTGTGTACACTTTACATTTTACGCAGCCCATAAGAAAATAATCCAACGGCGTCAAATCAATCTTGGCAGCCAATTAACATCGCCGTGTTAAGAGATTCTGGCTCTGAACTTCAGTCGCAATAGAGGTATTGTTTCGAGGGCTGAATGGCATGTGGTACCGTCGTGGAACCATTTATACTCCAAGTTAATGCGATTTAATTATAGCCCAAAATTATCCTCAAAATTTGCAATGTGGTGGTAATAGCAATGCCAAATGATGCGAACTGCGTGGAATTTATATTCTATCAACAACATCACGTTCGCGGCAATGTTTTCAACTGAACGGCCTCATACGAAGACGCACAGACGCTTGTCTTGGAATTTCTTGGAAGTATCGAAAAATTGCAATACGAATTTTTTATTAAACACGAATTTCACAACTCCATGGCTAATATTGTAATAGATTATAGATGACAGTTATCAAACATCACCATAAAAAATTGATATTTGACAAACATAATGTGAGGTTTTAGGTTTTACATTTATTAAATATCTTTTTTTGTATTTTAAAAACCATCTTTTTTCTATGAACTACCATAGTAGAATGCCGTATTACACAAGTGTCTACCAAGTTCTATATATGAACCTGTCTGGTACAAGTGTATTACAATCTTATGTAATCATACATTACACATAACTTAAACACATCCAGAAGGTACTATTAGAAAACTTTTTATCTTATATATAAACGAATGTCTGTCTGTTTGTTCGCTATACACTTCTAAGCCCTTTTATCTATCTGGATCAAATTTTGCATATATACTCTTAAGGAACTGGCGGAAATTACGGCACAAAAAAATAAATTAAAAACGTAATTCTTTTTGGGCTTTAAAAAAAAATGTTTTTAAATTATATTGGAACGTCTAAATACTTCTGATAAAACAGCGAAAAGACAGGAATTTCCTTTGAATATATTAACATTGTTAAGGAGCCTACAGACGGTGTGCCAGCGTTCGCTAACGCTGATTCTGACGCTGGCCGTAACATGTAACACTGGCGGACACTTATACATCTGTATCATACAGACGAAGTATCGATGAGGCGTCAGTGCTGGCGAAGTACAAAAATAGCGAACATGGGCCAATGTTTGAAAAATGGCGTCTAATATTGAAAATGAGGTTATGGTCGACCTTGTTTTTGATATTTAAATTAGATTAAAAGTATAAAAAATTACTTTTTATTTTAAGTAAGACTTCATAATTAAGCAAAAATGGTTGCAACCTTCCTTTTGAGCACAACACTCACGACTGATGTGATGATAAGTGTATGCACTTCGTGTGTACTGTGTTAACATGCATATACAAGTCTGCACCGATGCTAGTCAAACTCCTTTGACTTGTGATAAAAATACCGCCTCGAAAGCGAACGTCGGCCAGCGCCAAGCCCAGGGTACGTTGGCTGTGACGTTGGCGTTGCCCATGCACACAATCCGCGGAGCTAGACAAGTGTAAACATTGGGCGTGACTTGCCACGCCGTCTGTAGGCGCCTTTAACCTTCGACCAACATCATAATTATTCGGAGACAGGAGGTAGGGAAAGAATATATGACCAAGTTTGTGGATACTGTTTTTTCGCCGTGAGGGGTGGAGGGGGAATCATAGAAATTCATTTATTTCTTAAATATTTTCAGTTTTCGTTTCGTCTCTTCATAGTTATATACGAGGGACATTCAATAATTAAAGAAACAAACTGATGTAGAAAAAAAAAAAAACGGTTTGTAAGAGGAGTTTTGTACTATCATGACTTTAGATTGGCATCACTGGGATGAGCTGAGAACACCTGACGGATAAAACGTTTTTTTTATAACCTCAATATTGCATTTAACGATGGCGTGTCGGCTTGAAGTTTCAACATTAGTTGAACAACGTTCAGTTCGGTTTCTGAAGGTGAAAAACCGGCTAAAATCTTTTCTCGAATGATTTTACAGTATGCTGAAAGTTGTATGAATCGCGTAAATTTTATCACGACATTATTCGTGAAGACCGACATATTACTGTTGTAGAAATAACAAAAAAAGTTGCAGTAAGTGTTGGCACAGTTCATAACGTTATCATTGACAAGATAAAGTACAGCAAAACATGTGCAAGGTGGGTCCCGAAACAGTTAACACAATGTTCGGCATCACACCGCCAAGCTGACCCAAGAAACCATTGAAAAAATGGGTTGGGAGATACTACCTCATACTCCCTACAGTCCAGATTTGGCTCCCTCTGATTTTGATTTGTTTGGTCAACTCAAGGAGGCATTACGTGGAAAAAAGTTCAGCGACAACGAGGAAGTCAAAGAATTTGTGGGAAATTGGCTCAAACAACAAGACAAAGATTTCTTTGCATCAAGTATTAAAAAACTAGTTCATCGTTGGGAGAAGTGTATTAATATTCGTGGGGATTATGTTGAGAAGTAGTAAAAGTCTCATTTTGTAAAAATATACAGTTTTTTTTTTTCTACATCAATGTGTCTCTTTAATTATTGAATGTCCCTCGTATATACGTTACGTTTTTGTTTATAATTAAATCATCGTCGACAAGATGTTGTCTCTTTTAAAAATATTTAGGTCGTTTTTCATTTTGGGGACAGTTTTAAGACATTTCTATTTTGGAATCATTTTTAGGCAATATAATCCCACTTCTGGGAAAATATTAGGTTTGTTAGTTTCTTAAAGACATACGTACGTTTATTTATTCTTAGTTAGACACTTTAATTTTATTATTATTATTATTATTTTTGCTTCACTCAAGGCTCATCAAAATATCCAAAAGAACTTCATCAATTGGAAGAATTAGTAACAAAGCAAAGAAAATGAGCATAGTAAAGGAAGCCTACACAAACTCATAAAAGGAAAATCTTCTTAAAACGATTCGCATCAACCCAGTCTTGAACCCATTCCGACATGGACCAAGTTTAAGCCGGCTACAAATGTTTTTTTTTTTATGAAAGAAACAGCGGGTCTATTTTTAGTATTATAGTAGTATACTACTATTATTATATATGTTTATGTATTACTGCAAAACATGGGCATTAAAGCGAAATCGGCATGTCAGTTTTTGTAAATGAAACACTACATGAAAACACTGTTTTAGCATGCCGCAGTTTCCCAAGACGTGTCCTATACTATAGGGATGAAATGAGATAATGTTAAGCATACAACCTTTACAATAGAGGGTGGAAAATCAGGATAACCAAACATTTGTATCCCAAGGGAGCTACATCCATAAAACTATTCACAGGGGATCCTTTAATTAGGTAGGCACGGCTGAAAACTTGTGGAAATGACAAGAATGAATAACAAGACCCGGTCGCGAAATATGATATCTTTTGTGTAATTTTTATACAAATTAATTTTCCTCGTATAGAAATAATGAGAAGATGTAGATAATAGTGTATATTTACATACAACAATGAGGGGAATTTTGAAAGAATGTTTTTAATTTTTACATCTATTATACACACAGATACATCTTAGTATATTAAAAAAACAAAAAACAAAAAGTTTTTACCGACCGTCACATGGGGGGAGGTAATCATACCAGTTTTTCGAGATTTTTACAGATAAACACGAATTAGTCTTTTTGTAACACAATCCAGTGCTTTTCTTTTGTCGGTCTGTGGACACTTGTAGAGTAAATTAAATTCAATGGATTTTTATAAAATTTCGTATTAGAGCTTCAGACATGAATATCTCAAGTTGTGCAACTTTTGGTATAGAATGGTACCTATCAAGTAAAATACCAAAGAAGTATTGAAAATGTTCAATCACGGTATTACCGCGTTGTAGAATTACGCATGACAGGGGTATATCCAAGATACAAACTATCCCAAGACGTGCTGAAAGCATTTGATGTCAGGACTTTGGCGGTGAGGATCGATGTAATGTCGCTCATGTGTCTATATAAGACACTAAATAATTTAATCGACGACTTTAATATCTTGTCTAGAATATACGTCAGTGTGCCTTCTCGGGACTTTAGAATCAGAGACACATTATTTGTTTTTAAAAGGGCCAACACGGAGCACTATGAAATGAGCCCACTGTATAAAATGGCGGCTCTTTACAATGAACTTTTGTCTGCAGACAGATCTATTGATATATTTAATGTAAGTTATAAAAAATTTCGTAGTATTGTCTTAAACTTGATGTAATGAGTCACATTGTAGTAATAATCCAAGTAAAAAACAATGTGCATTGTCAAACAGACTGTCAAAGGAGAAGCATAGTGATTTGTGTACTTACTGAAATCCAAGGTAAAACACTTTAGTTTTTTCTTGAACTGTAATTATTAAATATTATATCAAACATTTCTCGAAAAACAATAATATTCCCTTTATTTACTTACCTTTTCATAAAAATAACCACATTTTCACTTTTTCATTCACCTGTCAAAAAATAAAAATAATTTGACATCTGACAGAAAGAAACAAATTGAGAAACTGCATACGCAGTTCTCTGCAAGTCCACTTAGGAAAATGTCTTACAAAGTCTCAATCCAAATAACTTTGATCGGGTAATATATAAATTAAATAAACAATATTTTCAACTTCCCCAAAATGAATACCTCTGACTACAGGAGTGTTTCTCAACAACAATCAACGTCAACTTTAAATGTCAATAACCTAAATTCCTCGATGGATGCCTCTGACTACAGAAGCGTTCCTACAACACCAAAAAATTCAAATATAAATAAACATACTAATCCAAATGTCTCATTTGCAAATGTTACTAAAAGTAACAATGTACTTTTTCCAAAGAAAAACCAAGCTATAATTTTAAATGCAATGGAAGGAATACCTGTTAAAGAATACATATTTAAAATAGGCAATATAATTGGGCCAAAAAATATTCTGTTTGCATCTAAAATTTCAAATCAAAGGATATGCATATACTTGTCAAAAAAAGAACTAGTCGACAAACTACTTACTACACATAATTCAATAGAAGTACTAGATCACAAAATCGAAATTAGACGTCTAATCACTCCAGCCCAACGGATCATAATTTCAAATGTTTGTCCCACAATTCCCCACAGCATTATTGAAAATCTTCTCATACAAAACGATCTCAAACTTGTCTCACCAATCACTTTCCAAAGAGTAGGGATCCAAGAAGAAGAATACCATCACATTCTTAGTTTCAAACGACAAGTCTACATTACAATGAATGAAGAAAAGGAAATTCCAAACAGTCTAATAATTAACTACGAAGATATATCCTACAGAATTTTTCTATCATCAGATATCACATGTTACTCATGTAAAATGAAAGGCCACACTGCAAATCAATGCCCAAACCAGATAGAAAACCCAGATATAATACAAGAGAATCAACATTCGCAGCAAAATATCACAATACAACAAACAATAGACAATAACAGCAATCAAGTGAACGATGTACAACAATCAGAAGACAAAACAACAAATTTCAACAGTGCCTCAACCCTACAGCAAAATATCGACAATAGTCTAATAAATCAAGAACACAAAAAAAGAGGGACACTCAATAGAAAAAATAAATGAAAATGAGCAACCAATATCACCAACCAACAGACAAGACGGAGATAGTATGCAAAATATAGAAAGTGTCTTTCCAAAACACCCTTCTAAAAGAAAAGCACCTTCTACCAGCAGTATAGACGAAAAAAATACACAGGAAAGCACTCAAGAAGAATCTCAGGAAGAATTCGTTACACCGGTGTCACCAGAAACTGTTGCAAAAACTCCTAGAAACAGAAACAAGAAAAAGCACAAACCGCATAAGGAAGAAAACATTCAAATAAATACTCAAGAAATGCTCAAACCAATAGAATCTGAAATGATAAAAAACCCGGAAAAATACGTTTTGACATTCGAACAGATAATCGATTTTATGGAAGAAGTACATGGATCATCAGAACAACTAACGGTATCAAGGAAATATACCAGTGATACACATACACTCATCCAAAATTTTAGAAATTTATACTTACATCTAAATCACAGAGCTATAAAATCAAGATTTACCCGACTAATAAAACAAATAACTTCCCAATTAGGAGCTGAACTAGACTCTGAATTTCAGTCAGAGAGCTCCGAACAAAGCAACAAATAAATATGTGTCTAATACAGTGGAATTGTAACAGTTTTTATTCTCATCTACCTGAACTACAAAACATCATAGCCACAAACAACCCGTACTATATATGTCTTCAAGAAACACGACTCCGAACAAATCAAACTGTTAACATTAGAGGATATGATACCTTCCGAAAAGATAGAGACGACAACAGAATAGCAAGCGGAGGAGTTGCAATATTAACAGCAAATCATATCCATGCCGACCACATCAATCTCCAAACGGATCTAGAAGCTGTGGCCATCTCAACATATATCCCAAATGTGGGTAAAATCACAGTATGTTCTATTTATCTTCCCCCAAACGTAAATTTCACCCAAAAGCAAATTCAGTCTTTAATACTACAACTTCCTTCCCCTTTTCTGTTAGTTGGCGATTTTAACAGCCACAATCCAATCTGGGGTTCTGTTCTCAGAGAAAGTAGAGGTAAGAAAATAGAAAAAATCTTCAATCAAGACTATATTATTCTGAATGACGATACTCCTACACACTTCTGCGTTAGTACAGGTAATTTCACAAACATAGATTTGTCCATATGTGATCCGTCAATCGCTCCGAGCCTATCATGGGAAGTTTTCCAACATTTATGCGGCAGTAATCATTTTCCAATAAAAATATCTTTTCCTATGAATTTAAATCTACCTAAAGAGACAAATAAGTGGAAATTAAAATACGCAGACTGGTCATTATACAAGGAACTGACAAAAAGTAATTTACCACTTAACCAAACAGAAAATGAGGACATCAATAAAACTATAGACATTTTAACAAAGCATATAACAAACGCAGCAAAAGAAGCAATTGGTATAAAAACTAACTCAAACAGCAATAAAAGAAATCCTTGGTGGAATAAAGAATGTAGTAATGCAATTAAAGAACAAAAAAGAGCTCTTAGACACTATAAAAAATGCAAAACAGTAGAAACCCTAATAGATTTTAAAAAAAGCAGAGCGGTGTGTAGATTAATAATTCTTGAAAGCAAGAAGAAATCTTGGGAAGAATTCTTAGCCACTATAAATCCAAATACCCCACCAACTCAATTTTGGGAAAAGATAAGGAAGATAAAGGGCTCCAGATTCTCAAATTTAACCATAAGTCTGTTAAAAGGAGATCAAATAACAACATCACCTCAAGAGATAGTAGAAGAAATTGCAGATACCTTTGAAATCAACTCAAGCAACTCAAACTATAGTCCTTCTTTCTTAGAATACAAAGCGCTAAAGGAATTAGAATCAATTGCAGTGAAGAACTCGAATGTTGAAATAAATCAACCATTCACCAAAAAAGAACTACAAATCGCAATAAATGAACTAAAAAATAATAAATGCTGTGGACCCGATAACATCTCACCGGAACTAATCAAACAACTGCCGGAAGAAATGTTAGACTACCTACTACAGATATATAATCATATTTGGGAACATAATACATATCCGAATCAGTGGCAAGAAACCAAAACAGTACCAATTTTAAAACCGAATAAAAACAAAAATAACGCTGACAACTACAGGCCAATATCTCTATCAAATCACTTAAGTAAAATACTGCAAAAAATGATCAACAAAAGACTAAACTGGCATTTAGAAGTCAACAACTATTTTACGAATATACAATGCGGATTTCGCCAATACAGATCCACAACTGATCAAATTGTAGCACTTACAGCAGAAATTCAAAAAGCCTTCAAGAAACGTGAACATATTATTGCAGTATTTTTTGACCTCAAAAAAGCTTATGATATGGCCTGGAGATACAACATATTAGAATCAATGAAAGAAATAGGTCTCGACGGGAATATATTAAATTACACCAAGAATTTCTTATCTAACAGAAAATTTCAAGTAGTTTCAAACGGATACCGATCTAATATAAAAATACAAGAAAATGGATTGCCACAAGGAGAGAACTACAGTGTTACCTTGTTTCTGATGGCTATAAATAAAATAATCCAGCATATCCCAGTCCACACAAAATCTCTCCTTTTTGCTGATGACCTTGTCATATATTGTAGAGCCAAAGATGTAAAAACTATTAAAACAAGATTACAGGAAACAATAACAAACTTAGAAGACTGGTCTAACACCACTGGCTTCCAATTCTCGACTTCAAAAACAAAGGCTGTCCATTTCAGTAAAACTCAATATGACCAATACAATCCCGTAATAAAATTAAACAACACTTACATTCAATATGTAAACGAAATAAAATTTTTGGGCATAACGTTCGACAAAAAACTAACTTGGAAGCAACATATAAAAAATCTAAAAACAGACTGTACACGGAGAATTAATATATTGAAAACATTGGGGCACAACAAATGGGGAGCACATAGAGAAAACCTGATAAAAATCTACCAAACCCTCATCTTGTCAAAATTAGACTACGGAAGCATAGTCTATGGAAATGCAAAGCGCACATACTTGAAAACCTTGGAACCTGTGCAAAACCAGGCTATCCGAATAGCGATAGGTGCTTTTCGTACAAGTCCGATAGATAGTATTTTATGCGAATCAAACCAACTCCCTCTAAAATACAGAATAATCCAAAATTGTCTCTCCTATATCACAAAATTAGCCGCAAATATAGATATTCCTGCATATAACGATATATTTATCCAAAACGACAACAAAACTAATATCCGAAATTCAATTCTTTTACATGAAAAATTTAATCAACATTTAGCTGATCTACACCTTGAAATACCAACCATTCCAAAAAATAAATATAATAAAATTCCCCCTTGGACGCTTAAAAAACCAAATTTTGATCTTTCCCTTTCCCAGTTTAAAAAACAATATACCCACCCTAATACCTATCATGAGAAATATTCCCTAGTCAAGAGAAAGTACACAAATTCACTTGCTATCTTCACCGATGGGTCTAGTGTAGGGGATCACACCTCTGCTGCTGTGATCTTTGGCGAAGAAAAGTATACATATCGTCTTCCAAATAATACTAACATATATACAGCAGAAATATATAGTATATTAAGAGCTACGGACTTCATTAATCAATCAAATAACTCAAGATTTGTCATCTACACGGACTCACTGAGTGCTATCCAAGGCATCCAACAAATATATACGAAGATGCCATACATCCAAACAATACAAGATAACATCAGTGAAGCAATAAACAATGGTAAAAATATCACCATTGTATGGATACCATCCCATGTAGGCATTCTTGGGAACGAAGAAGCCGACCAAATAGCCAGAGAAGCCACCAGAAATAACCCAGAATCTACTACTGATTGTCAACTTAGTAATGATTTTAAAACCTTATGTAAAAAAAGACTAAGAGAACATTGGAACAATTACTGGACTACTCTTACCAACAACAAGCTGAGATCCATAAAACCTACCACTGGCCATTGGAACAACAGGGACAACAGAAGAGAGCAAGTTATTTTAACTAGGCTAAGAATAGGACACACGGCAGTCACCCACAAACATATCTTCGACCATTCAGAACCACCAATATGCGATGTCTGCCAAACCAAAATTACTGTTGAACATTTATTACTCCACTGTCAAAAATATAACACACACAGAATACACAACCAACTCACACCAGCATTGACACTTCCAATACTACTCTCCAATTCCAGTGACAAGTTAGAAAACATAATACAATTCTTAAAAGACACAAATTTAATTAACCACATATAAACTTAAATCAACCAATACATATGAAAACAACATTCCACATTCCTAATAGTCTTAATTAATTATATTAAATATTTATGAATTTTTATATTGATTTTGTATTTATATTAATTATGTAAAACAGATATTCCGGGGTGCTAATAACCAAGCAGTTGAAGCACCCCTTAATAAATATAATTTAAAAAAAAAAAAAAACGTGCAAGTTCCTACCTCCAAAATAAATCTGTGTAATACAAACGACCTTCAGTGTTTCTGTGAATATATGAAATGTTTTGATTATGCTTGTATAACGGGAAAGATATTGTATGTTAGAACATGTAAATGTATTTGTATGTAAAACAGAGTTACTGTATGTACCGAAAATGTCACTATATGTACTGTACTTTTATATATGTTTGAATGTAAATGTTGTATATGTGTAATGTTTGAGTGTATGGGCACAATAAGGGACCATTGGTCTGTGGTGTCCATTAATAAAATAAAATAAAATCATTGGCGCGACAGCCCGAGTTGAGTCTAGGGCTCCTGTTTCTAGCTTTCATGACCATGTTTTCAATCTATTATAACGTATATTACGGCCAGACTCCAGCGTTGGAGGATACCAGCGTCCCGATCAGCTCTCCGGTCAGTCGCCAGAACCTTAATTTGGAAAAATACAAATTTCGTAGTCGCTGTTAAAATCTAAGACAACAGAATTATAAAAACGGTAATACATTTTACGAAGCCATGTAGTTGGTTTAAAGACACATAGATGTCGGACTATTCGTAACACATTAATTGTTAACTGCTGTGAACGGTACGTAGAACGTTAAAACAATGCATAAAAACATAACTTACAACCTGACAACGAACAGTCTACAACGTGTTAATTTACAGAGCTCTGAATGCGGCTTAAAAAATCCAAAAACACTTAGCATAGTCTAAAATCTAAAACATACTTATTGTGGGAGTCGCGAAAAATATTTTGGGGGATGCAGAAAAATTTAATAAATAAATACACATTTTGTTAATTGCTTTTCAACCTTTCTCAGACTAGCACCGTCTGAAAAAGGCTGAAAAGGTAGGCACACAACCGCCAGTTCGGAGAGTCGCTTGTAATTTTTAATCCCGAAAGGAGGACGCGAAGCCAAAAAGTTTAAAAGCCACTGGTTTAAAGTGATGAGCACTTTAAAAATGTATATAAAAATCTACAGTCACCGGCCCGATAAAGCTGTGAGGTGTCCCAAGTATTCTTCAACATTTGTCCCAAATACACACGTCATAATTATCAATGTCTTAATTAACCGCAATCTACTGTATTTGCAAAAATGGGCAACTTACTGGGAAAATACTGGTTCTAAAAAGAACATAAAATATGTTAAAATTTTTCTTTTCTATCAAATTTTGTTTTAAATATAATCGAACATCAAGATTTGATAAAGAGCATTTCCTACTTTTCCGAAATTATAAAAAAATTCAAATTGAACCATAAATAATCTTTGAAAAGTTATTAGTAATAAAACTTCAAAATGATATCCAGTGAAAAATGTTATTTTCCGAATAAAATAAAACTAGAAAATATTATATAATATTTTATGTTTTATTGACGGAAAGAAAATAATATCCTGTGAAGAAAGTTTCAGAATTTAAATCTAAACGGACTGCAGACAGTCTGATATTTCGAATAAATAAAAACCAAGAAACAAAGTTAGAACAGAAACTTTATATTTTTACTACTTTTTTGCTAAGGAAAACTTTTAAATAAATGCACTAGTTTTTAGAACCTGTCCGTGAAAGTTATTAATGGTCAAATTTTAAAATTAAATAAACTTTTAATATTTTATATTAAATATATGAAACATCAATGAAATAACAAATATCCAACATGATTTTGAAGTCATTGAAAATGTGTCTCCTTTATAAAATGATGAAAAATTTCTTTCACAACAGCGCGTTACTAAGACAGTACAGTAAAATATTAGATTTATAAGGGGAAAATATAACAGAACAACAAAATAAGTACTTACACGTCAAATGTTACACAGCAAAATATGTACACAGCACGACAAATTATCTAATTATAGCGACTAATGAAATGACAAATGACAGAAGATGACATTTTAGCTACAAATATTGTACTCGTTAGCAGTGTTGTAATGTATCTAGTAACAAGTATCTAGATACAAATTAGATACTTTTTGAAATATGTATCTGTATCTGTATCTAGATATTTAAATTTAAGTATCTTGTATCTGTATTTCAGATACTTTGATCGTTACTTTATTTTTATACCATGATACCGAGCTGATATAATAGTTTAATTACAAAATTCAGAAAATTATTGAAATTCTGACGTTTACAAATTAAATTTATATAGAATGACAAAAAAAAAATCTCACTCGTTTTTCGTAGCTTCTGATGTTAGGTACCGCAATAGTAGGTACAACACTTAAGGAAAATGGGTCATTATTAATGAAAACTAAGTTTTTGAATAACTATTATCGTTATTTTTTTTATGAGCAATTTACTTATGAAAAATTATATCCACACAAGTGGTTTGGAAGTGGACCGTGGTTTTGTGAAGCCTTGGGTAACACAAATTAGTGCCCTTCAAAAGTATCCAGTGATACATTTTGATAATTTTTTGAGGCATTTCTTTACTTGAGGTCTGGATCTAGTCCGCCTCACTCAAGGGCCGGCCATGCTAGTGTTGATATTAAGTTCATTTCCTAATTGACATAAGTAAGATGAGTAGATATGTTTCCTAAAGGACTTAAAATTGAATAAATTATTAAACGTTCATATAAATTTAATTTGTAAGCGTGAGAATGTCAACTGAAATTTTGTTTATAAACTAAATTTGTATGGAATGAGAAATGAGAAAAAAAAAAAATAATCACATATTTCTTATCAGTAATTTTTTATTAGTGATCAAAAATGATCATGACATTACAAGAATTCCAATTCAATTAGGGCTAAAATTTGATTGAAAGGAACATCCTCTTAACAAGAACATAGCTGCGTATCTATAACACAAACATTAGTTTTATAGATACGCAGCTCATACGTTAGCACATATGGCTTACATAATACATACGTTATTTAGTACAAATTTATCCCGTAGAATAGTGTTTTACCTTGAATTTAGTGGGCTTTTTGTGACGTCACGGTCATTTTTGAACAGCCTGTATAATATTGATTAACATGCACTGTTTGTTTGGTAAAAAATATGGTATTTTCATTTTTCAGTGTTTCTTCAAAAGTATCTAGCTGTATCTAGATACAAACATTTTTGGCATGTATCTGTATCTAGATATTTTTTATAATTCTATGTCTGTATCTGCATCTATATACAATTTTTCTTAGGTATCTGTATCTAGATATTTTTTTAAATGTACAACACTGCTCGTTAGTAGAGTTTGTCAAATTTTAAAATCGATTTTTTGGGTACATTTGCTAAATTCGAAAACTGGTTTTTAAGATAAAAACCCGGTTTTAAATGCTAAAATTAATATGCAAAATTTTATTAATTATTTAACAAAAAAATTAGCGTTTTGACTTGGAATCGTTCATAATATATCCAAATTATTATATAGAAACAGATTTAGATGATTAATATCTAATCGTTCGGCAATCCTTTAAATGGAATGATCAATTCATAGGTTTTTCGAGGAACCTGAAGAAATAATATCAAACCAGATGACACTGAAGGAAGATAAAAGAACAAAACAATTATTATCTGATGCCGTAAAAGTGATAACCCAATCACAGTAGCCAGTCACTAACAAGTTTGTCATATGGTAACGCAAACGACCGTTCACCGCTCTAAATTTAATAGACTCTGCGTTGACGACTGTGGATAGTTTCCAAACTTATAGTTAGTGCGATGTTTTAATGATACAGATATATAAACACATATTAGTTATCTCATTTTACATAACCTACAAAATGCTGTCGCAAAAAGTTCTAAAAATTTCGGAAATTGTGGAACGAAAAAGAATTGCTGTAGTTGCGGCTATAATTATGTTATTAAAATTAAGTAAGAAAGCACGATCTTGCTGATGAGGGGTTCGCAAAAAGTCACATAAATGCATTTATTCCATCGTAGTTGGTTTGAAAGAACATAGATGTCACAACATTCGTTACACATTCATTTTCTTAGTTATAAACGCTGTGATTAAACGTTAAAACTGTCCTGTAAAAATTTATCCACAACACTCAGTGTTTAGTTTACTAATTTTAGAGCTGTGAACACAGTTTAAGTAATCGTTCAATGAACATTTATGTTATTTAGGATTATTGTCAGAGTTGCAGTATTTGAATACGTGTGTACACCAAAGTAACAACAATGAAAACAAATAATTATGGTTCGTAGTTTTTATATAACTTATGGCCGGTATTATAAAAACATAACTTAAGATCCCACTAAATAGTTGTAAACTAAATTTAGTTGATAACTAATATAACAAGTTATTTAATTTCGGTATTGTAAATCAGAACAGCCAACTAATCAACTAGTTCGCAACTAAAATAATTTAGTCACAAGATTTACCGACCGAACGTTAATATACAACTGACCGGTAGATGCCTATACTATATTTCGCGGTTTTTCTGTTGTAGCTTTAACAGTTTAACGTTTATAACCTATAATTTTGACAGTGAAAAAGAATTCGTAGAAGTTAAAAAGTATTTCAAATAGAAAAAAAAAAAAAAAAAAATGGGACAGATGCAAAAATTATACAGAAATTGAAAAAGAACAATTAATAGATATAATGTAATATAAGTTAAGGACTTTATTTAATTATCAATTAATTCAAAAATAGACAAAACAGTATCTTTTGAAAACCGAAATCTGTGTTAAAATTGTTCATCATTATAATAATTAAAGGGGTGTCTTCTTTCAAGAAATTCTCTAGGCTGACGTATTATTGAATTTTCATCATTATTAGTCAGAAATACTGTTTACGGATGGTGATGATACACTACTGACAAATGATGCTGATGACCTAACCTGTAAATTTTGTGTTGTTTATATATATAAATCTATTCATATGTTTTTCTTTTTTTTATGTACAATATTATTACTTACTTTGCAGTTATTAATTATCAAATATATATTTTAGTATAAATAGTAAAAACAAGTTATTTCAATATAAACAAAATGCTAACTATTTAAATGTAATACAAATATAGTTACCAACTATAATTTCGTACCCAGAAAATCTGTCAACTAATTTAGTTTGTAGATTTAGTTGGTAACTTTTTTAAAACAAATTTTATAAACCGAAATCCATGGGTTAAATTAGTTTAACTCTTAACTAAAATTTAGTAGCAAACTATTTTGCTTTATAATACCGGCCATGAATATACTGTCTTTGATATTACATCACAAAATATTTTTAATATTCTATTGTCACTTGACAAATTCATCGCACACTGAGAATATATGGATATTCTAACGGTTATGTCTGCATAACCAACAGCAGCGGTGAAAGGTAGAAGCGAGAGGGGCACAGGCCCAGGGCGCCACAATGTTAGGGGCGCCAAAACGAGTGCTCAAATATACACATCCTCAATAACGTACCCAGAAATTTATGACTGGGTTGCCAACAAAGATGATTTCACTTAATTTTGTTGGAAATAAAAATATATGTATTTATTAACTGCCGGTTTCACTAGGAGATAGTTCGTTATTATTGACCTACATTTTTTTGGAACTTATATTTAACTAATTAGGTAATTAGGTGACAGGGCAGGAGACAATACTGCAAACAAGTGAAAGGCCAGGATTAAACTGAACAGTATTACTTATTAGAGAGCCTCTTTAAAAATAATGTTTTTAGTTGTACTAAAAGGTAAACGTAAGGTAAAAGTTGTTAAAGTAAAAGGGGATAAATATAAACAAATATGTATTCAACGAAAAAATAAATGTTTTTTAAAAATTCTGAATAGAGTACCAAATAAAACCGCTTAATGCATGGATAAACCACCAAATTTGTATTTTTTAGCAAATCAAATTTTTTTTATAGGATTTTCGGCAAAAAATTGCCTAAAAACTTTTGTCCTCACCCTATTTACCAGAGACATTGACGGAAAACCGAATAGTTCAACAGAAAATTTTGAGACTAGTTTTTCGAAAAACTAACGTTTTTTTTTTTTTTTTTGATATTGCAAAAATATTTAAATTTATTGTGTGCTAGGTTTCGCGCAATATAAACATGTATTTGTTTATGCCAGTGATCTTCAAACTTTTTCAAGTCTTGGAACCCTTTACAGTCTAACATTATTCCGTGAAACCCAGAAAAAATAACATAAGGTTGATACCTATGCAGGGAGACCAGATTTAAGTTGAGGTAAACCCTAAGATTGAAAAAAAAAATTGTAAATAGATTATATTTTATTAAATTTTGTTCACCTCCAAAATATAAGTGTGATGAGCAAAAAAAAAAAAAATCCTAACCTCCAAAATCCAAGTAATGAGCAAAAAAAGGTCTTTACCTCTAAACTACGCGAGGGGGGAAGAAAGGGTATAAATCGACGACCAAGTAATTCATATTAAGTTTAAAAAAAAGCACGTAGAACCCTTGAAGACTTTGTGTGGAACCCCAGGGTTCCATAGAACACAGTTTGAATATCGCTGGTTTAGGTTATAGAATTAAGAATAAATATAGTCTGACCAGTAAAAAAAAAAAAAAATGATCGAACTATATTTGGTCTAAATTCCATGGCTCAAACAAATGGATATTCATATTGCGCGAACCCTAGCTACATAATCCCGTTTAAGAAGATTTTTGCAAAAAGTTTGCTTTAATATTGACGAATCTAAAAGTACACGTAAGCTCAACATTAGCGACGAAACGGATAGTTAGTATGATGTAGATAATACATATTATTTAAATTATTCTAATTTAAATATCATCTAAGAGAAACATAGCTAACTAGTTGCAATGATTATTGCAGTACAAATATTATCATTTGCGACTGGCATTGAATTTCCTCTCATTATCTCAGAGAATATGTCTGTGGTATTTCATATCCCATACTCTTCATTGCGGTTATGATATAATTAAGAATATCAGAGAATATTAAATTTTCTTGTCCTTTAACTGGAGATTAAGTATTATAATGAAAGTTTAATGGAATTTCTAGTTTTTTTTTTTTTTTTAATTTTCGTTTTATTACGTCTTCGTTATAAATGAAATATTGGATAAGACCCTTTTTATTATCTTATTCTTCTATTTCCTTTAACTTTCATTAATTATTCGTCTATAAATTTTATGAATTATTTTTCCTACAATCCGATTTCTAATGAACAATCAGAAGCAGTGGCGGCTCCTCATAAAAAGCCAAGGAGCCAAGGCCCTACTATTGCAAAATTATGGCAACACCATCCACAAATTAATCATTCAAAAGCTTTTATTTTCTTTAAAAATACCGATAAATACAAATAAACATATACGCGTTTAAGTACGGAACGCTGCTATTGCCTTGCATTTGATGCGAAGAAGCATGCTTTGTATTTATTAAGGCAGGCGAGCCAAATCGAAACTGGCTCCGTTTTCAGAGTTTGTATGCCTCCGCTAAGAGTTGGGGGAAGACCAGGTGGTCAGACCATGCGCTAGAATTACATTTCAGCAGAGCCAGCTGTATCTTGACTCGTTAGTTTGAGTTACGCTTGCATATAGAAAGAGTCGCGTATTATAATGTTTTTTTACTGTGTCGTGTCGTGTGTGTGTGTGTTGTTTTATGTTACAATTAGAAATGATCAGTATCAGTAACCTTTTGAAAAAAACATTTTCTTCGTATTCCCTCGAGGAAATAAATCGAAATAAATCAACTGGGAAAATCGCTACCGGATGTGGAATTTCAAAAATTCAAAACAAAAAATGTTTCTGCCTCTGCTTCTAAAACATGGACAAGAAAATGTAGTAGAAACATTTACTTAAAGAACAATTGGATTTGCGCATGTAACGAAAAGCAAGCTGATTTTTGTCTTCCTTGCGTTTTATTTGGGGGAGAATTAATATGGGTGAAGAACGGTATTACGGATTTAGTGCACATCTGAGATTTTGGTCACTTCTATTTAATTTAAGTATCCATATTTAGGTAGATAAGTACCCGCGATAAGTACTTAATGCATTTTTCATTTTTAAATGACTTCTCAATTTGTCTACATTTTTTTTTCTATTGGTAATAAATTACTGCAAGCTGAGCTGATTAAAACTTTTGTAAAATTGGTAAACTGTAGGAGGGGGTAAGGGATTGGCTCTACCACTCAATATTGTCACGAGCCGCCACTGATCAGAAGTCGATAATGCCTGGAAAGATTATCAGCAACAAAAACTCAAACAGAATTCAAACTGGTAATAGATTCACACTTTATTTAATCCTCACAACTAGGAACCGGCTCAGCGGATATCGTTCAATTTTCTAGCAGACTCAGTGAATCGGCTTGCTGAGCCGTTTTCTTTTGTTATTTCTTGTACTTCAAAATGTTGATTTAATGCATACATAAAAATCCTTTTTTTTTAATCTTTTTACTCATTATCATATATTTTTTTCAGCCGTAAATCTAAAAATAATAACTCTTATTTCATTATTCGTATAAAATCGAAATTGTCACTTCCAATTTTTTCTATTCGATAGATCAAGAAGGATAATAAATGATATAAGAGCAGCAGAAATCCGTGAAGCTGGGTCAAAAATAATCCAGGATAACTCATGTTGTCATCGAAAGGATTTGCTGACAGGACTGCTGACATCTCCCCTAACCTAACTTAATCTTACGCTAGTTTCAACTTACTTAATGGGTCATGTATCCATCTCTTCTTGTCGCCTACTTTGGTGTTTTTTGTTTCATCCTGCAACAAAATAATAATAATATTAGATAAATAATAGTTTGATATATGTCCTGTAATATATCAAATACCACCATATTTTAGTTATTATTATCTATTCTAAAATGAAAGCATTTTTCATATATTTACAGACATTTCAGGCGATATTTCAACTATAGGCGGTTTCTTTGCTTTAAGAGGAACTAGATTTTCAAATCTAGTAACTTTTACAGATTGACTGAAGCTCTTGATCATTTTGATTAGGAAAAGCCAACTTCAATATATTAAAAAGGTCAAACATCAGTCTAACTTCTAGTACGTTGTACTTTATACATTCGTCAATATTCGCGTCTAAAATTACCGAAACGGCGTCTGAACTTTTGACACGAAAAAGGATGGTCATCTGTCAACGTATGTAAACAGTATTGGTTTATAAACAATTTTTGGTCAAATTTACGTTTTCTTGTTGCATACAGTATATTTGAATTATAAGCGCGTATTAAAAAAGTGTACAAATATATGTGAATCCATTTTATGAATGAATATTTTCAGAGGTTACAATGTTGGTGCCAGGTTATACGATACTTTGAACTTAAAACATTTATTTGAATACTTAATACCAGAGAACTGATAATTTATTCTACACAAGAAAACTGTCAAATATTTGCAAACTAACACGCTTACGGAACACCCACATGAAATAACAAGGGGTTTTAATTGTATTAACAATATTTTACACAACGATTTTCTTGCATCTGTGAGACAGGGAAAATGAAAAATTCAACGTTAAAAGCTTGTTTAGAAACATCTGAACTGTAGAAATTCCCTTCAATAAATAGAAACAAAATTTTAGAATCATTAATAAACTTTCTTCTTCACTTGTAGCAAAACAAAAGTATAAATGGTGCATTTATTAACTTGCATTAAAGTGCATTTTTCTCGTTTGTATTCAAATTAAATTGCAGAACTAATAAAAAAACTTTGTCATACGCTATAATTTTTCTAATAAAATTCATATAATATTGGAAGATGTTCTTCCTCCGAATGGCAACCATATACATAACAGGAAGTTATTATTATTATTATTTTTTTTCTTATATTTATCACTCTATCCGTTATTTGTTGTAAAAACGAGATGAGAATGGACAGAAACAAATAACACATGCTAAGCTATACGTAAACAATGACAGTATACTTTTATGCAGTGTTCACTTTATTGCCGCTAGAGGGATACGCGTTAATTTGAGTCACCAATAGTTAATTACATATACTTTACAGAATTAAATCATCGCTGCTTAACAGATTTATCGTGACCCTGAAAACGTATTTGAACCTATCTACAGATAGGTTTAAAATTTAAAACGTTCGAACGACCCCTAAAATATATTTTGATAACTCAAAACTGATTACCTACTTACTTTTTTTCTTTTCAGTTTAGTAGCATTTTTAACTGTAAGGCAATTTTATGGTCGGCAATAATTTTCAAAATATATGAAAATGTGTTAAAACCTTAAAAAACGCATAACCTTATGTATTTTTTTCACATTTCAGAAATTATATTAACCAAATTCCTCCAACTGTAGATTTTTCAATTGAGTTTAGGTGTGAAATCATATCCTAAATTGTAAATTATAACACAAAAGATTATCGTTATCTTCAGACAGTGGCGCAGCCAAGGGGGGGCTACGGGCCTGCCCCTCCCCCCAGGAAGGAGGTGTGGGCTTTTTGTTTTTTGCCATTATTTGTATTTTGGAGGTGAAGACCTTTTATTTTTTTTTGTTCTTCACTTGTAATTTGAGAGGTGAGGACCTTAATTTTTATATTTTTTAACGCGTTGACTGCCACGGCAAGTTTCAGGATTCCAGTCTCAGAAGCCAATTTGATTTAATCATATTATATTATTCAAAACTAAAATTACAGTACAGAGTTATCACCAAAAAGCATACAGAACGTGTTTTTTTAGAAAAAGGTCTTACGAATCACCTGATATTGAAATTAATAAAATATTTTATATTTATATTTTCTGTTCATTTATTGATTCATTTTCTGTTTGTGTAAGCCAGCCTTGATTTTTATGTCTTTTCCCAAAAGCCATATCTCCTTAAATAAACTTATATTCTACGAATATAATCGTTGCTTCACGAAAATGACAAGTAAAAGTACTACGAGTTTGCTCGTAGTCGGCGTCCTGGACAAAAACGCAAACTACGAGTTATCTCGTAGTTGGCAGTCAACGTGTTAAAAGTGAGAACATTATTTATATTTTAAATAATTCTGTCTTCTGGGCCCCCTCCAAACAAAAATCCTGGCTACGTCACTGTCGTCAGGTAAACTGTCCGTGCCGTTAGTTTATTAACGCATCAACGGTACGGTTTCGAGGAAAAAATGCATCATTTCTATCAATACAAATTAGTCAAAACCCCCTCTAGAAATAAAAATACGCTTAAGTATTAAAAATGGATATGGCGGCGATTCATTTTCCTCTCTCCGCGTTACAAGGAAAATGGAGTTACACCAGAAGACGAATAGAACATACATACCATCATTTCCAAAATATATTATATGATTAGCTAGTGACAACTGAAATTCCATTTAGTGTCGCTTAAAGACTTCGAATAGCCTATAGCTGCTCGAATATTGTTTTTTAGTTGTTCAATCGACGTTGGCTTGTTGCCATAGACACGTCCTTTAAGATAACCTTATAGAAAACAGTTATAGCGATAGATCTGAAGATCTTGGCGGCCACTCAATTACCTTGTTTACATGCACAGCTACTCTCGGAGTTTGAGATGCGCATTACTTTCAACCTGCATATCAACGCTTATAACTCTCGATTTAATTAAAGATCAAACGAACTCCAGGTTTATTATCGAGCCTCTAAATTGTATGTCAAGTTTATCTAATATGGAACAATGAAAAATTCTGCGGGGTCGGTGGCAAAATATGAAATTACGCCACTGGCAATAATGATTTAAAACCCGATGTTAAACTCATGTAACAGCTTAATACTGGTTTAATTTCCTACCAACATAAGGAATTATAATCTTATCCCTTTCATTTTCACATAATCAACATATTTGTATACCGGTGTTTTCATCTAATCTAAAATGGAAAACAATATATTGTATTCGTTAATTGAATGAATATTGGATTAGAAATGAAAATAATTTTGAGAAGATCAATGTTTAGAAGAAAGTTATTGCTGTTTTTTAAAAAAGGATTGAACCCGACTTGACTTTAACTTTAGTAAGAATTTAAAGATAACGACGTATTTGTACGAACAGACTAGGAAAGACGACGGGTACCCGGGTACCCGCTACCCGACCCGTTAAGGTTGTACCCGGTTACGAATTTGAATACCCACTACCCGTTATCTACCCATTACCCGTTAACTGACGGGTAATTAACGGTTATCGGGTATTTAACGGGTAGCGGGCAATCAACGAGTATCAGATAACGGGTAGCGGATAATTAGCGGGTAACGGGTAATTAACGGGTAGCGGATAATTAACGGGTAATTGTGTGATATTTTGAGTATTTATTTATTTGTGATTATTTTGTTCTCGGTTACAGAAGTAGGAATTAAGTATGCGTATTCTATAATGCACCTGTGTTTATTTTTAGGGTTTTGTAAGTATGACCACCAAAAAACCCTTATAAAGTCACTCATGTGTCTGTCTGTGTGTACGGTAGAAAATATAAGCTTAAGATAAAAAGTTGAAATTTGGCATGCTTATATAACTCTTTGATCCACATATAGAAAAAATACTAAGAGTTCAAAAAACACATCACGAAATAAATATAAACAAATATGTATTTAATGAAAAAATAAATATTTTTTTATGAGATTTTCGCTAAATATATGCCAAAAAACTTTTGTCCCCTACCCTATCTCCCAGAGGGGTTGATGTTGTTGGGATTTGTGTCATTGAAAAAAATTATTATTTTTTAAAAATGTATTGTGTGGTATCAAAAGGAAGCTCTTAAGACGTAGATTAAAGAACGAAAAGTTTTTTTTTTAATTTGTTTCACGATTTTGGCCAAAAATCTGAAAAAAATATAGGTAATGTACATTGATCTGAGCCAGAAACGTACGAGAGAAATTAATTATTTTTTTAATTAATGGCTTATTATTTATATTTAGTCTAAATGGAAGCTCTTAGTACTCAAATACCCAATAAAAATGTTCAAAAAATGTATATCAAAAAATTATTTTAAGACATCCAGCATTCTGTTGGCTTCTTACACTTACTAAATACCTACAAAACTCTGAAATGTGTGAAAATTCATACTTCACATCAATTTTGCTATACTTACTTTTCATTTGTATATATTAATGGGTAGCGGGTAATTAACGGGTAACGGCTAAATATCGGATAGCGGGTAATTATCTGGTAGCGGGTAAATAACCGGGTAATTGTTGGGGGTACCCGGTTCCATAAATTTCTAGTTCTCGTCATTCATAGAACAGACTCATGTGGCCTCTATAGCGGTGACAGTTATTGCAAATATAAGTTGGCAAATCTCAGCATTTAAATCTCGAAATTAAACCGTACGTATAATGGTTCAACGAGAAAAAAGTAATAAACATCGGGCGTAACGCACACCGATTTTTACGATTGCGGCTCGTGATGTGTGATATGCAGCGCCATCTTGCTTAAACCACATGTTTTCCTCAGTTCATATAACTGATTATGAAAGTTCTCGATCATATCACGGTAGCGGTCGCCAATTAAAGTTACAGCGTTCTCCAAGAAATAATGCCCTATTATACCTCTTGACCGAAATACATGTTTAAAATGCATTAAATATGAACCAAAGACACGCGTGCATAAATTTCATTCTAACTTT
Source organism: Liopterus haemorrhoidalis (assembly GCA_963971575.1). Classification (NCBI taxonomy): domain Eukaryota; kingdom Metazoa; phylum Arthropoda; class Insecta; order Coleoptera; family Dytiscidae; genus Liopterus; species Liopterus haemorrhoidalis. The sequence goes on along the minus strand of OZ020615.1, from coordinate 20,639,881 downwards.
GAAACCGATTATAATGTAAATTAGCCGAAAACCTGACCAGATGATGTAGCTACTGATAGAAAATATGCCTATAAAAATCGGAAGAGTAATTCTCGAGTAAAAAGCGCACAGACGGACAGACAGTCAGAGAGATATCGCCTTTTATATAAACAAAGAAAAGATAAGTATTAAAATTTGTAATATAATTCGTAATAATTTTGTGTTGAAATGAAGAGGTTACCGAACTCAGTATACTATATTCATTTTGAACCATGCTATCTACTTTGCACTATTTTATACTTAACTACTGTACTGTTGTCGTGAATTCTGCAATATCACTATCACAAATAACAAATAAACAAGCATCCGAAGTAGTTTTAGTTCACAAAAGAGGGAAAATTCCTTCTATATCTTGATCTATACCAGCACCGACCTCAGTTTCTTGTTTTTATTTTACCTGTTTGAACCTATTTTCTGGTAAAAGAGTTTCAAACTTATTTTGACAAAAAAGTATGATTGTACAGAAGAAGATAGTAAGAATTGATATCAGAACTATTAACTTGTGGAATCAATAGAAGTGATAGAATTGCTAAAATGTTCTCATATTGATTTCTCATGAGAAAAAAGGAGGTTATTCATTGTTAGAAAAAGTAATTTAAGAATTTTTGACAAATGCTGAGTTAGCAGGGAACAATAATAAATTTTGAACGAATATATTTCTTCCCGTATCTGAAGTAGGCTCTTTTTCAATTGTCAGATATTTATCAGACTTCAGATCTTAAGGACCTAAGAAACCAGTTCCTTTTCTCTTTGGTACGTGGATATGCCTTGCAAAATATGAACTCGTCTTGAAAACACATCACAATGTTTGAAAAAAAAGTACTTCCATAAGAAGGAATATATATATATATATATATATATATATATATATATATATATATATATATATATATATACAGGGTGTTTGTTTGAAACGGGACACCCCGAAAATCTCCTTTATTTGTAAAGATACAAAAAATCTTCAGAACAAAAGTTAAACTAGACAAAAAGGCCCATCTAAAGGTTACTATAAGAATTCTGAGGCACTTCCGGTTTCACCGGAAATGATGTCAACTTTTGATCTAGCATAGGGAATCGATAATTTTATATTTTTTTCCTAAAAGTATATTAAATTAGCTTTACAATGACACCAAAAAATCATATTTTTATGTTAAACTTTTCAAAATGGCGACTATTTATTTACAAAATAATAATCAACATAAGTTTTACAAAGTTGAACGTAGCAAGCTTTGAAAACAATAAAAAAAGAAACTTTCCAGGCTTTCCATTGTGAAATACCGCATTCTTTTGCAATCTCCCGCACCGACACTTCCGAGTCGTAGTGGACGTACGCCAATATTCTTTCTTCGTCATTTTCTACATGGTTTGCTCTTTCTGGACGTCGTTTTTTGAATTTCGAAAGAATCTCGCTGGCTTAATTTGTTCACTAATTTGGCAAAATACTGCCTTCTCGGCTGAGCTCTATCAGGATACCTTTCCTGATAGAGTCGCTCGGCCCTAACCGCATTTCTTTGGCACTCTCCGTATATCAGAACCATATCTGTCATCTCTTCGTTGGTATATCGTACATAAACCATAATTAGGTAAAAATAACGACTTACTACCAATTAATACAATTTTTTTTTCAAACAAAAATAAGCAAAATAAACTATTAAACTCTTGTTATTTATAAAACATTTAATTAAAAATTAAAATTTAAGTGTTTTCATGTTATTTCATATAATAACTAGTTATAACAGTTTATTTTAGAGATATTTTATTTTTTTTTATTGTTTTCAAAGCTTGCTACGTTCAACTTTGTAAAACTTATGTTGATTATTATTTTGTAAATAAATGGTCGCCATTTTGAAATGGTTAACATAAAAATATGACTTTTTGGTGTCATTGTAAAGCTAATTTAATGTACTTTTAGGAAAAAAATATAAAATTATCGATTCCCCTATGCTAGATCAAAAGTTGACATCATTTCCGGTGAAACCGGAAGTGCCTCAGAATTCTTATAGTAACCTTTAGATGGGCCTTTATGTATAGTTTAACTTTTGTTCTGAATATTTTTTGTATCTTTACAAATAAAGAAGATTTTCGGGGTGCCCCGTTTGAAACAAACATCCTGTATATATATATAAGGTTATATATATATCAATAGAAGATTTTTGCTTACGATCTGTACCAGATTTAGGAGGGGGAAGGAGAGGTTGTGCGACCACCCAGGGCGCCCGGTCTGGAGGAGTGGTGACACAACCTCAGGAGTGGTGACATTATAATACTTAGTTCAAATTCTAGTACAAATTATTGATTTTTAAGAAAAAATTACAAGGATAGCATTGTAATTTAGAAACGTTAAGGTGATCTAACAATTTTTCTTACAAAAAGGTAAGAAATTTCATTTCCATTGATTAATTACGGACAGTACTTATTCGAAAAATTATAAGTTGTGTAGCTACATATTCAAATGTTTATTGAAATTTAAGTTACATTGTAAAAATTCTAATTGTTTAATGGAATTATACTCTCAAGCAACCCTCGAAAATTATGGGCATTAGTTACTCGCTAGCTAAAAAAAGAGGAACACAGATAGAAGAGTCGAAAAAGAAAAAGAAAAAAAACAGAAAGGCGATAAAAAGTGATGACAAAAAAAAAGCTAAAAAAAGTCTGTGATAGCTCATTCGCAAATAGCAAATTCCCACTCGCTATTTCGTCTTTGCGAAATATTATTTATTTAAATTTCTTTTTAATATTTACATCATTCGAGTGGAGTTATAAGTACAATAATCCAAGTTTTGATAATTTCAGGTAAGCTATAACATAGGAGGGGCGGTTGAAAAGTAATCGGCCTAGACAAGATATGGCGCCATCAGATCAAATCAATGTTGTTTTTCGTTAATCCTAACCTTCAAATGACTACTGTAAAATTTTCAACAATCTGCGTCATTTAGTTCGCGTTCAATCTGCGTCATTGAAAGCGAACAACTTTTGCAATTTTACAAAAATGAATAAAATCGAATATCGCGCAGTGATTAGATACTTGTTTTTGAAAAAGAAAAGGAATGAGATCAATACCTAATTGAACGATTTTTATGGGGACTCTGCACCTTCGATATCAACAATTACATATTAGACAGCTGAATTTAAACGCGGTCGTAAGAGCATTTTTGATGATGAGCGTCCAGGCCATCCAAAAGAGGTTACCACGCCAGAAATGGTCGATAAAATCCATGGAATGATAATCGACGATCGACGAGTGACTAATCGCGAGATAGTTGAGGCTGCGGGCATCTCAACTGAACGGGTGCTAAAATTTGCATGAATATTTGGGAATGAGAAAGCTTTCTGCCAGATGGGTGCCGCATTTGCTCTCAGTCGACAACAAACGCAAGCGTCTGACCATTTCGAAGGAATGTTTGGCGATGTTCAACCGCGATAAGAGGAACTTTTTGAGCCGTTTCGTAACCGTGGATGAAACAAGGATCCATCACAACACACCAGTGACCAAGGAATAGTCGAAACAGTGGACTGCTCCTGGCGAATCGAAGCCGGAGAAAGCCAAGGTGGGTCTGTCGGCCAATAAAGTCATGGCCACAATTTTTTAGGATGCGCACGGTATCAATCACATCGACTACCTAGAAAAGGGCAAAACGATCACGGGCGTATATTATGCAGAGCTGTTGGACCGATTCGACGCCGACTTGAAGCGAAAGCGGTTGCATTTGTCAAAGTAAAAAGTGCTATTCCACCAGGACAACGCACCGATCCACAACGAAATATTGGAGAATCGTTGGACGAATTTTATAGTTCTAAATGAAGACTATGTTGAGAAGTAAATTGAATTTTGTAGAAATAGTTGTGTTTTCTTGCCTTGGCCTATTTCCTTTCAACCGCCCCTTGTATACGCTTATAAATAAATGTGCTACTTCATATACACTTTATAAATTAATTACTGTTTTATTTACAGCCTTAAATTTGACAAAGCCAGGCCTTTTGGGGGTTTAAGCAAAGGCGCCGTGAATGTAGTCGCCGCTCTGGTGCGACCATCATATTGCCGCCCTTAAAAATGGACGTGAGTTTAAAAGTTGCAAGAAAAAACTAATTTTAGAATTTGAAAGATGGAAACGGGCCCGAGGGCCACATGCGGCTCGCCTCCATGTTTCGAAAATCGTAAATACAAAAATGCTCTGCACATTTACTTACTGGAAATACTACCGAACATTTCAAAACCGGACCTTTGTGTGCTAACCATTTATCAGTATCTAAAAATAAAAATTTGCGCATCAAAAATCTGCTGCCCGGGTGCGAGCATCTCTTGCATCCCCAGGTTGTAGTAGCCCTCTTTGTAAGACTGGGGCTCAATGATCTAAATTGGCTGTATCTCTTCGAGAATGTAGTTCCAAGGGGTAGCTACTATGGTAGACTTTACTGACAGAAGGCTACCATTTCTAAATCAAGGTAAATTTATAAAAATAATGCAGCGTCAGCAGAGTGATGATTATAATTATCAATGGCATTATTATGCTTAATACAATCCTTTATCATGCTAACGAGATGTTCTTCCTTTTAACCTGAATTCTGCTCGGTTTTATATAATAAAAGTTTTATGAAATGGAGGAAAAATATAATACTGGAGTGTTACTTACCGCTATTTATTTTTAACTAGATATAACTACAAAGATTAATAATAATTATTTAGTTCGGCATTCAAATATTTAGTTTTTTCCGGTAGGATAAAAAGGTCAACGGAAGTTATTTCCTGTTACCTGGGACTGTATAACAAAAATTGTGATGCTCGGGGCAATACAAGCGGGGCATAATGACTCATATACCTAAGTCATAAATCATATGCACATGCCTAACACAATATGTGAAGAGGAAATTATTTGAAGAATGTAATAGTCGAAAATGGAGGAAACCCTAAAGAATAGTAGAAAAATAAGCAGACAGAAATGCAAAAAGACAATGAAGATGATGATGTATCAGATGATAATATTGTAGTTATTATTATTCACAATTAGAAAAGAGATGGACAACATGCAGCGCATTTGGTAAATGGACACACTGCTCATGTGCTGGAGAAGAAAATGAAGACGAAGATTGCTATCATATATGCGAAATTTTCAAACTTAACTATTGCTCATATTACCCCACAGTTAAAAGTACCTAGGGTAAAATGAGCAAAACGCTGAACTTGTAATTTTGTTGTTGTTAAATCTATACAGTCTTGTATAGATTATTTGTATTTTGTATTGATGTATTTGATTTACTTGACAAATGTGTGAGTAACACAAAGTACACGTAAGTACGAGGTGTGTAAATTAAGTAACCGGGCTGATTTTTTAAATTTTTATATTCGAATAGAATTACTATTCAATATTGTCTCCCTCAAAATACTTCCTTGGGAAGCTCACAGCACTGGTGACGGTTCTTCTAATCCTCATAGCAGTGCGGGACTCGGAAACTAGAATAGCTTTCAGCTGTTCGGTTACGGACGTTTGAATGTTTTCGAGTGTCCCAAAATGACGTCCCTTGAGGTGATTTTTCAATTTTGGGAAGAGGAAAAAGTCACAAGGACTCAAGTCGGGCGAATAAAGAGGCACAGGAATGTTTTTACTGACCAAAAACTCGTTTACTTTTGCGCAGATTTTTCTCATCCCCAATTCATTGGTGAATCAAAATTTGATGAACGGTAGTGTGAGTCAAATTCAACTTTTCCCCGATCATTGTGAATGTCAACCGACGATCTGAACGCAGAAGATCCCGGATTCTGTCGACATTTTTATCAGTTCTTGAAGATGAAGGCCTTCCGCTGCGTGATTCATCTTCAATCAACACTCTTCCTTCTGAAAATGCCTCAAACCACCAAAAAACCTGGGACCTTGATATAACACTGTCTCCGTAGGTCTGCTGAAGTTTTGCAAAAGTTTCCGTTGCACTGTGCCTATGTCTGAAGCAAAACCTGACAGCACACCGTTGCTCGAAATGAATGTCACTCATTTTTGGAACGCACTAAAACAAACTGTTTACGAAAAAAATCGTTACTTACAATACAATTACTCTAGTGAGTTCAAACTCGTACTGAAGGCGTATCACATCTTCACCGGTCGCCCCTCCAAGTTCCGCGTCCCAAATGTTGACGGATCTAACGCTATGTTGCCAGCCCGGTTACTTAATTTACACACCTCGTAGACACTTTGAAATATATTTGAAACAAATAGTCATCTAATAGAGCAGAATGAAAGGTTTGTGAGAGTACGACCAAACGTCGACAGAAAGTACTCAAGTTGACGAAGTAATTTTTGATAAATTATTAAAATTTCTTTGATACGATTAATCTTGATTAATTCACCTGAAGAGGTAGTTTATTTTTAACTTAACAGCAGATATTAAAAACTGTGTTTTACGAATCGTTTGTCTTAAGTTTTTTGTAGCCCGTCTGTATTAAGTTTTTAGAAAGCTCTTATTCCAAAGTTTGCCCACATCTGTCCGAGATAAGATAGGACTGACACGACTATAAGACAAGGTAAGCCACTAATCTTTATCTGAATGGAGCTTAAATAAGAATAAACGAATGTCGCAAACCTTTCAACGTGTTAAAATCTGTAAAAAAAAACTATTTCAAATACAATCTTACAGTTTCAGTAGCGCAGAGATAGCGTGCTTCATTTACCACAGGTCTCGGGTTCGATTCCTTCTCTTCTTCCAAGCTTCCACACCATATAGGAGAGTGGAGTACATGTTATATTGTATTATGCATGTCTTGATAGCGTAGGTACTCTAGTACTTCATATACAGATTGTAAATCGCAAGTGCGAGATAAAGCAATACAAAACAAACGTTTCTTAGATTCATTGATTTAAAATTATTCTGTATATTCATTAGTTCATTACCTGTCAATAAAAAGTTTTATAAAATAAAAATAAACGAGTTAAAACTTAAAATTCAAAATGCATTTTCAACCAAAGTCTATTCTAAACGTTTAAGCGGTACTAAACGAAATTTTTATTTTCTTAAGTTGTCACGAGATTAATTTTTAAAGGTTGAAGTGGGCCTTTTCTAAACAAACTGATTAACTTCGTTCAATCGTTAAAATTTACTAAACCAAAGTAACAGCCATGGAATTAATTTATTTTTAAATTGGGTTGGCAATATCATTCACGTTATATTCAAATCAAACATATGTATACAGTAATGCCTTCATTTACGCGTATAATTTGTTCCACGAAAAGAGCGTGTAAAGGAAAACCGCGTAAATAGATGTCATGGAAACTTGTTTAACACAGGGCAGAGTTACCCAAACTGTGCTCCGCGATCTACTAGTGTTATATATATAGCAAGGATAATGCTTCGCGACGAATTCTTCTCGTGAAAAGTGCTCCGCGGGGGAGCGGCAATATATTGCCCTAAATATAATGAAACAACCAAAATACGTCCACCCAACTAATTCTCTTAATTTTCAGCAGAGGTTTTAGCATTAAAAGAAGCGATAAAATATTTTACTTAAAAATAATCTACAGGCACTTATTGTTATAGATTGTCAATCAATCAATTATTTTATCCCTGATTAATAAAAAACAAGAAAACTACCAAATATTGGAAATATTACACGCTGTAGACACGGTATACAGAGCGGGCAAATCTATTAAATTCTTATGGATTAATGGTGGGTTTAGTCAACACTTAGCGATAGCTTTAGTTTTACTCCTATATTTTAATTTTATCCTTAAAAGATAAACTATCATATCGCTACGAGCAAGTTCATACAACACATTTCTTTAATTTTAGTCCTATGGTTCTGGCCTTGAAAGATAACTAATGGTGGGTTTAGTCAACACTTAGCGATAGCTTTAGTCTTACTCCTATATTTTAATTTTATCCTTAAAAGATAAACTATCGTATCGCTACGAGCAAGTTCATACAACACATTTCTTTAATTTTAGTCCTATGGTTCTGGCCTTGAAAGATAACTAAATTCTAACTTTCCTACGGCTGGGAGTAAATCACGTTAAAACGCAACATGCGCGTGCGCGCACCCCGATTTAAATTCTAAAAGCACCCATCGTGGCCAACATAAGGCCATAAATAGCAGCAACACTTCTAGACTTATTTCGGTACATGTTTACACACAATGTTATATTTGTCAATAACCAAAAATTTTAATTTTTTGACATTTAGAAAAATGATACTATGCGCGTGCGTTAAACTCGACGTCTCATTGGTTACTTGTTAAAAGTTAAAACTCCTTAAAACATTGTATAAACCCGTACTCATTCAAGACGATGAAAGCCAAGACTAAAACTAAGAGTAAGATTCAAATTAACGCAGCAGCTATCGCTAAGTGTTGACTAAACTCACCATTAATTCTAACTTTCCTACGGCTGGGAGTAAATCACGTTAAAACGCACCATGCGCGTACGCGCACCCCGATTTAAATTCTAAAAGCACCCATCGTGGCCAACATAAGGCCATAAATAGCAGCAACACTTCTAGACTTATTTCGGTACATGTTTACACACAATGTTATATTTGTCAATAACCAAAAATTTTAATTTTTTGACATTTAGAAAAATGATACTATGCGCGTGCGTTAAACTCGACGTCTCATTGGTTACTTGTTAAAAGTTAAAACTCCTTAAAACATTGTATAAACCCGTACTCATTCAAGACGATGAAAGCCAAGACTAAAACTAAGAGTAAGATTCAAATTAACGCAGCAGCTATCGCTAAGTGTTGACTAAACTCACCATAAGTCATATAGAATAACAGGAAATGAACGTGCTGATCAACTTGCGAAATAAGCATCCAATAAACTTTTTAACAACTTAATAGAAATATCAATGCCTGATTTAATTGCAGTTATCAGATTAAAAATGTTTCACAAATGGCAGGACGATTACAATACATGCTTACTTACAAAAGGGAAAAGATATGGAGATATTCAAAAAATTATTACAAAAAAACCTTGATTCCAAAAATATAAAAGCAAAAGGATGAATACTACTCAAATATGCAGGATGAGAATTGGACATTGCAGCACTCCGGAACATCTGAACAAAATTGGAGTTATTCAAAACCCTCTTTGCACCTGTGATTATGAAACAATCACAGAAATAAAATGATAGAATCACTTAAGAAAAATGGACTACACAATTTAAATTTGAATACACTACTAGACAGAAACAACATTAGGAATTTCAAACACATAGTAAAATTTTTGAAAGACAGCAACTTCATAATGTAGTAGACAATATATGATATAGACAGTTATAAAAACAATTACAACTAGGCAATGAAATTAAAATAATACACCTGAAGAAATCTAAACTTTTGTTGTGAAGAAAAATTTTATAAAATTATTGTATAAGTGTTATTGTATTTTTATTGTATATATTGTATGAATTTATATTTAGCTGGCTAATATGGTTGTATAGACTAATGGTCAATAAAACAATATAATAAAAATAATAAGTGTTCCGCGGTTCAAAAAGTTTAGATCAAAAATTTTTGTTTTTAAATATATATACGTCAGTATAACAGGTTACTAATAACAATAACCCACTTTTTGTCATATAATGTCTAGCATAGCGATTTTCAAACTATACGAAAATATCCTAATGGTCCTCTAATTGCGTTAGTTAGACCAATGTTTTGACTTGGGGCGCCGCGTAAAAATCCTGATACATTAAGGGCGCCGGGAACCGAAAAAGTTTAAGAACCACTGATCTAGCAGATTATTTAGAAAAATGAAATTTTTCTACCGTGTTAAAGTGAATTCGAGTAAATGGAGATCGCGTAAATAGAGAGATTACTGTATTTGTAAAAAGAACTAAATAGGATTTTATTCAAGTAGTCAAAAGCTCAGTTTAATGATTGAATCGGGCTTTAGTTAAACAAAATAGTCAAAATTCTCATTCAATCGTTAAAATCTACTATATTTCAACATCTAGTTCCGCTTAAATCAAAGACACAGATTATTCTAGATAATGTAAGGAGTAATTCTAAGCAAAAGAAGGGTTTTTATTCGAATAATTATTATAAATTTATATTATATTTTTTATTTATTTCCTCAAATATTATTTTGTGTTGTTATGTTGTTATATTATTATTATTATTTTGGGGTTTGTCAGGTCTTGACAAGCGTCCACTAATCTCAAACTTCAGCAACCTTTTGAGCCGCGTCATACTAGAGACTAGTGGAGCTAAATACACACGACTGCATCCCAAACCCTGGCGATATGCAGCCGCGGAAATTACACTGAACAAAGCCAGAGGCTTGTGTGTTCATACATATTGATACAAAACAAAAATATATAGAACATACAGAAATAAATGATACATCTCAACATAAATATATATGATACATCGCAACATAAATAAAGTAAATAAAGATTAAGTAAAAAAAAAAAAGAATTAACAAAAATCAATGAAAACAAAAAGTTAGCTTATATGGAAAAAATTAATGTAATCATCCAGCCGGTTCTTGAAAGCGTTGAGACTTGGAGCTTGGACAACTTCTGCGGGCAGACAATTCCAAGATACAAACACTCGGTTGGTCAAAAAATTAGCACGCACATTCTTTTTGTATTTTTCGTGGTTAAGTTTGTACCTGTGGCCACGAAATCGTGAGTCAGTATTTATATTAATTAATTGTATTATATTGTATTGTATTATATTGGTTGATTTGAATTGCAATTTACTAGAATTCATTTCTTAGCTTCGTGCGGAACTATATTTTGGAATCCAGTAACTTTTAACAATTGAATGAGGTTTTGTTTTGCAAAAGTTCAATTCAGTAGTTAAAAGTGAGCTTGTGACAACTTAAGAAAATGAAAGTTCCATTTATTTCCGCACGAGACTAAGAAATTAATTAAATTTCAGTTCATTTTTACATGATTTGTTAATTTTTTTAAAAATTATTTTATTTACAATAATCAAGATGCTAAGTATAAGAATCTCTTGTTTTCCAATGTTAGCATTTGTATTTTACAATCTGTAAAACAGACAGAATTTATAAACTCAACCATTGTGTTAAAATATTATATCAGACTTATAACAAATTAACTTAAAGAAACCAACTATTTTTACTGTTAGGGAAATAAAAAGAAAACATAAAAATTATTTTCTATGAGTACCTATTTTCTGTGGTTCATTTACAAGTTGAATAATATTCAAGTTTTCTTGTTACAAAGGAAAGAATACTAGGATTCAATATCAAAGGAATCGTTCATTATCCAAGAAACTCGGTCGACTTAAATCGTAATCTTAATACACTATATTTACAATAAATGCAAATTTTCTTATTTTTCTTTCGTTCATGAAATGTTTTATGAAATACAATTATTATGAAATTGAAATTAAAACTGGTAATATTATAAAACGAATTATTTGTTATTGTTTATTTGTTATTTGCGTATTGACAAAACATTCGTTTTGAAGCTAATGTTGAACACAGAATTATATCCGGTATACTGCGTGACAAAGAGACAATAAAACTAAAAAGAAAAATATATAAATCAGCAGTTAAATTTTCCATTATCTATAGCCCACAATGTTGGACATCACAAAAGAAAGAAGAACATAGCTCCCATATAACAGAAGAAAATGTTGCGATGGGCTGAAGGCGTATATTTGCTAGATCAAGTCAGGAATGAACATGCTGGTAGTAGCTACAAAATAGCTCCAATATCAGAAAAAACCGATGGTATTGATATCTCATGAGATAGAATAAGAACCACATAACCAGAAAAGCCATGGACATGGAGGATCATGAGAAAAGACCCAAGCAAGTAAATTAATTTACATCTATCGAAAGAGTTATGCAGCTTCGCCGGTATCAGAGGTTTCTAAGTGGTGAAACATTCTGAAAACTAAAAACCTTATTTACCAAGGACTGGGTAATAGAGCTTCAATTTTAAAATTCAACAAATTTAGCACATTGTTTTTTTTTTTTGACACTTTTTGCTAAATATCTCAAAAACTGTTAACAAATCAATCAAAGTAGATGGGAATATTCTGAAAACTTAATAATGTTCTATAACAAAATTCGACATATCTATAAATTTCGGTAAGGCAAATGGGGGCCAAGAAATTTCGAAATTTATCCGAGAACAACATTTTTAACTAATTTAAACTTCGTGTTATGTTAAAAGGTTACATTTTTAAGCTTTTTTTTTGTTTCAAATACAAACACGGAGGCCTACGTCAAAACATAACCAGGATGGTTCTATCTCATTTTTTTCCTGCTGCTCTAACTTGTGGCTCTACGTAAATTTGGTATACAATGTATATTGACAGAAGCGGCTTCTGGAAAGTGCTGTGGGAAGTGCTGCAACCAGAAGTATAACTGAGATTTTCTTTCAATAAATACTTATAAATCATTCCTAAAATGGATATAAAAAATTTAACTACATATAACTTTACATAGATTGGGTAGAGTTTTTCGTTATTCCTAGGAAACATCATTAAATGACAATTATTCAATTAAAACACTAGGTTGGTTTTACAAATATTTGTGGGACCAACCTAGTGTTTTAATTGGATAATTGTTATATACGTTTACAAATAAAATCATATAAATTATAGAAATATTACATTTTATGATTGAATATGTATTAGTCAATTAGAAGAAAATTTAGGTTTTATGTGGCGTTTAGAACATAAGATATCCTACATTCTTATACATTATTTAAATCGTAAATACTTTAAAAATTCATCAAACGTGCACTTCGCAAGCTTTTAATTGCAAACGACTGCAGCACCAATAGTGTATAAGCAACTTTTACCCCCACTCAATGTCAATCATCGCGTTACTATGGTAAAAATTGTTACTATGGTAACGCGATGATAGTATGGTAGTAGCAATTCGAACTGCACATTGTACATCATGACTTGTAAACAAATTACTTGTTATACGAATGACAGTAGTGAAGATCAAAAATTAAGAAGATAATTTCTATGAAGTGTACCATATTTTTAATTCATTTTTTTTACTTGTATTCTTTTGTTCACAACCTGAACTGATTACCTGAGAGTTCAACGGTATCCTGGAACTTATCATTATTTTCATGTGACCAATTCATCGCAGTCGGCCGATTTGTGTTGTCACGTTTTCTTCCAAAAAGACTTTATAAAATTTAAAGTTATAACATCTTCGTCAGAAGGAATCTTCCTGTACTGTACAGATCCGTAAATCTTTCTCAGTATATTCCGGGCATTTTGAAAATTCTGAGCTGCTCCTTATCTTTCATGACAAGGGTTCATGTCGCAGAAGCATATATTAAAATGAATCGTATGGCTTGTAATTTAAATTTTTTGGCGCACAGCATCTATGGTTTAAAAAAAAAACGTAGAGTGCTTTTCCCACTAGAACTGGTCAGTGACGCCATGGTACATGCGCAAATTAACGACGACAAACAATAGAAATACGATTTGCAATCGGTTCGATGCAGTGTTGCCACCTGTCCGGGTTTGACCCGGATAGTCCGGGTTTTGCGCTACGTCTCCGGGTGAAGCCCAAAAATATCCGGAAATTTAGAAAATTTAGCAAAACGTTAATAATTATTAATTTTTTAAATTTAATTTCCTTTTTTCAACATTTTGCGTTGGCAGTAATGAGATGGCAAACAGGGGAATCCCATATATTAATATTGAACCAATTGAGCTCAACAGCGCTATAAAGCGACACCAAGCGGACAGAATTTGAACTAGTGGAACGAGTAACTGTTTATTGTTTACTAGTGGCTACCTCGTGTTGTTTGTATGGCGTTTAAACTTTAATGTAACAGTTTGTTTGTAGCATTAACTTTTGATAGCAACTATTTTTCTTTTCTGTATTATTTTGTGTTGTAATGAGTTGTCATAACACAAACTGCTGTGTATTTGGTTGTCACTCTAGGAAAAGAAGTGAGAGAAACATTCAATTCCATTTTTTTCAAATGTAAAACAATTTGTGAAAATAATAAATATATTTGGTGTTGTGAGTAGGTAAAAGTAGGAAAAAGAATAGGTAAAAGAGCATAGGAAAATGCTATAAATACGTGAAAAAGAGTGAGAGTGTGCTAAAAGCATTTAAAAGCTACATCAATTACATCAATATTGTTAACTTATTAATATTTAACAAACTAGTATTTATTAAAAATATTCAGCAAATAAGAAATACTCACTTATAAAAATCCTTCTCGAGCATAAATAAATATATACCCGTGTAACTTTAATACAGGATTAGGGCATGCGATCTCAAATATGTATTGTACGTAGATATTCTGAAACAGCTTCACTGAAGTGCTTTCGTTTTTGATTAACTTTTTTAGGCAGCGAGTTTCTAACAAAGATTACAGTTTACAGGTGCTGGTTAAATTTCAGTTTTAATTTTCCAGTGACTTTGTGAGGTGGTGATTTTAGACTACTTGTTTGTAAACATAACCACATATGTCAACATGCTCATTATTTTTTCCCGAAATTCCGTATAATGTAACACGACCGGCGTTTAACAACTCCTCTCCTTCAACTACACACTTAGAAGAAGGTGTTGCACTTAAAAAATTAAAATGATTTAGTAAGGATAGCTGTTAATTATTCATTGTAAATCGAAGATTTAACATGAAAACAAATGAGGACAACTTTCACATTATTCGTTTCGGTCAGCTGTTTCACAGCGATCACAGCGCCGCCATCGGCCATTGTTGAGTCTAATTTTGTAGTAGTAACTTGAGTGAGTTTTGAGTGTTCATTAGAGCTCCTAATTTGTTATAATTTAAAAATTAAATGTGATGAATTTCGTAGTACAGTAATAGGCAATAAATAGGCAAAATTTTAGTAACGACACTGGGCAGTATGAAATACAGTTTTAAAGAAAAAAGATAAATATTTTGTTGACAAAATTACCTATATGATGTCTATATGAATATTAATATTATATCAAAATTGTATGTATTGTATATAGATTAATAAACTCATTTATGTTTCATTAATTTGATATTATTTTATTACATTAGAATGATAAATTTCATTTTTTTTTTTTTGCTCTCTAAATTTTTATGTCCGGAGGAATAACATTTGAAAGGTGTTCTGTTTTTTACGCATGTGACTTCACTGGCCAGTTCTCGTGGGAAGATCACTCTAATAACATTTATATCATAATTTTAATGCGTTTAATAAGACTAAAATAGCCTCTTTGTTAAAGTAGGATTCGAAGTTTTATTTCACTGAGATATGCTAAAACTAATCCAGCTAAAAATTGTAACAATGAAGTAACAGTAACCATGATAATTACCGTGAAATTTAATAAAGACGACCAAAGCAAGTCGTCATTGTTTAACAAAGATAGTTTTATTACAGCTAATTAGTGTGCACAACTAACCATTACCGTTTAATGTACAATTTCGTGGAATATAATTGATTTTATTTTCATTCGTTCAAATACAATTTTAGTTTACTTTGTAATTACGTCACGTTTTGTATTATTAAAAATAAAAGTTCTGGAACAACCATGTAATTGCTCTGCATTCTACTGATAACTTTATAATTTAATAAACTAAAAAAACATAACATTACAAATTAAATGTTGCAAAATACTGCAAAACACATCAGCAAAAAATTTGGAATGAAAAAAGTGCCAAACAAGCTATATACGTGATTTACAAGACAAACTCTTCCGAAACAATTTATCGTAAAGAGATGGTTAGGACTCTATTGGGAAGTGGTGAAGAGGTGATATGTATTGTAGATGTGCAACTTTTTGGTACGGTTTAGATATACCGTACGTTTTATTGTATCTACAACTGCAATCTCGAAAACTATAAGAGCTACGATGTTGGTTATATTAGATAATTTAATTGTCATTTAATAAGTGAATATGTATTTATTTAAGTTAGCGGCGCTGTAAACGGGACAAACCCAACACTACAACGATATAATTTACAATATCATTGAACAAAACTAGTGGTTCTAAAGATATGTTATGCAACTTTTTTATTTTAAATGGGAACATTCATTTATTATTATTATTTAATTTGCATAGAGAATTGAAAAGAGTATTTTATTCTGAATTAAATGATATAAACCAGTGTTCTTCAACCTTTTTGCACCTGCGGACCGGTGAAAATAGGATAAATATATCACTGACTGGCTGAAAGCTAAGATAATTTGATATACGTGAATGCAGAGTTGTTTCTGGGAGGCGAAGCGCTGCGTTGACATCCTTTCGATTTCTCTGTTAGGTTTTTATTATTGAAATGGCTGAAAAAGACCTTTCGCACAATAAGATGTCGAAAAAATGACCAATAATTTGATAGTTTTATAACTCAAAGATGGATGTTCTTTTTCTTGCGATTTCCAAAATTGAGACAATGATTGCATTTTATGTCTGGACACCAGATTGCCATCAGACGACAACTCGACCAGCTTTTCTTTTTCACGAAGATCAAGTGCACATGACTTTATATCTTCCAAGAATGGATTCAAAAATTCTTCCAAAAGTGGAAACATTTCTATATCTTCCTCTTGTTAGCGACTATTCCAAAAAGCTAGCTTCTTTTTGATCGTATCCATTTTATTTCTTAAATTAAATATATTTGTATATGACCCCTGCAGAGAAATATTAACTTCATTTGGCAGACTGAATATGTCCGCCATGTAAGTAAATTTTGCCAGCACTCAAATGCACGACAAAATCTGGAAACTCGATCTAAAGAAGTATGAAAAATAGCTGCGAGAGGCGTTGTATTGGGGCTAGTAAATATTAAATAAATCATGGTTCGGAAAAAAGTTAGCTTAGGCGTTGACTAAAAAAATGTGTTATATACTCGTAAACAGAGTGTGCATCTACATGATTCGGTCGAAATATTGCGCGGACCAGCAGGATTTTCTGCGGACCGGCACCGGTCCGCGGACCACGGGTTGAAGAACATTGATATAAACAACCCAGCCTTACAACGCAAAATAATTGAAAAAACGTATTTTATATTTATACATACATAAAATTTGTCTAGGGATATTAAAATTCATTCATAATAACATTTTTTAAATTTTTTATTTCGTGTGGCCCAATATCTAGGTGTTAATGATTTTCAGGTCGCGTCTAGCGCTCTCTGGCATAACCTAACGCCTCTTTTTTTACGGTAACCGAGACCGCCAGTATTACGTGCCCTCTGAAGCACGCCTCATATTACAGAATATTTGAATGGTTCAAATATATATATATTCTCTAACTAAGGGCTGCCGGTACGCGGCGAGTTTCCAAAAAAGAAACAAAAGCACTGTACTAACTCATAATTCAAGAAAAAATATTTCAATATAAGTGGGAAGCAGAAGAATATCGTGACTGAAATTTATTCTAAATTAGCCTAATTTAGCCTAAATTCGCGCAGTTTTGACTGGTTAAAACAATCTGAATTGTAATGTTGCTAGTTCAATTCCCCGTTGGTGATATTTTTCGGGCGAGAATAATATGTTAACATTACTTCCATTTTCACAATCATTCATCCTTCACCCAGGTGTAGGAGCTTGTCCCCTGGCATCGGCGATTATCATCGTTGCAGGAATTGGCCGAAAATAAATAAAATAATAATAAATGTAAAAATTAAATTTGTCATGCTATTAACCAACCTTCATCACGGAGAAGTCACATGAAAAACAAGAACAAATAAAGGTTTACATTTGTATATTTCTGATAATCTTTTATTTCTCTTGATAATAAATTTTATTTATTTTATTTACTCTAAATTTTATTTCAATACAAAAAAATTAATTAACATTCTGCAATATTTCGCAAGAACGTTTCAGGTGTAAACTAGTCAAAGGAAATAAATTTCAATCCACTACTATCCAATAAAAAACTTGTCGGTCGGAGGGAAGTAGCAATTCTAATTACAGAGCTAAGGGAGCCCACTGTTTCAGGCGGTTTGGTACGCCGATCATGGCTGCAAGCGCTATGTTACCCCAGGGGAAGCAATTTATTACCACAGGCTAATTTGCACTAAACATTCTGAGTCAAATTTACGTAAGGTGCTCTATTAGTCTTAAATGGTATTCTACGAAGGTAATCGAACTTTTTGTCTACTTATCTTTACGATAAAACCACTAGACTAAGAAAAAACATGTAGAAGTATTTTAATGACGAAACAATAATGTACGAGGGTCGTCCAGGATATAAAAACGTTTCATTATTAGCAACATGAAAGCCAATACATTTCAATGAAAACGGCGTTTTTGTTAATGCATATCATAGCTCATTTTTATACATGTCACTACTTAGACCAGAGCTCGGAAACCTTTTTTACGTCGCAGGCTGTATTCAGTAAAATATTTTTTTGCCGGGACATACTTCCTTTTGTAATTTCTATTTTTTACGTCCTTAATTTCTTGTTTATGCCTGTTTACACGTATTTACGTCGGAATTAATACGCCTATTGTGTACGAAGCCTAAAACAGCGGCTAATGTGTTGGCTTTACTGGATAAAAAAAAGTAAACATTATATTTTCTTATTAGTGGGCCGCATACAACTGTTCGGTGGGCTGCCGGTTGCGCCGACCCCTGAGTTAAGCCTGGTTTATAATAGACTCATAACATAACGCATAGCATGGCTCCATAACTTAATCAAGTTGAATCATAGTACTATCGTTATCCTGTTTATAATACGACCGCACAACACAGACACACAACTCAACATAAAACTTCACCAAGTTGAACATTCATGTTTGTGGAGACTATGCGTAGCCAACCACAAAAGAGAGTGGCGAGCATGCGTCGTGCTTGCCAATTGTCATAAGCTTTTGTATATTTTTTTGGATAATATTGTGCTTACAATTTATTAGAAATGGAAAAAGAAGCGAGGTTGGTTAAATTAATGGAAAATAATCCAATATTGTATGACAAATCAAGAAGAGCTCCGCGTTCCAACTAATGTACTAATGCGGTACACCGGCTCTATTATAAACATCGTAGTTATGGCTTGTGCGTTCTGCTGTGGAGACATGCTATGTTATATGCCATGCGTTATGTTATGTAGCTATCATAAACCAGGCTTTATACTGAGATACTTGCATGAGCGTCGAGAACGGGGAAAGCTGGTACACATTACCGGGGCCCGGGCAGATTGCAGGGCATGAGACTGGATTATTATAAATCACTATCCAATTTAATTATTTATGATTTGGCATTATTTCTTTGTCAGTAATTGTTATACATAAATAATAATTGAAATAATAGTGTTTACAGGTTCGGGCCGTAGACCTGATTTGACTGCACACTTCGTTTACATATTTAGCTGTCATCAATTATCAGTGTGGCTCCTATATAGCGTTTCTATCGGGAGCTTCTGCGTGGACAATGGACAATGGACAAAGAACTTCACGTAAATATATTTTTTATATATTATATTACAGAAAAATTGAAGAACTATTTCCATCTACGGGATTTTTTATTTTCCAAGGGTGGTGAGAAATTATTGTTTCCCGGGGCCCGGGCCCGCCTTAGGCACCCCTGGACACATGGCATACCTTGTAACTAGTTTTTTCCCCTTTTATTTGTTGGTTTTAGCTGCTTTGGCTATTAGCCAGGTATAAATGAAGAGATTACAATGTTTTAAAAATTACATTTATAATTTGATATTTTCTGCTTCAATATAGTTATAAATATTTTCATAAATACCTAGAGAATTAGTAGCAAGAAGCATGAATATTGGTAGGTAAGGATATTTTTTGGACAACTAAATTTTGTATGAAGAAGTTACGATTGCGAAAATGAATTGGGCATGCAAACAATAAATGGTTCAAATCGCTGACCGACAAATTATCTTGTAACGAGTTTTAGGATACCTTTATTGTAAAAATGAGCCGCTTGTGAGTTCAGCTAGTTTGTTATTGTCGTCTTTAATTCAGGGCCGTGGGTGAGTCGAGTAAACCGGCCATGTGCAAACATTTATACGACCGGTCCCTCTAGAATCGAACCCAAACGTCGCCCGTATGCAAGCTTTCATAAGACCACCCTAAAATCAAAAATTTGTTGGGTAGCTCGTGTGCAATGCCTACCTTGACCCACGCACGCGGTTGCCCTGAACTGTCTACCACCAATAAAGTCCTTGAAATGGGGGAAAAATCACTTGGCGCAAAGTCGAAACTGTATGATGGATGTAGAATACTGGCGCGTCAAGCTGACATGAGTCAAGTAAGCAACGTGCGGGTGAGCGTGGTCGTGCAGCCATAATTTTCTCACCGAAGATACATTCATTACATTTGGTAAATAAACAGCCAGAATTTGACGATTAATTTTAATTTGCCTAACATTTTGTACATTAAAAAACCGAATTACTGAACATTCTTCGCATGTGGTGAGATTTTCAATGATTTTTTTTAATGATAACATACAATAAAAAGGCACTAAATGTCATCCAAGACCACACGGATGCCGACTAGACACGAAATGGCGTCGAGGGTTGAAAACCAACGTTCTATAAAAGCATAATCTACATACAATTTCGCAATACATAATAAAAATTAACACTTCTCTAACAAAAATTTTGCAATTTACTGAGCAAATATTACATTTGTGTCAACTAAGAGAAATTCCTAAGTTGTATATTTAATATTGAGTTGAATGTCTGAATTCCTGTTGGAGGCAAACAACAAAATATCAAATGCCAAACAAATCTTCTGTTAATTTGTTCTCTAGCGTGACATATTACATATTTAATTGCTTTATAACTAATATATTCAGTTAAAATAAAGTAATGCGACGTGAAGTATTGAATTTATAAAATAAATATATATATGGTAATTTATTGTAATGTGTATACATAGTGAGTGATACGTGAAAATTGGGCGATTCATAATGGTCGGTGGACTACTGGGCTATGGACAACTGGACGATGGAAAACTGGGCGATAGTGAAGTGCACGACGGTTAATTGGGCGACAAAAACTTTAAAATATTTGTATATAAAATTGTATAGAATTAATTAATAAAATACATAAAACAGAAACGGCAACTTTTATTCAGAATGACGAATAAAACAAAACTTAAAGATCAGTCAAAAACCGGACGTCCAATTTTTTATAGCTTTCCTAAGCTTTTATTACTATGAACCTAAATCTACAAAATAAAATTAATTTTAAGTGCAATTTTTCAAATTTTATGTCTATTCCGTTCTCTTAACTCGAAAGGAAAAATAAAACAGAAATTTAAATTTACCGGGTAGATTAATAGAAAAGAATGCTAATTTTAAGAAAAACAACGATATTAAAAGCATTTATATTTGATCGTCTAGAGCAGAGTTTCCCAAACTTTTTGAGCCGCGGAGCACTTTTCACGAGAAGAATTCGTCGCGGAGCACTATTGTTGCTATATGTGCAGCAACACTAGTAGACGCTCGCGGAGCACAGTTTAGGACATCGCCCAATTAATTAACCGTCGCCCTATTGACTGTGTCCGCAGAGCGTATATCTCATAACGAATAGTATTATATCTGTTCGTAGATCAATTCCCAACGATTTGTTCCTATCAACCATACGCAGAGAGTCCGTAGGACTGCGTTAAAATAATTTTCCGCTTGCGGCTGATAGTAACAAACTGTTGAAAATTACTCTACGTACAGACTTAATATTCGCTTCATTTGCGGATTACATTTCTGACAAGGTCAAGTTAGATCCAGGATAACTTCATGAACTGTTGCGCATGCTCAGCCTGACAGTTGTCAAAATTCTTCCGCGAACGCTAAATGGGTCTGGTTGTAATATGAAAATGAGGTTATAATAATAAGCCAAAATAAAAAATCTGATAAATACTTTCATCAAAAACAAAGCCGCGTCTCAATTATTAATTTGCAGAAAAAACTTTACAACAAAAAAATAAGTGTGGTAAACGTAATATATAAAATATAAGTTAGATTAGTGGTTCCAAACCGTTTTGTCCCGCGACGTCAATTTCTAATGAGAATTTTGCCATGGAGCCC
This sequence comes from Liopterus haemorrhoidalis, assembly GCA_963971575.1. Classification (NCBI taxonomy): domain Eukaryota; kingdom Metazoa; phylum Arthropoda; class Insecta; order Coleoptera; family Dytiscidae; genus Liopterus; species Liopterus haemorrhoidalis. The sequence continues at coordinate 20,617,908 of OZ020615.1, read as the reverse complement.
CTGTCAAATGTCACTTTTAATAGGTGTATATTTGGGTATGTATGTTATTTGTAAACAGCAGATACTTGAACAAGAACATGTAATTTAACGACAAAATATAGAATATGATAATTAGGTCTTATTGAGATATAATTTTGCAGAGTTTGGAAATGTCGTGTTTTATTGTAGATAACTGCAGGCGTGTGATAGCTACAGCGTTGGGGCGGCCCCTGTACTTCGTTTTAGTTGCCACATAGGCAAAAAATCTAGATTCACATAAATACGTAGTGAAAAACAGTAGAAATTTGTGCAATTTAACTTATTTATATTAAACATATAAGATGTTTCAAATAAAATTTATCTAATTTAAATAAACTATTGTGCGGTTTTGCACTATTGCTCCAATGGTGTCTGCAATTCTCTCAATTTGTCATAGTGCCGATGTCATACTACAGTCAGTATTCTCGAAGGAATTACAATGAACGAGGGTTACCTTTTATTATAGTAGATAGCTAATGGAATTCGGACCAGTCAGAAAATAAAACAAAATTTATTATCTTCGCTTACGTTTCGATTTAATTTAAATCTTCATCAGACTAAAAAACAAACTTACTAAGTTATTAATTCTATATTTCTATATATCTTTGTAGCTCTGATGAAGATTTAAATTAAATCGAAATGAAAGCGAAGTTAATAAATTTTGTTTTATTTTCTGACTGGTCCGAATCCCATACCTACGTTACGGACGTTACTCATCTAATCAAGATAGTTACTTTTTATGTTTTTACAAACAACCACTAGATGGCAATATTGAAATGTGTCATTCCTATATTCGGAAAATTTTATATTTGTTATTGTGAAATCAGTGGCAGCTTATAAATTGGCCGAGTAGTTTGTTGACAGTAAGCTTTAAAAAAAAACGAGTTGTGAAAAAATGGATATTACTCGTGAAGGTTTTCGTTGGATGATTTTTTACGATTTTAGCAAAGGCCTAACTCAACAATAATGAATAGATTCGCTTCGTTCAAGCTTCGTGCTTTGTCTTTTGGTGACGAAGCACCATAAGAAAAGATTGTATACAATTGGATTGCAGAATTTCGTCGTTGTCGTACGTCCAATAGTGATGAAATTCGTGAAGGTTGACCAAAATCGGTTGCGATTCAAAAAAATATCGATACTGTGCGCATAATGATTGAAGAAGATCAGCATGTTATTTACCGTGAGATAGAGGCATCCTTTGGCATATCGCAGACTGCAATACATTCGATTTTGCGTGAACATTTAGCTGTGAAAAAGATCGGTTCCTGATGGATTCCACATAATTTGACCAAAGCTCAAAAAAAGGCTTGCGTTGATTGGTGTAAGGGAATGCTAAAAAAATTCAACCTAGGTACCGAAAAATCCGTATAAAACATCATTACAGGTGACGAAACTTGGATTAATTCTTATTAACCGGAATCTAAGCAACAATCCACTGTTTGGGTCTTCCAAGCCAAGATGAACCGAAATCCACAAAAATTGTTCGTTCACGAAGCACTTCCAAGAAAATGATCGCTTGTTTCTTCGGTTGTACTGGACATGTCGCAACCATTCCAGATCAGAGAGCGGAGAGGATCGGACAACAGTTAATGCTGAATGGTATACAAAAATTTGTTTGCCAGAAGTCATCGACAAAATCAGGAAAAACAACCAAATAAGTCGCATCATTCTTCATCATGGCAACGCAAGCTCCCACACAGCACGTCAAAGAATTGATTGTTTGAAGGAAAAAAACATCGAATTAATGTCTCATTGCCCGTAGTCACCTGATTTATCCCCTAACGACTTTGTTTGTTCCCCAATGCAAAACAAAAAATGCGTGGACAGCGATTTTCATCACATCAAGAACTATAATATAATAATAATAATAATAAGTTTATTGACCCAATTACAGACTCAGTGTTTTAAGTCAGTCGATATTACAATGTATTAATTTAGTATAATAAACTTTACAGATCAGAAATTACATTGATAACATTAAAGATACATTGAAAGATTTGTACATTTTATGACTACAAAACTGTTGAAGCCTTCAAAAACCATGTTTTTGAGATAACTACTTCAGAGTGGAAAAATTTTTTCGAGAATTGGTTTCAAAGCATGCAAAAGTGTATTATAAATCAATAAAAAGAGTTTGTGCAAAAAAAAAACAATTTTTTTCTTTGTTAGTTTTTGTAAAAAATTGAAAGGTAGCCCTCGTACCATATTTTCGAAATTATTATTAATATTTTGTCAGACTTCTAGCATTTCTATTCACAATAACCCAGTGTTATAATTCTATTCTTACTGTCACAATATAGCAAAATTTGAAAAAGGCACCACTTATTTTCGACAATGTCGAATACAAAACAACACCGCATAGGAAACAGTACAGTACATATAAGTAACATGAGAGTGTGCATACGACTATCGACAAATTACAGAACAAACCAGGGATGGAGAATCCGCAAAAATAAACGACTCCCAAGTCGGTATTTTTGAAAACCTGCTCCGACACCCGCCTTCACTCGTAAATCGTAAAGCCTATTCCAAGCTATTACGAATTCACTTTTTCACAATCGAAGTGGGCTTTTGTTAAACAAAATGATAAATAGCCTCATTCAATCGTTAAAAGTTAGTAGATTTCAATATCTAGTTGCGCTTAAATCAAAGAATCAGACTATACTTACATTCAATATTTTAGGGTGGGGTAGGCTGTTTTTATAAAATGTCATTTTTATTACATTTTGACATTTCCTGTCATTTTTAATAAAAATGTTAGTTTTAAAAAAATTTTGTTGTATTTTATATATTTTATTTTTCATGATGACATTTTTTCCTTTCAGTATTTAGAATTTGGCTACCAATATGAAACATGAAATAATCACGGAGCTCGTTACAACTTGAGCAAATAAAAATCTTGTGTAGTTCCGCTTAAACATAATAAACGAATATACAGAAAAAGGTATAATGGATATGAAAAAAAACAAAAATATTTACTGCCTCATTGTATTAATCTGTTAATATGGGTAGGATTACCCAATTTTAAAGTGGAAATTATGAAAGAAAACCGGTACTGAATATTTTCGTTCTTGAACAAAAACAAATAGTCGTTCCGTCTCCGTGCTTTAAAAAATGCTGGTAATATTGTTATTTTGTTTCCGTTTTCGGTTTGTAATCATGCTTGATAAAAATTTAATAACAGTCGGGAATCTTATTCGACTTTCGCCTCCGACTCCTCCAAAAAGCTTCACTCCCGACTCCCGACTCCCAACTCCCGACATCCGACTCTCAACTCCGACTCCGACTCCCCATGCCTGGAATAGACCCCTGAACTAATTTCTAGGAGGCATACATAGTCGTTTGATGTCAGGCAGGTTGGTTTTGCAGTAACGGCAAATGCACTAACTCCTACGAAACTAACCACACGCATATTGGACTTAAAGTTCTTCCTCTGATCGTCGGACTTCACACGGACGGTCACGTACTAGTCCTATAAGGCCAATCGAGGAGAGACAACATGCATTTATAGAGATAATAAAGCCAATAGAGACAGCTGTTGATTTGTGGATTTGTGTTTCTGCACGATTGTGAACTTTGTCGACAGAAGAAGAAGAAAAAGCGGTATAATTATAAATTTTGGCAACATATCCTTAATAAAGTAACAACAATAAATAACAGATCAAGTTAAAACGAATAGATCAACTTGACTTCTTGTAATTAATACTATCAATATATCTTTCAAAAGAGTAATTAAATTAATTTATTATCAGTATCAACAAGAATAATGTATAGTGATGAAAAATTTATAAAATAGACGCAGAATTCTAATATATCAAGATACATTTAATCTGAAAATGTCAACCGTAGATCACAACGTAGCCTAGAGCCATCTTCGATTATATATCTTATTACTGGAATTCGTGTCCGACGATGTAACAGCCGGAAGAGATAGCTCATATTTTATTGCTCACTGTTATTTCACTTCCCGTTAAAAGTTAACGTCACAATGTAGACGTATTTGAAACTCTATACTAGCCATTTTTCAATCCTATGCACTACATCATTCGATGATATTTTATTTTCTTCCAATCCTTTCATATCTATTACTTTTTGAAATTTAATAAATTGAACTGAAAATGCACTATTTCACGAAGTTCGATGAGGCAGTGCTCGTTCATGGTTGAACAGGTCAATTCTGGATATGAACATTTTGCCACATAAAGAGCAGAAATAGTTCTAGTCTAAATCGGATAACATTCTGGCGTCTGTAATTGCGTTTATTGAATATTTGTGTTATTCCTGCCAAATTCCTTTTTCTCACAAGTTTACGCCTTATATCAAAATAACAATCGTCCCAAAATCCCTTTGTCGAAACAAAGGGATTACTATTTCCTGTCTGAGTGGCTGACATAACTTGACTGTTTCGTGCGCCTATACCAGGGTTGTTAATTATTTTTACGAAAGTTCAGCTTTGCCGTTAAATTTTTATTTTAAAAATAGAGGCTTGGACTTCAAGGTGTAAGCCTTCGTTTTTGTTTCGAACAAATGTTTTGAACAAAAAAGATTTGTTTTCAATGACGTTATTGACATTTTTGGCCTATACCTTTACAACCCCATTTCAGTTCTGAGTATAGTTACTACCTTTTGGGTAATTTATTGGGTAAAATATACAAAAGCAAATAAAATTTCTTCTAATTCTTATCAGGTTTAATTGCACAGATGAAATATCAAGCCGATTTGTCAAGTACTTTGTGATAAACAGATATTTAAATTAAGAAATCTAACTGTATTTTTTAAAATTGATAATATCAAACATGGTATAGCGAGAGTTATTTGTTAAAAACGTTTAACACCGACAGATTTTCTTTAACGAGATAAAAAAAATGGATTGTGCAAAACTGCACCTTCACTTACATCACAAATATAAAAATGATGTGAAGTGTGAATTTTTACACATTTCAAGGTTTCGCAGGTATTTAGTAAGTAAGAGATGATTATTTGGGATGCCAAAACAAATTTTATGTTAAAATATTTTTTTGTTAATTTTAATTCGAATGCCTAATACCATTATTAAGGTTTCTAAATAGGTGCAGTATTTTTTTTTTTTTTTTCATAGCATGGTTCATTACGATTTTGAAAATTGCGCCTATGGTTTCCATTGGTTGTTATAAGCTCCGTCCCTCTGATTCCGTGTACATTGAAACAGAATTACATTATAATTTCAACAATTTCCACTGGTTATTAAATTTACGCTTTTAAAAATTAAATGCAACATTTGCCAAAATATTACTAGAATTTTGAAATAATATTTTAAACAAAATAAAAATGCAAAAAAATACAAAAAATAATATTGTCTCCCCTCGCAGGGATCGAATTGATTTAGTTGAGTGAGAAACCAGCGCCATAACCACTACACCAGTATGCACTTTCTAAGCTAGCGTGTTACATAACTATAAGTTGTGTACATTATTAGCCAAAAAATACAAAAAATGCGTTTTTTTCCAAAAACATAATCTGATCAAAAATTCCTGTTGTACTATTCCGGTTCACACCAATGTACATTACTTATAATTTTTTCAGATTTTTAGTTTAAACCATCTGGGCTACAGGGTGTGGGACAAAATTTTTTTGCACAATTTTGGCAAAAATCTCTTCAAATAAATATATTTCGCAAACATAAAAATTTAGAATTTTAAAAAAATATTTTTTTTTTTCAATGAGCACATTTTTGTTTATATTTTTAGGGGGATATGTTTTTTAGATGTTTCAGTATTTTTCCTATGTGCGGGTCAAAGAGTTTTATAAGCATGCCAAATTTCAACTCTCTAGGTTTACCTGTTTGGCTACCATTTTTACCGAACAGACAGACAGATAGACAGACAGACAGACAGAAAGACAGACAGACAGACAGACAGACAGACCGACAGACAGACAGACAGACATACAGACAGACAGACAGACAGACAGACAGACGACAAAATGACGGTATAAGGGTATTTTTGTCATACCTACAAAATCCTAAAAATGAATTTCAGTATTTAAATGCGGTCGCACAACTTTGGAAGAAGGCACATTGATTCATCTCAGATGAACGGACATTTCCAGGGCCGGATTTCCCTATAGGCTAAGTAGGCTTAAGCCTAGGGCTTCGTAAGTCCAGAGGGCCTCACGATTCAAAAATATGCATATGTGCCGGAAAAAAATTGCTATAACTCAACAAACACAGGCCATACGAAGGGTTTTATACGCACTCTGAATCTAGTTTTGCCCTTTACAGGTTAATAAGGGCAAAATACGTTTTTGTATATGTATATGGATAACATTTCTTAGTTTAATGGTCACTAACTGCTCTGGAGAGAGGTCTTTTACAAAACTTAAAAGAATTAAAAATGAATTAAGGAGCACAATGTCTCAAGACAGGTTATCCGCACTAAACATTCTGAGCATTGAAAGTGATAACTTAGAAATATTAATTTTAATAAACTTTTGGCAGATTTTTCTAAGAGCAAGGCTAGTTTTACTGTAAGTGTTAAATAATTTATACTGTTTGTTTATTAAAATGTATTCAAAAATAGACTTGTATTTCTTACAATACTGGTAAAAAATATAAATAATATGTGTATAAAACAGTCAACTAACATTTAATTTTCTATTAAATAAATGTCACATTTCATATCCTAACCAAAGAATTAGGTATGAAAACAGAAAAGTTAGTTGCGCGTTTGCTAACAATGAATCGATAACGAATTTGGTTTTTAATTTTCTCTAATTTTTCCCTGTAATTAAGGCTACGACTATTTTTTTTACGATTTGTAAACACTGATGAAACTTAGTTCAAGATTACACACGAGAAACAAGACATCAGTCATAACAATGGAAACACAATGATACGCTACCGAAAAGACAAAGTCGACATCATCTGTAAGAAAGGTGGTTATGGCGTTAATTTTCTGGATTACAGAAGGAAATATTGCTACTTAATTATCTTCCAAAATGTGAAACCATTTCCGAACAGTAGGTACAATATTGACCTTAAAAAAAACCTACCGAAAAAGTCTGGTTGTTAATCAAAGACAAAAATAATTTCTTTTTGCCCATACAAGTGCAAATTCTATGGAAAACGTCACTGAATCGAAATATGACTTATTGTCTCATCAGCCATTTTCACCTGATTTTGTCCTTCGATTTATTTCGATAAAATCCTAAACGTGAAAAAATCCTTGTTGGCAAGCAATGTTCTTTATAGGTTTTGCTGAAGGCGACAGTAAATGACCATTTTAAAACCCTTCGGAATCAGGCGTCTGCTATGTTAAAGCACCGGAGCATCGCTGGACAAAGACTGTTAAAATTTAAGATTATATTGAAAAATAAAAGTAATTCAAAAAATAAAAATACAGTATTTTATAGTCCGGTTGGGAACTTTCCCAAGAACAAGTTCTATTTTTCATCACTTTTTTAGGAAATTCTAGGTATATTTTTATCAGTTTAGTTATTGCCAACTATTTAGTTGTAACATAACCAAGAAATATATAAGTTATGTGTTTCGTTTTCAAATGTGACAGAACCGTAAACGTTCTAATTCACCATAATCTAGGTTATTTCTTTTGTTTTTGTTCACAGCTCGCAATTTTGAGAAGATTTTTTCATTATTTTCATTTTGAACAATATATCAACATGTTTTACAGTTGGTAATGTAAGTTTTCAAAAAAATTGAAAAATAAATTGACGAGTGTACAGTGACCTTTTATTTTCAAAGTTACTAATAAATTGTTCAATTAATTAACAAAAAACTTGATCAATTTATTGATCAATAAATTGAACTGTGTAAAAGTAACCAATTTTATTGATATAGTTAAACACTCTACACCAAATTTTTGTTATAGCTCATTTTAAAATAAAGGAACGTGACAAGCAATATATTATTATGACAAGAGAAAAGTATTTCCGTCAATAATTTTTTTAACTTTAAAGAAAATTTGTATTACATTTACTCAAAGAATCATCAGTAAAATATTCTAGAAAATTTTAATTGCATTTTTATGTTAGGTAGATTAATCGCTGGCTTTTTTTTTTATTATTAATGGCCTTTGCTGCTTTGGCAATTAGCCAGGACAATTTTTATTTGAGAAAATTTCCATGCCTGAACGGGATTCGAACCCGAGACCTTCGCAACGCAGAGCACATGTGTTACCACTACGCTACGCCGGTCGGCTCGCTGGCTTTTGAATAGAATGCTTTGGACCTTTTTCTTAAATAATTATAGTGTTTGTCTTAACGATGTTTATTTTCAATTGCACATTTGGTTTATGTCCAGGGCACAGGAATTAAGCGGTTACTTTAGTACAAAAGTTCCTACTTCAGTTTAAAGAATTAGGTACATACTTTTTTGCTTGAATCTCGATAACAAAACAACAAAAATCGAATTTTATAAAGATAATGTAGCGGCTAAATGGGTAAACGGTGGTAGTTTATCAGTTAACGAAAAAATCGTGATGCTAAATTGCTACAACTAAGACACATGCTCTTGTCAGAAATATTGGATGATTGTATGAACATTTGTTGCAAAATGACAGGTGTCTCGAAACTGACAATATATAAAGCGTTAAAAGAAGATAAATGCAGTGAGGTACAAAAACTAGCTTCATCTAGTGGGGGAAAACAAAAAATTGAAGTCTCTGAAGATGATAAAAATAATATTCTTTTGACAGTCCTAAGCACAGAAAAATGTGAAGGGAATTTACATTTAAAAAACCACTGTTATAAAATAATTATGGACATAATTTAATATTATTAATAAACTTAATTCCCAATAAAATGCGTTATTTTTAAACCTAAGAGAAAATTTCTGTGGGACGACTATGAGTAACAAGTCGGAGGATTATATCCTGCATTATACAGAGGTTTCATTATTAAAAGCAAGTATTTAAACTGCCACAATAACAAAAAGGCCACGACACTAATTATTCGGAATAAAAATGTACTTGTATTTAAATGTTATTTACAAGGCGCTTCTGTTAGAAACTAACAATGGTTTTTTTTTTAAATAAAATAACGTTTTATAATTTGGGGTCAATTCTAAACGAGCTATAATTATTTAACAACGGCTTAAAGGGGTTAACAGCATGTAGCCACCAAAAAGGACTGCAGGCCATAACCGATAATGCCATTTACTTAGAATTAGTATTCCAATATTTTTCCGCTCCAGTAGTTTCTCATTTGGTTGAACAACTCAACCTGTAAATATACCTCTCCTAATTGCGGTCTCCACCGTACCGTTACCCACTCAGTATCCCTTCTGTTAGAGCCCCAAAAGTCATGTTGCTATATTTTGAAATAAAATATACGTTACGTCAGTGAGTATTATCGATCAGTTGCTCACACATTTTATTGTTCTTATCAGCACTTCGAACTTAAGAACTCAATAAAAATATTTTACGAATCAATTTGTTCGACAAAATATGAAGCGACAATTAGAGAAACCAAAAAATATTTCCGTTGTAAGATTCCAGGCTCGTAAAATGCTATTCAAACGCCAATTTAGATTCAAAAGAACCACCATTAAGCCCGTAATAAACCGGATATAGAAGGGAACGTGTAGACGTGCTATAAGACGAAACTATCGACATCTCGAGACCATTAGAGGATAAAAACACGTTGAGATATGTTGACCAAAGAGAAAAGAACCAGGTCAATATCCTCTCTGGCAGGGAACAGGAAAAACTATATGTGAGGGTGCACACAGATAAGGGAAGATTTAGTTTTGAAAAATTATTTTTCGTTTCTTGATTTGTTCTGGTGTATTTGTCTTGCACGGATGATGTATTAATGTAATTTTTATGTTTCTTTTCGTTCAACAACGCGTCACATTTTATTGGATACCCATTTATTTCACCTATATTATTTCATCTATATTACGGTCTAAAAATTGTGTTCACCAGTAAAAGAACCACAACTAATATATCAGGTCGTCAAGGATGAAATTTGTAATTAATAATATTGCCAACTTTAACAGCTTATTATTTGACATTGCTTTAATACTTTACCGTTGTTATTTATTTTTTTTTTTTGTAGGGAAGTTACACATCCCGCCTGTTTAAAGAAATCATTGTATGATTTAAAAAATATCAAAAACTTTTTTTTAAAATTAATTTTGATGAAAATGGAACGGTCGGAAATTCTCACTATTATGAAGTATGAGTTCGTACGTGGAACAACGGCATCGCAGACCGCGCGAAACATAAATAGTGTATTTGGCTCTAGTGTTACTACGCAGCAGACAATATCAAATTGTTTCGTCAAATTTCGTGCAGGTAACTGAAAAACCAAATTAAAAAAAAAAACTTATCGATCACAGCAGAAATATACTACAACTAACTGGACGAAATGATGTAAAAACTTAAAGAAATACAGCCTAGATTGGTCAACAGGTCGACTCCTTTCTTATTGCATGATAACGCTAGACCACACACTGCACTTCTTCATCATCCGCCATACTCACCAGACCTAGTCCCCACTGACTACCACTTCTTCCGCAATTTGGACAACTTTTTAATAGGAAAACAGTTTAATTCCGATAATGCTGTAAAACTGGCCTTCTGGCCCTCGTCCGTCAGGGTATCATACCACCGGCCTGAACAACCTGCCACTTAAATGACAAAAGTGTACGACAATATGAGTGCATATTTTGATGAATAAAATAATTCCTTATATTTGTAAGTTATCAACCAACTTTGCATTTTTTGCTACGAATTTTATCCTTGACGACCTATTATTCACCTGTCCTCACAGCGCTTAGGTTCTTGAACTGTTTTCTAGTAGTTCTACATGCGACGTAGGTCTATGCCTCAGTAACAAAAAAAAAATGTTTTTCTTCATTTTATTCTACATAGATTTATTAATCTGTAATCTACTCACGTCAGAAACATTGACGCCGTACCGTCGACACTATCGCACTTTGGATATATTTCACCAACGATGTCTAAAAACAATATTGAAAATAAAATGGCAGGATCACGTCAACAATATATCTGTTCTCAATAGGGTCAACTCCACCAGTATTGAGTGTTTGCTCATGCAAAACCAATTCAGATGGGTTGGACACGTAATACGTATGCCACGATAATGCCCTCCAAAGAAGATATTTTACTCTGAACTGCAAACTGGCGTTCGTACTGTAGGAGCTCCTAGGAAAATATACAAAGACGTGTTACTACAGATACTTAAAAGTGTAAACTTAAGCTGCCATAATTGGGAAGAGTTAGCAAAAAATCGGAATACATGGAGAACTACATGGGAGGCATTGTCCATGTATGAAGAACAAACAGAAGGGGGAACAGAAAACATCGGACAACAACAGCACTACTGTGCTAATATGACCTATTTGTGACAGATGTTTTACGACTAAAATAGGTCTCTTTAGTCACTTTAGAGCCCATGAAAGACACAACACTTTATAAAATATATAAATATATTTATTGTGACTCCTATACTCGAAATCGACGAAGATTATTATTATTTAATCTAATAAATAAAAAATAAGAAAAATTTTATTGTTTTATTTTGACATGTTATTGATTGGTGTCTCCAGACCAAGGATACTGAAGCCAAAGGCTGAAAAATATATTACATGCATATTCACATTTCAGATTTATATGTAAATGTTATTCTATAATTTGTTTTTACAAAATGCAAGGAAATTAATTCCGATGTCAAAGGGTTAAGAGATAAAAATCGATACTTTATTGATAAGATATGTATTGTCTCGAAACATGGATCCTAACCAACCTGCAGCAAAATATTACGTTGCTTACTTACCGTGTCAAAAATCAATTTTTATTTGACCAAAATATAGCGGTTGCTGTTATCTTGTGAATGAATTCATATTCCTCTGCATCTCGACTGTTAAGTGAACATCGATGAGATATCAGCTATGAGATCAAAAGGAGAAAATTCCTAACCAACAAAGTCTATTACGGATTAAACTCCCTCTTTAAATTATGCATAATTTCAAGACAAAGCAAAGTGGCAAATTTATAAGGTGCTTATAAGATCGATGCTTTCGTATACCGAGCAATCAAACAATTTATGATTAACAGAAACCATGAATTTTCGAACGCATATATTTTATTGTATGTTCACTAACCTTACTTTCAATCTGACATAATGAAAAAACTGTACAAATAGTTCAATAAGACGTTCGTTTGAAAATTCATGGTTTCGCTTGAACATAAATTTATTTGATTACACGGTAGTTTTAAAATATGAATCGAAATAAAGAAGACGAAAATGCATCAAGTTTGTTTTTGAAAGCGAATGCATGAAAGTGTTCTAGCAAGAAGAATCTTCAAACAGCAGGTACTCAGAAAAAGAATTGTTAGAAGGCTAAAGTTGAAATATTGGGTTAGCTGGAGAAAACCTTAAAAGAACCTCGAGTTAAATATTAAAAAATTGATGTGAAGCGTGAATTTTCAAATATTGCAGGGTTTCGCAGGTATATAATAAGTGAAGGCGGCATGCTGAGTGTGTAGGACATATTTTGCTTTGTAGTAATCACAGCAAAATGAACGATATTTTTAAAATAATTTATCGTCTTTTAATCTAAGAGCTTTAAAAACAAATTTATGTTAAAATATTTTTTTATTAATTTTAATTCGAATACCTAATACCATTATTTAGGTTTCTAAATATGTGCAATATTTATATATATATATATATATAACAAAGTTCATGAAAAGTTTGAAAATTGCGCCTATGGCTTCCATTGGTTGTTTTGAGTCATATGCCCGCCCCTCTGGTTTCGTATACACGACACATAGAATGAAAATATTATTCCAAAAATTCCAACTGGTTGTTAATTTACGCTCTTAAAAATTAAATGCAACATTTGCCATGGAATATAAGTGGAATTGTGGAACAAAATAATTTAAACAAAATAAAAATGGAACAAAAACAAAAAATAAAATTGTCTTCTGTACCCAGGAGCGAACCCTAGTTTGCTGCGTAGCAAGCGAGTAAGCTAACCATTAGACCAGGATACGCCTTCTAGTACAATGTGTTACATAACTATAACTTTTGTACATCTTCAACAAAAAAACACAAAAATTCCTGTTGTACTATTCCGGTTCACACCAATGCACATTCCATCTGGGTCTAGAGGTGTGGGACAATAATAAAACTATTATTAGGATTATTATATTGTAATTTTAGTGTAAAATTAATATTATGATTGCTATATTAATGTTAGAAAAAAATGTAATATGTACAGTCTATTCCAAACGATTAGGCTGAACTAACCGGACTTTTCATTTTTGTCATTAGCTATTGTTTTTATATATTGAAGTTGGCTTTTCCTAATCATAATGATCAAAAGCTTCAACCAATCGATAAAAGTAACTAGAATTGAAAATCTAGTTCCGCTTAAACCAAAGGAACAGACTTTATTTCAACATAAAAAAGGAAAAAAAGTGTATGACAGTATGTTATTTTTATGTTAAATAATATAAAATTAACATTAAGATGACTATATTAGTATTATAATAAAATGCAATATTTCTTTTTAGAAATGTAAATATAGTAGCTACAAATTAGTAGAATTATTATATTGGGTATAATAATGTTAATCTGAAATTAAACTACGTGTTAAAAAAGAACATTTCTATTTAAAAATCTAATAAATGTCATTTGTGTCTTATATGTTACTTTCTTTCGTATTTTATTTTTACATTTTATTAAATAAAACATATATAATATAAATAAATAGCTTTTTTTAATATTAATAAAACATCGATGTTTTTCCTTCGATGTTTTTTCAACATCGATAGTAAGCGCCCTTGTTAACATCGCTGTTAAACATCGATGTTTTGCCTTCGATATACAACCCTACCCGAAACCATTTCTTTGTTAGATAGAATATCTGGTTGGAAGAACTTATTTTACCACATTTCTGAGATGAGGTTTCCTCCACATATTACGTTGACTACACTGCTATAAGATAATGTGCATATTATACCAAATAATAAATATCTTGCAACAGTTCCAAATCTCAATGTTGAATATTCATGGTAACGCCCCAAAAACTAAGAACAGTTGCATATTGGAAGCAAACAGTTCAGTAACTATTACTAGTAGTTCTATTTGTATGCTAGGACAAAACTTTGTAAAATCATTGAAACTCAAATAAACAAGTTTTGATTGCAGCACGTAAATGGATGAGAAATATGATTCAATTATAACTGTTCCGAACAATTCTATTATTTTTACTATTTATTGTTTATTCGTAAAACTTTTTTCAGTTATTTTGAAACTGAATACAGTTATTATTGTCCATTCAATATAAACGACAGATACATTCATATTAATAAACGGAAATTATTACTATTTGTTTGTATAAATTACGATTACTAGGAATAAGAAATAAAATATTTTGATTGAAATTTTATTGAAGTTTAATGTTCATATTAACAAATAATAATAATAATAAGCAGAGAGCGGAGTTTTTAGTCTAGTATAGCTACACAATTTTAAAGGAAACTAACTTTATAAAAATTATAAGTACATTATGATTCGAAAAAATACCATTGTTAAATTTTACATGCCGCTAGTACGAATGGTGTTTGATAAGTCAGTGACTTCTTTTTTACTAAAATGCGATTTATTTTTCAACATGTTCTCCATTTAGCTCGATAGATTTTACCCAACGATATTCCAACTTCTTTAAGCCTTACAAAAAGTATGTTTTCTTGAACTCTGCAAAATAGGCCTTTGTTTCAGCAATCTCATTCGATGCGAATATTTTTCCTCCGAGCCATTTCTTTATGTTTGGAAAGAGACAGAAGTCACAGAAGGCTAAATGTGGAGAATAGGGTGAATGAGGGAGAAGTTTGAATCGCAATTCGACCAATTTGGCCATTGTGAGTATGTCCTTTATGGTTGAGGGAATCGTTTTTGCCTTCTTCGGAGTATCTTCGCCAGGAGCAATTCACTGTTTGATCACACAATGATTATAATAATGGATCCATGTTTCATAAACGGTTATGAAACGCCGCAAAAACTCAGTTGTCCATGTCCAAATATTGCTTCGAAAGTCACGCGATTCCGTTTTTGATCCACTGTGAGCAGACGCTATAGTTGGCTATATCGCGTATCTTCACTCGACGGTCGTCCAATACGATATCATGCATTTTATTGACCATCTTCAGTTGTGACCTCATTCGAACGCCCTGGGCGCTTAGCATCATTCGTGCTAATACGATAACAAAATGTATGTCTCTAAAGAATGGCAAATGTTCACAAAAATTTGAAAAGCACTGCTCTAAAATAATAAGGACACTTCTGCGCAAGGCAAACCAATTTCCCATGTTAAACCTATGGCTTATATTTCGTGTTACACCCGTGTACATAGCTTATATAGACTGTTTCTTTGGTTTAAGCGGAACTAGATTTTGAATTCTAGTAACTGTTATCGTTTGATTCAAGCTTTTGTTCATTTTGTTCAGCAAAAGCCAACTTCAAACATTAAAAAATTAACTAGTGACAACTTAAAAAAAAACCATTTGGTTACGCTTAAACGTTTTTAAAAGCCTATATATTATATTTTTTTGTAAAACAGTTTAAGGCTAATGGAACTTATATAAAAAAAAATGTACCTTTGTTTCTATCACTTAAAATTTGAGAATGACGTTAAAAGCAGTTTAAAAACAAGACACAATTATGTTATAAAATGTTTTTGTAAATGTAACATGCAATACAATTTTCCTAATTAACTTACAAAACTCTAATTTTCTAACTTTTAATATGAACTTTGTAAAAATCCCTGCAGCTAATTTGATTGTCTAGGAACTATGTCAGACCAACTCGTTATAACCATTTTAAAACAGTACATATCTAAAACTTGTACACAGTAAAACTTTGTACTAAAACAAGACATTTCAAGACGGAGAAGAACACCAGTATCACAAAACTGGGATTCAGAATAGTTTTTATGATCAACTTGAAGATATCGAATCCCCTTTTATTTCCAGACTTTCCAGACGAAAGCAAAAAGCATCAACGGTTTAGAATTTCTCTTTTTAGTTTTAGAATTTTGTTCAGGATACTCTTTCCGAGTTTTCTGATTCTAAATTTTCTAATTTAAATTTAATTAAAATAAAATTTATTTTAATTATTTACATTAAAACAATAATAATTATCATTCAATTAAAATATGTTGATTAAATCGAAATTTTGATTCATTTTGAATTGTATTTTGTAATTTAAATAATTATAATGAGGCTGATTTAATTTGTTCTACAATACGAACTACTGATTATTGTTTTTTAGTGAAATTTTCACAATTAAACAATAGCTGACATGGCCATTGTATTTTAAAAACATTTGCATTAATAGTTCGCATTTTGAACAAACTTTTCAGATTTGTACTATTTCACTGAATCATCATTATTGATTTTACAACCTCTACAAGGGATTTTATTTAATAAAAAAATAATAATAAAAAACATATTTGCCAACACGTTCGTATTGACTTTTTAAAATTTTGTTGCATTTGTGTAATGGGAACATCTCAAATTTTTTTGGAGCCTGCTGAATGTAGATGTAATTTGCGAATCCTGCTGATGATTTCACAAAAGGCAACTGCATTTTGGTCACTATACAAGGTGTACAAAACCACTCGTAAACAGTTTTTCTCTAAAACACGCTGTGTGAGCAATTTTGGATTTTTTTTTGTCGACCCATTTAATTTAAAGCCGTACCGTGGCAACTCGTGGAAACCTCTAATAGAGGTGCTGTAACCAGAAGTATAATTGAGATTTTCTTTTGAGAAAGACAATCATTATTAAGATGGAAATACATTTTTTTAATTACATACACGTATTAGTGAAGTATATTGAAGAACTATTAATATGCTCTACGGATCATGCGATATCCTGCATCGTTCAATCTACAATCCTTCTTATTATTGCATTTGTTCCACTATTTGTTCATCTATCTATATTTGAAATACTTTAAAAATTAATAAACTTAAAAAATGAATTACTATTTTTTGGATGCACACTACTCCATAAAAAATCAGCTGTGGCCACCACAGGACCGACCACCATCATAAAGTACTTGTTTAATTTATGCTGCTTTATCAAAAAATGTCTCAAATAAAAGTTGTTAGTTATTGCTTTAATAGCAACTTTTGTAAAATAATTTTTTCGAAATATTTCTCTGTTGCGAAATATTCGCAAAAATCTTAAAACCGACACGAGTAAACTCCCATTTCTAGTAAACCGATTTTTACCAAAAGTTGATCAACTCGTGCCATTGATGTCAAAAGCTTAAATATGAAGTTTCATAAAAATCCTTTTAGCCGAATTTGCTCTGTATGTGTACATGCACCGACAGACAGACCGACAGACAGACCGACAGACAGACAGACATCATGCTAAAAATAGTCAAAACGTTATGTAGGGACCTCAATTCGTGGAGAACCATCGAAATCTCGAAAAGTCATAATCGGAATGATCACAATACCTACCTTATACATATATGTTGGCGGTCGGTAATAATGAAATAGGGTCATTCCATGTGAATTCACCAAAGGCCTCCCACTCAACCCTTTCTAAATCTAATGAAATTTTGTAATAAAGTAGCCCTAGACCCCAAATGAAATTGTGCAAAATATTAGAGCTCAATCTGCTTTGGTTCTTAAATAATAGGTCCATGTTTAATGGGCTATCATCCCGTTAATGCGTACATATCGTAAAAAGAGCCAACTTTGACCCTTTATCAAATCACGTCTAGTGCCCAGAGAGGTGTGAAATTTGGCATACCTGGACAACTTTTGGTGCGGAATACAGCAATGTAATCAAAAAAGTAGTTTGGGTAGCCATTCAGATACCAATCTATGCTAAAATCACTGCCAAATTTCGTCGCGAGACATTTGGACCCCAATTTGGAGACCACATACTCGTCAGCAAAAGGTCTAAACGCCATGATCTTTTGCAACGATGTATAACAAGCACAATAATATGCAGTGATGTAATAGCAACTCTGTTGTATCCATATGTCCAGTGGTGGCCCACTTGAAAGTTGTCCAAAAAAAGTTTTTGTGCAAAACTAGCCAACTTGCAAGGCAAAATATCTAAATATGCGTCATTCCCAATTTGGTTTTGAATGACACCATTGGATAGAGCAGATTTTTCTGTACAAGAGTAACTTTTATTTAGGTTGGGATCTGAATTCCTAGTTCAGCCAGAGGACTCTGAAAATGACACTTTTATATGCGAGGCGTACGTATATTGTAGGCTATTGGAGGCTGTCAAATTCAGACCATGTCAATTTTCAGAAGGCAAATTTATCCATTATTAGTGTAACTTTGCTTTGGTCCATGGTGGCTGAGCTGAACTACCAATGGGAGTGAGTATAGGTTGTCAAGTGACATTCAGAAGAACCATGCTTATGGCCAGCAATAGCACATGGCAATAAACTAATGCTGTCAGGAATCGATCTTGACGGAACCGGAACCGGTACAAAAAAAAAGGTTTCGGGTGTACCCGGTTTCGGAACCGGGTAATCCGAACCGGGTCATCAGAACCGGGTATTCGGAACCGGGTAATCGGAACTGGGTATCCGGGTAACGCGAAAATTACAAACCCGATTTTACCCGAAAACCGAAACCGGGTACCCGAAAAACCGGTTTCGTTTCCCAGCACTAAAATTATCTCGCCTATGACAATGGCTAAGAATTTAGGAAGTTCGCACTATTTTCTGTCTGACTTTATTTTATGGTTTCAATTCCCAGCATTAATTTTAATATGTTTATATTTACATTTTACTTAAATCAACATCGGGAATTTGTATTCATTTGAATTCCTCGGGTATTTTCCCGAACCCAGAACCGGGTATCTAATCTAGGAACTCGGAATCGCGTATCTGGAACCGGGTATTCGAAACCGGGTATTCGATACCGGGTATCCGGAATCGGGCATTCGGAACCGGGTATTTGGAACCGGGTAATCGGAACCGGTTATCCGGGTAACGCGAAAATTATGAATCCGGTTTTACCCGAAAACTGGAACCGGGTGCCCGAAAAACCGGTTTCGGTTCCCAGCACTACAATAAACCAATGGAATCCTGATCCATGACGTATCCATAATCGAATTCAAATCAAATTTTAACTAACTGAATACAGTAATTTCAAGTGAGACCTGTAATACATTAATATTAATATTGCTTTTTATTTATGTGTGTATTTATTGCAAGTAAATACACAAATAAGTAAACAGCAATGTTTGACTTGCTGACACGATATTACAAAGATGTAAAGATAAATATAGAACAGGAACCTAAAATAGCACTGATTGTTTAATAATAATTCTGAATCCCACCCAAAAATGTTCTACCCAATGAAGCTTAAAATTTTTCCAATCAGTTTGGATATCAATTTGCTAGCAATCATGATCAGTGCACAAAGAAGATATGGAGAATCATAATTTGATTTTTTCGATATCGCACCAAGGTATGTCATTTTCAGAGTCCTCTGGCTGAAGTAGGAATTCAGATCCCAACCTAACTAAAAATTACTCTTGTACAGAAAAATCTGCTCTATCCAATGGTGTCATTCAAAACCAAATTGGGAATGACGCATATTGAGATATTTTGCCTTGAAAGTTGGCTAGTTTAGCACAAAAAATTTTTTTGGCCAACTTTCAAGTGGGCCACCTCTGGACATATGGATACAACAGAGTTGCTATTGCATCACTGCATAATATTGTGCTTGTTATACATCGTTGCAAAAGATCATGGCGTTTAGACCTTTTGCTGACGGTAAGTGGTCTCCAAATTGGGGTCCAAATTTCTCGCGACTAAATTTGGCAGTGATTTTAGCATGGGTGGATAGCTGAATAGCCACCCATACTGCTTTTTTGATTACACTACGTTATTCTACACCAAAAGTTGTCCTGGTATGTCAAATTTCACACTCCTACAGGCAATAGAAGTGATTTAACAAAGGGTCAAAGTTGGTCATTTTTGCGGTATTTACGCATGAACGGGACGAGAGACCATTGAATATGGGACCTGTTATTTAAGAACCAAAGCAGATTGAGCTCTAATATTTTGCAAAGTGTCATTTGGGATCTAGTGCTATCTTACTACAAAATTTCATGGCACTTGGAGAGGGTCGAGTGGGAGCCATAGGTGACTTTTTGGTGATTAGAGATGGAATGATCCAATATTAAAAATACAAAAATATATGTAGTAAAAGGTACACTTCGCATACTTTTAACTGCAAACCTGTGCAGCTCCGATAGCAGGTATACCTGCAACAATACACCGTTACGCTCAGGGACAATCGCCGAGATGCTATTATTAATTCAAAATTGATACATAATAGATCACAATATTTTAATATACAAATTATTAAAATTTGGCATATATGGTAATTTTATTCGAGATGGTTCATTATATCTTACATCAGTAATAAAAGCCTATAGACTATAAAAAATAATAATTTCATATCGCGTTTTGCTAATGTTATTGCCGGGGTACCGCAGGGCTCGCATCTAAGCTCTTTACTTTTTTCTATTTTTATTAATGATATTCTCGCTGCTTTAAAGCATACTAACATATTACTTTTTGCAGACGATATAAAAATGTATTCAAAAATTAGCAATTCACGATGTGAGGTTTTATAAAAGTGGGTAATTTTCAGTGTGAGTAATTTCCGCGTGAGCATTTATCACTGTGCGTTATTTTCGGTGTGGGAAATTTTCAATGTGAGCATAATTCCATGTGAGGAGTTTTCGTCTTATGACTGTGCGCACTATTCTGTGGGCATTTTTCACGTGAGCATTCTTCTTGTACGGATATGTCTGCTCCCGGTTAAAAAGTTGTTTTACTTGATAATAATCTATTTTTACCTATATTTTCGAATTGCATTTGGTTGTTTTCCAAGTGTCCTAAACTTTTTGTTATTAACTTGTTTTATAATTCAAGAAGTTGTAGGAAATTCTGAAGTGAACCACACTGTTTTCCTTAGGGATGTGGTTACTTTAGGCTACTTTGTATTCTGATAAGTCTGCAGTTTCCCAAAAATCTCTATCTGTGCTGTATTGTAATACGACCCTACAGAAATACTGGAAAATTGAAGGTACCCTGATAGGTACGAACCATTGACGTCATATAAATAGACACAGTAACACATTTTTTTAAATTTATATTTATAAAAATTTATTTATAAATAAATAAACACACACTCTACGCCTTGGCATTGTTTGTTATGATGCAAAGACCCAAGACCGAGGAGTATAATAAGTTGCCGAATTTATATTTATTTTGTCCAGTTATCGATAGGAAAACGCCGGCGCCATAAGTTTATGATTGTTTTGATGTTCGTCAACGTTGTTTTGCTGTATTATTTTTTCTATTTCACAATTTTAACTTTCAATCATCCTTCAGCTTTTAATAATATTGCCGTAAATTGCATTTAAAGAGTTGTGAACTGTATTTCAACTACTTTTTAAAATTTTAAATACTAAAAAGTAATAATAATAATAACCACATTGGGTCACTCCGCATTGTGCGGGCATTGGAATCTGAGTGATTATTTATAATATAATTAAACACTTCATTCTTCTTCATTGCAAGCACCGAGAAAAATATTTCTGTCTCTGCATACAGTGGCTCCTGCTTTCGAAAATAAGCGTTCTGAAGGAACTGACGTCGCTACTACAGACAAGAATTTGTGAGTAATTTTATGTAAGTTAAGGAAGACTGTGTTCATATCGCCCCAAACCAGTAGCGGATTGGATTAAAGAAGTGAAACTGGATTTTTCAAATACAGTGATAGTTCATGTTCAGTTTTGTTAGAACCACGTTAGAAAAAACCAAAAGGTTGCTGAAAAAAAAAAAAAAAAATGGTTCGATACGATACTGGGTCAAATATACTGATATAAGTAAAGTATTGGAAGATTAATATCGATACTAAAATCGCGATATCGAATGAAAAATATGGATACTGTCAATAGTATCGGAACATCCCTAACTCTGACTGGCTACGGTTAAATGGTGGCGTGAACGTGTTTGGAACATTTGCTGTTAATTATATGTCCCAACAACGGCCGCAAGATGGAAATCGTGGGCCGTAGTTTGATTCAGCATATTTGTTCTACGCCATTTCCTTTCGAAGATTGTCAATCATCAGAGTCTTCTGATATAGAAGCCCACAAGAAATCTATAGATCTGCATTCGAACCACTACGACTTCATTCGAAGTTGTTTCTACGACTGATAAGTTGTTTCAGCTCATATATCTTTTCATTTATTATGTAACCAAGATAATCCAATATTTTCTTATTGATGGTATAAAACAGTATAAAAATATACAGAATACAAAAATAAAAACGATGAAATTCAGAACAGTGTGAAGGCTTCAAACTAAAGTCAGAATATCCAAACACATGATACTAAAAAGTGATAGATATACGTAGAGAAATCGACTTGATATGATAAACTGACGCAATGCTTAAAGATGAGATACTTTTCTTTTATTTTTATGAAGTTTTTGCGATCATGATATGTGTCTAAACATAACAACTTCATTTTTGATCGGCCAGCGCCACTCTGAATATTTTATAAACTAAGCGCAATGGCGTGAGAATAAAACACGATAAAACGATAAAAAGTTATGGAATAGAACGATATTTGGAATTTAACGATAAATTTACTTTAAAACTGCGTTTATAAAAAATTTACTTCTTTACCGTAACACGGTCTTACAACCACGGCATATTATTATAATAATTATTATTGTTATTATTGGGTTTGTTAAAGTTAATGCATTGGATAAATAATTGTCAAGACAAGCATTCGCCGAACACACATAGGCAAAAGGAGAGTACTCACATTGCGAAAAAATATTTTTGGATCATAAACCATATTTTGTACAACCATGTTATGTTTAACATTGTATTCTTTTGGTGCTAGAATACAACAACCAGCAATTCCATGTTATATTATTTCATGGAGTAGTTTATATGCTGTGCACTGTATACAAGAATCTTCGAGATTGTTAAGAATACGGCTTTACAGTGGCCTTGGGATGGAAGAGCATTTGCCCCCCCCCCAGGATAGTTTACCCTATATAAAATATAATTTAGGTTGTTAGAAGTTTTCTTCACCAGAGGTGAAGAAAATTTATAACTTTACCGGACTTTTATTATTTAATATACAGTGGTGCCTTGACTTACGAGGTTAATTAGTTCCGTGACGGAGCTCATAACTCAAATTACTCGTATGTCAAATCAATTTTCCCCACTGGAATGAATTGAAAAGCCATTAATACGTTCCGGGCCCTCAAAACACACCGGAATTTTTTTGTTACATGTTTTTAGATAAGAAAATTGTATTTATAAATAAGGACTATTGTATAAAAGCGCAATACAATAGAATTACTGCAGTAAACTGATTAAGTATTATGTACATCAAGTTAAAGAAGATCAGACGACTTGAAGATACTGATAGAGGTGGAGGAGAAAGGTTGAACTGTATAACTGAATCATATTCGCTGATTTTTGTCCTTTTCGCCACGCTTTCTTCACTTTCATCTGCAGGTTTTTCGATAAAAACCTGTCCAATGCGGTCTGTTTCATCCTCCCTTTCACAATGTTTCTGAAATGAGTTCGGGAAGTGTCATTAAATAGCGTCGTCGAACGCACAGTTGTAACTTATTCTGGCGTTTCTTTTGAATAAAGCCTGAAACATTCTCCCACTTTCCCAACATTTCGTTCATCTCACTTGTATAGATAACCTCCTCCGCTCGTAATTCGAATTTTAGCTCTCAACTCAAAGCAAAACATCAGCCGAGAGACGGCTCGTATCTCGAAAAACTCTTTAGTTGGGACCAGGGTTGCCAGACGTCCCGAATTTCGCGGGACTTTCCGCTTTTTTAACAAAAATAGATTGTCCCGCGCAGGACAGCTAAAATCACGAATTAATCAAAAAACATTTTTTTTTTTTGCTGCTCACTTCTATTTTGGGAGTGAGGACCTTTTTTTTTGCTCCTCACTACTATTTTGGGTCTCGCTTTTTGCGCCTTAATCCCGATTTTTTTATATTTATCTGGTAAAAATCCCGATTTGATAAAATAATAATCTGGCAACCGTGGTTGGGACACTCGTAAGTCAAGGTACCACTGTACTACAAAAGACCTAGAACGCTGTTATTTTCTACCCAAGCCATGTAATTAAGGTCGTACCGACCAATTTAGAATATTTTGTTATTTTTGCCCCCCCCCCAAGCTGAAATCCTGGCTACGTCCCAGGTACCGGGCAAGTTAACTGTGGATTAACAGTGGTAAGTGTAGTGGCTATTGGTATTTATTATTTCAGTGTTATTATTAAAGTGCGTCTAAGTTAGGTCATAATACGTTTTAATCCTACTTAATTGGGATAATTTATTGTTCTTTTTAATTTAATAAGATTAGTTCTCTAGTTATTACGTTATTATTAGAGACCGGTAAAAATATGCAACGGTACTTTTGCCATAGGCGTGCTATTTTAAACTTTATTTTAACAAAAAACCGACAAAAAACAAAAGAATAAAACACTTGTACCGCTATGAATTCTTATCTTAATAACGACACCTTATTATTTTGGGATTATATCCGAGATAGGTAATTCCGGTCACTCCTTTGCCATTGGTCAGTTTTTGATAAGATATTAATTTTTTATACGCTACACTATTTGTCAGCAGGGCACATTACAAATATATATAATTAAATTTTATTTCTACAGATAACACATGTGCCGCTTTTTATCAAAAAACACCTAACTAAATTAGTTATTATTATTACTGATTACCAGAACTCGGACGTTTTTAGGCAAATCTGCACTAACGACATTATTAATGAGATGTGCATAGACGTAGAAAAATTCACATCTAATATCATTAAATGGGTACTCGTTATCAAAAAAAATTCCTGTCTTATTAATACAAATGCTACTACATATGTTTTTCCATAATGTGCATTGTTGAATGCAATATCATTGTGATCATTGTTAAGACATGTTACTAAGGAAAAATATTTATTTTAATGCAAACATCAAATACATTCAAACCTGTAATATTTTGAACTGTTATTTAATTTATCTAAACTTTGCAAGTCCTGTCAACTATTTATTTTTCTTCTGAACTGTGAACAGAGCTGAACAATAATTCTTTTAGGTATTTAGATTTAGAGCATACATATACTTTCAAACACTTCTTGAATCTATCTATTAATATTCACTCTTTTACAATAATAATAATTATAGCATTTTTAAAATATATTTCTTCCTGAAAGAAAAATTTGTAGACATTTTTGTTATTATTGCTATCTATATTTTTATTATTTTGTAGATATTCAAATGGCTGAATTAAATTTTTTAACAGATTTTAACAGAATATAGATTCACTGATCATTTTCAAGTTATTAACGAAAAACAACTGTTTTGTATACTTTGTAAAAAATATGTAATATGCATAAAAATAAATCATTTAACTCAACACGTCAGTGGAAAGATGCATAGAACTAATGTCGATGGATTTCAAAATAATTTTAATACCGACCGGCGTAGCGCAGTGGTAACACATGCGTTCTGCGTTGCTAAGGTCTAGGGTTCGAATTCCGTTCAGGCGTGGAATGTTTCAAAGAATAAGAATTGTCCTGGTTAATTGCCGAAGCAGCAATCTCGAGACTTCGGCCTTTATTTAAATAATAAAATTGACGCAGTTCTTTAGAGAAATCCAGACCTTCGTATATTAACACAAATTTATTCCGATGACTGCCGATTTTTTAAAACCATATTTTAATCAATATCGAAATTATTTTTGCAGAGTCCCCGTCATTACTTGTGAAGTCGAAAAAACTTTTTCAAGATTTAAAAATATTCTTACTCCAAGCAATAATAATTTTTCTAACGAAAATTTAGAAAAAGTCTGCATTATTGACAAATTGCAGTACTGACAAATTCATATAAGTTCATACAATTACATTTTTTTATTAGGTGTTTTTCTTTTTTTTTTCATATTTATCCTATCATTTTCTTTTTGATCATCTATTTTTATTAATATTTTCAAGTTGAAAACTATAAATGAAAAACCTCAATACGGTGACTGTGGTCGGTGTCTAACACAGTAATTAGGGCCTTCACAGTTAAATTTAATTGGAATACAAGAGATTAGACTCATTTTGAGCGTATTAAAAATTGATAAAGTACGAGTTTCGGTTTTGACAAGTTCAGCACATGAATAAAATGAATAGTTTTTATTGAAAAAAAAAAAACGTGCCGCCCGTAAGCGACAGTGGCAGGTTAGGCCTAACTATGTCCTAGCTCTAGTTATTACTGTTATTTAATTAGGGTATAAGTCCAATATTTAATAAATTGAATGCATATTTAAAATCACAATCAAAACCGTATTATTTTTTATTGTAACCACGTAACAATATTTTTCAGACAATTGTTGGTGCTGAAAGATGTAAAAATACATTTTCGACTCAATGTTTGAATACAAGGATTCAGATAAACAATAATTCTGAAAATTGCTTTATTTGTACGAATTCAGTTGTGATACAGTTGTATTTTGATAACAATAAAATCCCATGTTATTCAGTTATATTGTCCTTTTCCTAAAAACTTCCTTTAACTCTTTATTTATTTTGCAGTGTTTGTTTTGTAGTTAAATAATAGATAATGTTATTCTTGAACTAAAAGGATTGTTCGGTTAGCAGGATATTCATCGATTCAGTGACGCTTGGGGCGTACTGCCAAAAACAACATTACATTAATTACAACACTAATTAATACAAAAACAATTTACATAAAGAACTTTGCAAATTATAAATTAATTTTACTTCTAAACAAATTTTACAAAAAAGAAAAATATTTGTGTACAGTTTTATTAATGAAATTATAACTTGCCATATAAAACCTGAAAGGATTAATACGGGCTGGGTGAAATAAAGATCTATGTCCGATGTACTGTATGATAAAAAGATGTCAGTAAAACTAAAAAGCAAAATAAATTACATCCTGACCTGCCATTATATTCAACTAAATGTTGGGTAATGTAAAAAATTAGGAGCAATGCCTCCAACACAAACAAAAATGCGACAACAATGGGAGACACCTGGTCAAAAATTACTATATCTGTGGTCGTTTCAGGAGGAACCGATATCAGAAAATGTAAAGGAAAACCGATTATAATAGTATGACATACCATGAGACAGAACGATGACCAACAATAGAATCGGCATGGGCAAACCTTTCTTAATGATGACCGTATACTATCCGACAGGAACCGTCACGGGCCAATAACAAAGAAAGAAATCCCAAAAAATCAAGACAAATAATAATAATAATAATCCAGATCTGACTGGTGAAAAAAATAGCCCAAAGATCTGATGAGTAAAAAAAAAGAAAAAAGTAATCCAAAAGATGTAACGAGCAACAAAAAGGTAATCCAAAACATGTAGCAAAAAAAAAAAAAATGTAATCCAAAAGATCTGACGATCAAAAAAAAGTAATCCAAAATATCTGATGAGCAAAAAATATGTAAACCAAAAGATCTGACGAGTAAAAAAAAATAAATAAATAAATAAAATGTAATCCAAAAGATCTGAAGAGCAAAAAAATATAATCCAAAAGATCTGACGAGTAAAAAAAGGTAATGTAAAAGATCTGACGAGCAAAAAAAAAAATTAATGCAAAAGATCTGACGAGCAAAAAAAAAAAATTATCCAAAAGATCTGTCGAGTAAAAAAAGTAATCCAAGTTCTAACGAGTATAAAAAAAAGTAATCCAAAAGATCTGAAGAAAAAAAATAAAAAAAAATTGAAAAGACATAAATGCATACCGGAAATGGAGACAGGATCTATTCCGCAGGCCGCAGTTTGACCTGAACTAAGGGAACAGTCTAATACAGGGGTCCCCAAAGTGGTCGATATCAACCCCCGGGGGTCGATATGACATTGTTAGGGGTCGATTCTGGCTCGGGGGTCGATTATAGTATAATTTTAATGTATAACTGTGTAGCTACACAGTGGTTGAGGCTGGTTTTAGCCATGTCAATTACATTCTAACAAAACAGAGAAATAAGTTAGATGTAGAATTCCGTGGCGATTTAAGGCTGAAATTAACTAATTTTGAACCCGACATTGCTAATCTTGCAAAGAGTCACCAACCACACCCGTCACATTGACAATGATAGGCAATTTTATTTAATAATAATATTATTGTAATGCAATTATATATAATTATATTAGATAAATGTAATATAAATAAAAATCACTGTACAATAAACAATATAAGAAATCACATAAGCGTATTTTTTGCTTGTCCTATTATAATAACGTAATTGTAAAATAGAGGGGGTCGATAAGAAGTCGAAAAACTCTTCTGGGGGTCGACGGTCAAAAAAGTTTGGGGACCCCTGGTCTAATATAATATTGGTTGTCCAAAAATTAGGTTTACAACTCATGCTGCTATTTTGGTTTACTTCAATTTTGACAATTCATATTGTATAGTCAAGCGATGTAGATGTGGTAATTTTGTTGTGGGGTGTTGTACTATGCAACAACGTGTTGTTATTCTTACTGCTTACTACGAAAATTTCTATTTTGCGACGAAGTCAATTTCAAGCGGTTAGGTTAACTAATAAAATATCTGCTATTGAGGGTTAAAAATCCGCCAAAGTTCATCAGCGATTATTAAAACTTTTAGAGACAATGTTATGTGGAATTTGGTTAGAAGGTTGAACCTTATTTATTCGACTTATATTATCTTATAAGTCGCTGCTGGTACAGCTATAACTGTAAACGGCGACCACTACACGTGACATAATCGAGCTGGCCGCCAAGATTTCCAGATTTAACAGCTTCAAAGTTTTTTCTGTGAGATTATCTTAAAGGACGTGTTTATGCAAAAAGCGAATTTCAATTGAACAACTTACTTATTTCTCGTGTCCGGAACGCCACTACACATTTTGCTAACATGCTGCGATTTTTATCGCTTGACAGTTAGCAATAATTAGATCCTCCATAGTACAAAGATCACCTATATTCGAACAGATGTGCATGTGGTCATGGTCGTGTACCTATTCACACTTACACAACACATCTTCCTCACGAAGTGTGCCCCATTTTCTTAGATTACTTTTGCACCTAGAAACACCAGTCTTCATCCTATTAGGAGTTTTTGTAACCATATCTTGTAAGGTTGATGGTATCCCGCAGAAAGTTCTTCCTGGGTACAATCTAGACGTCTGGGATCTTTTCGCGCCATTGTACTATGCGGCGAAGGCTAGGGAGTTTATCAATCTCAGGAACTTTTCTTATGAAGCTTTAATTGGATCTAAATCTGTTTTTTACATCTGATGCTCGTACATAAGGTATCTTTGGTCATTTAGCTGTTTTGATCTTTCAACTTCCGCTGCGAATTTCCTTAGAATTTCAGATGGAACAATACCTATTACGATTGTTGCCTTTTATATTTCGGGATTTGAGATCAAAAACAATTATTTATCAACAAAAGTGACTTTATTGTTTTTTAAAATATTCTCCATGAATAACAATACACTTTTCCATGCGTTTGAACCAATTTTCGAAGCACTTTTTCCACTCTGATTGAGACTTTTTCCACTGCGATTTTCAAATTATGTGGGATCCAACGCGAACAAATCTTTATGACGGCCAAATGTTCATGTAATAGTGAATGTATGCTGGTCCCATTAATGCCCAAAGATACCTCAATCTCACGATAAGTCACATGACGATCTTGCAGTATCAGTTTACGCACAGCCTCAATGTTTTCTGGAACAACAACCAATTTTAGACGACCGTCACGAAATTCGTCCTTAAGCGAACTACGGCCATGAATGAATTCGGCAAACCATCGATAAACAGTAGTTCTTGATGGTGTTTCATCGCCAAAAGTCGAATTAAGTTCATCGATGCACTGTTGTTGGGTTAATCCACGTCGAAAGTTGTAAAAAATAATCGCTCGAAAATGTTCACGGTTTAATTCCATTTTTAGCCGAGATAATTTTTTTCAAGTTACTGTAAACAACATAAATAGCACTCGTACGTATAAACGTTCTGAGCACTTATGCCGTCAAAAATGTCAAACTTTACGATAGAAGCGTCAGTTGCCAGATAATAACACTAGTTTATCGCAATCCTGAAATATAAGAGGCAACCTTCGTATTGGGTAAATTATATCAACCAGAAACAATTGAACGGCTAAAGAACAATATTCGAATAGCAATAGTTGAAATGTCTCCTGAAATTTGTGTAAATGCTCTTGAAAGAGATCGAATCTATGTGGCATCAAGAGGAAAACATTTGGCTAACATACCGCAAACACTTGCAAGGTCCAAATAAACTATTTATATACAAATATTCATTGTTTAATGATTATGTCAGAAATTATTTAAATAAAGTTGGAAAATGGATTTTTGGTTCTTGAAAATATGATGGACCTAAAGATATTAGTTTCTCTCCCAATAAATTGCAGACAATTTTATTTTAAAAAATAACAATCCATTCTATTGTAAACAGTATTGCTTATCAAAGCAGTATTTTACGATTCTTCAAACAGGCGCGTCAATACGCTACCAGTTTTTGCTTACCAACGTATCTCAGTTCAATAAATTTAATCTATTCCCATTTATCCTCAATCACATTTCTTGCTGATAGTAAAAAAACACCATGTCATCTTAAAACAATAGATAACAAACATCAAACTAAAATTAATCATTACAAGAATATCTGAACAAAGAAATAAACGAAGCAAGCGTGTCTCTGAGCTATCAAAGATTCGATAATAATTATCGGTAGGAATTTTTCGGATACAGCAAAAAATTGAAGCCGTTCAGTAGAATAGTTGAAGGGAAACACCATTAGGTTGTTACGGACGTTCTTCAAAAAAAGAACTGACATGAAAAATGACCCGAGAAACGTTCATTGTACTTTCCGCTTCTAAAACTCACATGAAAAAAGGCGGCAAGAATTGAGAAAGTAATGCAAATATATTTGTCAAATGTAGTATTGCAAAGAAAAAGAATTTGTTTGGAAACCTTAGTCATTTATTTTAGTTCATATTTGGCGTAAACAGATTTTAGAGATAGTTACAGGAATATAAGAAATTTTATCAAACGATACCCGAAAGGTGTGCTTAATATCTAGTAAGAAAAGGTGAAAACTAGCTAAATAAGATAATCACCCCCCCCCCCCACTTCTTTCGATAGAATAAAACTTTTACAAATATAATTCAAATATTAATTATGCAGGGTAATTTTGGGAACTGTTTAAGCATTGCTAAAGTCTTTATTTTTCTTTGGTGTTATAAGAGATGCGAAGGAGGTTAAATTAGGCAAATGAAGTATTTTACTCGGCAAATAAAAATATTAAAACGGAAAAATAATAAATGAGTTATTTTAAAAACATACATATTTTTAAATGAAACATTATTAAGAAAACGTATTTTTCTTCAACAAATTATAGGAGCACTACGTATCTAAACCAGTATTAAAATATTATATTAAAACACAAGTTTCATAAGGCATGATCTTGCAGCACACGTCGAAGTTAAACAACAAGCCGGGAAGCGACGAATTTTCTAATCGTCAAGTGCTTCAAAAAGCGTTATATAACGAGGTTTTTATACTATTTTTTTTATTTTACTTTTCCATGATTTTTAAAATAATAAATTTGCATTATATATTCAAATAAAATCCCCGATTAGGGAATTTGGTACGTGAATGTAGCGGTTGGCCCGACTGGTTTAACAGTTTTATATTTTTTGAGGTAGCTATCAATTATGTTTTATAAAATTATTGCACAAATTTTAAGTGTCATAATGAAACTCATTATAATACCCAATTCAGTTTCATGATGACTCTCTTATGAACGTTAAACAGAAAAAAGTTATTCAGATTTGTCTTAACAACTATATCCAAGAAAAATAAATATAATATATATGTATCACAGCCAACCTATTTTATTAAAATGAAATTAATGTTAAAAGTCGAAATAATAATAAAAAATCAACTGTGGCCACCACAGGACAGACCGCCATCACAAAGTACTTGTTTAATTTATGCTGCTTTATGAAAAAATGTCTCAAATAAAAGTTGTTAGTTACAGCTTTTATAGCAACTTTTGTTAAATATTTTTTTTTTTCGAAATATTCGCACCTGTACACGGACCGACAGACAGACATACAGACAGAGACCGACAGACATCATGCTAAAAATAGTCAAAACGTTATGGACCTCAATTCGCGGAGATTCATCGAAATCTCGAAATGTCAAAATCGGTATGATCAAAATACCTCCCTCATATATGTTGGCGGTCGGTAAAAAGTACTTGATTTATAACTTTTATTTCATCTTAGTATAATAGGTAGCTATGAATGGATATTATATATGTTTTACATGGGATATAGTTGTTTAATCAAGTTTAAATGACTTTTTTAATACGGGGTTTAGACGCATGATTTGTCCCTTATGATTTGTTAAAGAAAAATATATTTTCTATATGACAAAAAAATAAATTGTGTCCCATTTAAAAAACTGTATATTTTTGAAATAATTATTTGATGTTCACTCGTTTTTTTCAATTTAATATTCTTATCTGTAAAGCCAAATACTTGATCTTTCCTAATTTAACCTTCTTCGTATAATAAATTATAATAAAGAAGTTAGCAAGAGTTCTCAAAATCACCCTGTATAGTTTCCGATTTAGTTTTGGATCTCTTCAATTTCTTGAAAAGACATCCTTCTAAAAAAACTCTTTTGCGGACAGAAAAAATCACACTGGGCCATGTTAGGTGAACCTGGTGGATGAGGAACGAAAGCGACAAGGAAGTGTGACCTGGTGCGTTTTAGTAATTGTTGACATTAGTCAAAATGTGTTGACAAGACCCATATGATATTCCTACTTCTTCAGCAATCTCTCTAACAGTCAATCGTCGATTATTACGGATTAATATGTGAACCTGGATAAACTTTAAAACTTATCTTTAAAACGGCCGAAGTACTTCAAACCCGGATTGTTATCGGACTTAAGAATTTAAAGATTAGTCTGGAGCTATTTTCTTTATAGTTTGTACCATTTTTAACGAGGATGTGATAAAGACGAACACTAATATCGATGTTCTGATTGTATTCGAACTCAAATGTATCACAAGACACAACAAAAACACAAATGGTAAGCCAAAATCGGTTTAAAATTTGTAAAAATAAATAGTGGATGTTGCATCAGACCAACGCAATGGTTCGGAAGTTTTTGGCAAAAAACAAACTCTCATTTTTCAGTCACAATACTCACCTGACTTGGCATTGTGCGACTTTCATTTCAAAATTGAAAAGCTCATTAAAAGGACGTCGTTTAAAATCGATTGAAATTATAAAATAATATTCCTAGGCTAAACAAAAAGCCTACAATCATGCAGTATGCATGTATCTGCCGTATGCATGTATCTGCCGCACATGTATTTCGTAATAACAAAACATATTGGCAATTTATTTCTAATCGGCCGAATCAGTCACAATAAAGATACAAGGAAAAAATGTACATCTCTCTTGTGTTGGTTAAGGTAAAAACAAACAGACAATATTGGTTGTCCACTGAAAGGATGCCCATTTGCAGAGTTCCCAAGCAGGCACTGCCTAATTCATAAGCGATGATGACGATTTTTTATTACGCTAGACAGGGTACTGATCAAACTACGTATAAAGGATTTATTTGATAATTATTACTGTCCCACTCCTTCACAGAATCCCTGTGTACGTCATAATGATCACTTAAGATCGGTTTGTGTCAGACAATACCGTAATTGATTCCATTTAAAATCGAAATCCTTATAAAAAAAATAAAATAAAGAACTATATCTACGTTTTCCTAATTTGGCTCTGGATTGAAAATTACATAATCCAATTTGTGTATTGTATTAAAACTAGATGGAATTTTCAATTGGAGGAACAACTTTGTTCGAATATACGAAACATAATCTTGAAAGCAATATTCCATATACGTGTTTTTCCTGGAACCTAATAGCAAAGTCTGAATTTAATTTTAAACTTTTAGCTTTTGAAGTCTTCCGTATACGATGCAAGTATAAAATCAACCAAAAATAAAATATAGCACTGGAATTAATCAATAAAATAAGCAGGAAGAAAATACGTAAATAGTTAATTTATATAAATGACATCAACATAAAATTCATTAAGACAAATTCTTGAAAAATGTTGGGAACATAACGACGTTCATAATATTTTTATTGATTTCAGGAAAGCCTATGACAGCATTATACGTCACAAACTCTGAGATATCATGGACGAATTTGGCATACCTAGTAAACTTATCAAGATGACAATGGTATATGTGTTGGGATCCATAAAAGAGTGAAAGTAGGAAACGTTTTGTCACAGCCTTTTGAAATTCACACTGGAGTCAAGCAAGGAGACGCCACCTCTGCTGTTCAACCTCGTGCTGGAGATGGTGTTACGAAAAGTCCAAGACACCAACCACCGTGGTCTATAGCTCAATGGGTACCATAAGATTTTAGGGTATGCAGATCACCTGGGCATTATTTCCAATAAG
The DNA here is from genome assembly GCA_963971575.1 of Liopterus haemorrhoidalis. Lineage (NCBI taxonomy): Eukaryota > Metazoa > Arthropoda > Insecta > Coleoptera > Dytiscidae > Liopterus > Liopterus haemorrhoidalis. Next base: position 20,583,285 of record OZ020615.1, on the reverse strand, counting down.
GTTGAAGACATAATATACCTAACTGACCTTATTGATATCGAAGCTCCTAAACTAGGACTCATCATCAGAAATGAGAAAAACAAGTATCTTATTGTTAGTAAACGCAGTCATGAGAACAAGACCAACTTAAAAATTAATGATAACACTTTTGAGAGAGTTTCTACTTTCCAATACCTAGACACCATGATAAATCAGGAGAATCTGATACAGCAGGAAATTAAGAACAGAATAAACGCTGCTAATGTATCGTATCTTGCACTTGGTCCCCTCTTCAAAACGAAAATCCTGTCTAGAAACATTAAAAACAGGTTATACAAAGTTATAGTATGTTCCGTACTTATGTGTATGGCTCTGAAACATGGACATTAACAAACCGAGATCGACAACACCTCATAGTTTTCGAAAATAAAATATTACGCCGAATCTTTGTTCCCATTCAAATTAATGGTGAATTGAGAATACAAAAGAACAAAGATATCCGAGAACTGTACTCAAGGCCGAGTATCACACAAAAACTGAGAAGAAGACGATTACAGTGGATAGGACACGTGATGAGTATGAGGAAGGACAGAATGGTTAGAAAGATATGGGAAGTAAGATTCAATACCCGTTGACCAGTGGGGAGCCCTCGCAAGAGATGGAAAGATCAGCTACCGAAGACCTAACAAGTATTGGTATACAGGGGACATGGAAAGACTTGACAATAAACAGATCAAGATGGAGGACTTAAGAGAGTGAGACCAAAAGTCAACCAGACTGACAGGGCCCAAGGAAGAAGAAGAATCAACAAAAAATTAGTTAAATAAATAGTTTTATTACAAAATTGCTGTAGATGAATACAGGAATTTTAAATTTATTAAAACTGGAGTTTATTTATTAAAACTGGTTTAACAACTGGAGCCAGATTTATTACAAGCCGAATTTGTCTGAAGTCGAGCCTATTTTTAACCCTCAGTCCTTTGAAAACGGCATCTTTTTCATTTTTCAGTTTTGGGTACAAAAAATAAAAGTCACACAGGGTCAATTGAAATGGTGTATAGTGAACGAAAGTGGCTTTATTCTACGCCAGAAACTGCCGAACCATAAGGAAAGTGTGCGCTGTCCAGTTGTCGTAGTTGTCGACATTGGTCAAAATCTATTGAACTATTATCGAAAGTTCAAGTGTTTTCGTCATCGTCTTTCGAAGTTGAAACAAAATTTCACTCAGACACGTTGCTCTTCGAATCAGGTTCCTCAGCATTTTAAGGCACGTATAGACCACATATTGTTAATAATGAAGTCATATTCGCCATGTAGTTCGAGATTCCATAGGTTCTGCAAAATGTTGATGTCATAGAGTGAATAAATAAATAAAAATTAATAGGATCCCAACGCCTAGATAAGCGTATAAGGGGCAGAGAAGGTAAGTTCTCCGTTTTTAGACCGCCGGCCATAGATATGAAAGACACGTGGTCAATGTGACGTTTCAACCGATCCTATTATCCCTGTATAAACAGGTACTTTTTTAAATATTAAATACTTGAGGCTGAGTCGACCCCAGAGCTGACTGCACAATTTCGGAAGATAAAAATCCGAACTAGGTCTAGGTTTTGATACCCGCGTTCCTGTTCTCTGTTGACAACCGTCTTACCACGGAGCCCCGGCCATAGTAGTTGTAAAAAAGACAGCGGAAATGACTTGTTAAATGACTTGTAGATGAAGGAAAGTAGCTTCTTCCATAATTTTTCTCCACAATCACTATAAAATTTACCAATTCTAAAACCAATTTTGACTACAGAAAGTTAATATTCTAACACAAGAGTTAGAATGTTATTCTAAAGCACTTATCTTCTTATGCATTTTGCGTGTATTTCATTCCATTACTTGTTATGGAATAACTATTCTATGCTTGTTTTCATTTGTTTTTGTAGGGTTACATTAAAATATATGCAATGTTATCATTAAATAAATGCAACATAACTTCCTAAAAAGTACTAAAATAGTGGCCGATGTGCGGCAAATTAAATTAAAATTAAACAAATAATAAATAAAAAAATAAGTTTAATTAATTGATTAATTTGTTATGTAATATAAATTATTTGTTAAGATAAAATGTTTGTTAAAATAATTATTTGTTATTATTATTTTTTCTTTCTGGTGGTCGTGGATAAAGTAGGGTCTGTGACTCGGCTGGAAGAGAATATAATATTATTGTATAACTGTTATGATAGTTTTGGGTGTTTATCATATTGTTTAATTTAGTTAACAATTTGGTCTTTACTCAATTCAATTTTTATACCAGAAATATGAAAACGTTTGAACTGAACACTATAGTAAAGGAGACTTTAGTTGACAGATGACGGTTAATTAAAGCATATGGTTCAATGGGATAGAGCCATATCATTTGTTCACAGACAAAGCTAGAAGTAGAAATAGATACAATTTGTTTCACTCATAGAGAAGGATAGACCATTAGCGACCGCCCAGAGCGCGTGTATACAAAGGGACATACGTTGAAGTTACCAGATTATAATATAGCAAAAAAAGACAAAAATTATGAACGTACGTTACAGCAAGAAGCAGAAATACGTTCTTGACATTTTACATAAAACTGTCTGAAATAGATATACAGTAATACCCCGTCACTCGACGTTAATTCGTTCTGAAAAAGCGTCGAGTAGTGATTACGTCGAGTGACGAGTCGAATTTCTCCATAAGAAATAAAGGGAATCATATGTACATATAGACATATACATATAAGGAAATACATATATGTATATGTTTTCATTTTAGCTATGCTTGCATTTCTATCCTTTGGACTCATAATTATATATATAAATCACTTATTTTAGCAAAAACCAAATAGTTCATAGCTGCACTAAATCTGAGTTGTTGTCGTCAAGATATCTAGGCGCGAACTGCTGGCCATGCGTTCATTTTGCTTTGTTTACCAAAATATGTATCACGTGATCGGTATTCGATCATGCGTCGGATAGCGATGCTCCGTCGACTCTCACTCTCGACATTTAGGTCGAGTGGCGAAAACGTCGAGCTAAGAGGCAGTAGAGTAACAGGGTATTACTGTATATTTCTTTATCGGTTCTCAATCGATCAATCTGTCAAGTAAATTCTCGTTTACTATACCACAATAGTCACATAACTAAATTGCATAAGAAACACGGCCACACTGCAGGTGCTGTTCGCAAAGTGTTCGCGATCTTTGATGTTACTCCGCATACGCCGAACAACGAACCAAAACGAGCTGCTCACGATCTCTAGAATGTACTTAGTTGCAAAATCAGTTGTTCGCGCACTATTTGCGAACAGTTCGTGAGCAGCTCTCGAACTAGACCTGTACGCGGCTTTAATCGCAGAATTAAAGAAAATTTTAAAAACCGCTATAAAATGCGAATGAAATAACCCAGCATTAGTAAACTTACAAATGACAGCAATCATATCAGGTCATCAAGGATGAAATTTGTAGTTAATAATATTGCCAACTTGAACAGCTTATTATTTGACATTGGCTTAATATTTTACCGTTCTGTTCTTTTTTAGGGTTTTGTAGGTATGACCAAAAAACCCTTATACCGTCATTTTGTCGTCTGTCTGTCTGTCTGTCTGTCTGTCTGTCTGTCTGTCTGTCTGTCTGTCTGTCTGTCTGTCTGTCTGTCTGTCTGTCTGTTCGGTAAAAATTGTAGCCGAACGACTAAACCTAGAGAGTTAAAATTTGGCATGCTTATACAACTCGTTGACCCGCACATAGGAAAAATACCAAAACATCTAAAAAACATATTTCCCTAAAAATATAAACAAATATGTGCTCATCGAAAAAAAAAATATTTTTTTTTAATTCTGAGTAGGGTATCAAATGAAAGCCCTTGGTACGTGGATTAACGATCAAATTTTTATTTTTCCAAAATAAATTATTTTGAAGCGATTTTTGCCAATATTGTGCAAAAAAATTTTTGTCCCACACCCTGTAGCCCAGATGGTTTAAACTAAAAATCTGAAAAAATTCTAAGTAATGTACATTGGTGTGAACCGGAATAGTTCAACAGGAATTTTTGATCAGATTATGTTTTTGGAAAAAAAAGCATTTTTTGTGTTTTTTTGCTAATAATGTTGACAACTTATAGTTATATAATACGCTAAACAGTAACGTGTTTCTTGGTGCTGTGGCTAAGATACTTGCGTTCTGTCCAAGAATTCGTAATCGGACTCATGTTCGAGTCCTACGTGAGGAGACAATATTATTTTTTATTTATTTTTTGCATTTTTATATTGTTTAAATTATTTTTTCAAAATTTTAATTATATTTTGGCAATTGTTGCATTTAATTTTTAATAGCGTAAATTTAATAACCAGTGGAAATTGTTGAAATTATAATTTAATTATATATTTGAATGTACACGAAATCAAAGGGGAGGAGCTATGACTAAAAACAACCAATGGAAGCCATAGGCGCAATTTTCAAAATCTTAATGAACCTTGATATATAAAAAAAAAATACTGCACATCTTTAAAAACTTAAATAATGGTAATAGGCATTCGAATTAAAATTCATAAAAAAATATTTTGTCATAAAATTTGTTTTGGCACCCCAAATAATCATCATTCACTTACTAAATACCTGCAAAACCCTGAAATGTGTGAAAATTCACACTTCACATCAATTTTTTGTTGTTGTCACATCTCGCCTGTTTAAAGAAATAATTGTATGCTGTAAAAAGTATCAAAAACTTTTTTAAAAAATTAATTTTTTGAAAATGGAACGGTCGGAAATTCGCAATATTATGAAGTATGAGTTCTTACGTGGAACTAAGGCATCGCAGACCGCGTGAAATATTAATAGTGAAGTACGCAGCAGACAATATCAAATTGGTTCGCCCTATTTCGTACAGGTAACTTACAAACCAAACAAACAAAAAAAAAACTGGCTCATCGATCACTGCAACCAACTGATGCAAAAACTTAAAGAAAAACAGCCTAGACTGGTCAACAGATATTATTGCATGATAACGCTAGACCACACACTGCACAAATGACTGTGGCAAAACTACAGGGATTGGAGTTGGAACTTCTTCACATCCTCCATACTCACCAAACCTAACCCCCACTGACTACCACTTCTTCCGCAATTTGGACAACATTTTAATAGGAAAACAGTTTAATTCCGACAATGCTGTAAAACTGGCTTTCCAGGAATTCATTGACTCTCGTCCGCCAGGGTTTTATACCACCAGCCTGAACAACCTGCCGCTTAAATGGCAAAAGTGTATACGCAATATGGGTCTATACTTTGATGAATAAAATAATTCCTTATATTTGTAAGTTATCAACCATATTTTCCTTTTTTCTACAAATTTCATCCTTGACGACCTAATATTTCCCCCTGTTCACTTACTAGGTATTCCGCAACGGGCGTAATTTACGTATTTTTTATCAAACTATGTATAAAAATGAATAGTGATATAGTGAGAGATCATGATTATTGAACTAGGAACAAAGATAACGCAGTGAAAATCTTATCAAAATGGCTTTGTGGTATTGTTAAATGTATGCTGCTTACTTATCTACAAAATGTAAAGATATTTGTAGATAAAAATAAATTTTGATTGAGTTCTCAAAGTAGATTAAACTTATCAGTAACCTGCTGTTTGGCAGTGACCGGATCGATAGAAAAGCACTAAAAGAAGCTAAAAGAGCTTACTGAATAAACCAGCTTTTCGGTTTTCCCGTAAAACACCTACATAGTTTCATTTTAAATTTTCTCTATTTTCTGGCAAATGCAAGCTGCAGATTAAAGCAAGCTGGCTACAAATACGTATATTGGTTCATTTTCGCTTGGTTTCCAATCAAAATGAAAATCGGATACATACATTTGCAAAGCTGTTCATATTACTCCATTAGCTAGAATTTTCTAGGTCGCTATTTGTGCTTGAATGTTTCAAAATAACAGCTCTAAAATACTGAATGCGCTTATATGTTAGTTGTTAGTTTATAAAAACACTTATTTATTAAATTTTTAGATTTGATTTTCAAATTTAATTTTATCTTATTCCCGTAACGGCGAATCATTATTTTCCGTAATAGTATTGATATTTTCCTGTCATGTTCAAAAAAGTAATGATTCCTATTTTAATATATGCAAGAAAATTATGGAACACAACGAAAACACATAGAAGTAGGACAATAATGATGGAAATAAGATACCTACCAAAACTAAAGGCAAAAGTAAAATAGATCATAATATAGTAATTGAGATGATATTGGACTACGTTTCTCAAATATTTTTGTTGTTTATACTGCCATTTTAAATACGTCTTTGTATAATAACTAGTGATCCATGGGCCGTCACTGGCGCGGTAAACATTTATTCACAATATTTTGATACCCACCGATTGAGAAATACATACACACTATGTTATTCAGAATGGTCTAAGCTAGTGTTTCCAAAAGGCTGTGCCGCAAAATTTTCCAAGTGTGCCGCGAAATCTTATAGAAAAAAAAATCAGCTGTGGCCACCACAAGACCGACCGCCATCACAAACTTGTTTAATTTATGCTACTTTATCAAAAAATGTCTCAAATAAAAGTTGTTAGTTATCGCTTTTATTGCAATTTTGTTAAATAAATTTTTTCGAAATATTACTCTGATGTGAAATATTCGCAAAAATCTTAAAACCGACACGAGTAAACTACCATTTCTAGCTAACCGATTTTTACCAAAAGTTGATCAACTTGTGCCATTGATGTCAAAAGCTTAAATATGAAATTTAATAAAAATCCTTTTAGCCGAATTTGCTCTGCACGTGTACACAGACCGATAGACAGACATACATACATACATACAGACAGACAGATAGACAGACAAACAGACAGACAGACGGACAGACATCATGCTAAAAATAGTCAAAACGTTATTTAGGGACCTCAATTCGTGGAGATCCATCGAAATCTCGAAATATCAAAATCGGTATGATCACAATACCTCCCTTATGGCTCCCTCCCGTTGGCGATCGGTAAAAAACTAGCGTTATAAATTTCTTCTTCTGTGACTACGTAAATGTGCCGCGAAATTTTTCTTCTTTGGAAAATGTGCCACGAGGGTAAATAGATTAGGAAACACTGGTCTTAGCTATACACCACTGAAAGAAATTTTCAAACCGGTTAAGTAATTTGATTTCGAGGCACATGATCTCAATCCCCTCCCAGTTGAGAAACACTGATATAACCTATGCTACATAACCTGTGTTATTGTTTCATTAATTTGCTTACTCGGCACACCCGAGGCTCGCGCCTCTTCGTTTGAAACACACTGATACAACCTACACCATTACACCTATACACCTATACCTGTACAACACTCAAGAAGATTAAACTATACAGCACTGAAAGAATTTTTCAAATTGGTTGGTAGTTTCTCAAATTACCCCGAAGATACAAACAAATTAGCTGGTTTCTAATATAATATTGATAATAAGTGAAATATTGAAAGTTTAAATATAGGTAGCGACACCATAGCCGCCCTAAATATTTTTCTCTATCTTATTAAGAACTGTTCTACTGAACATAAAATAATTGATTTGTCATTTTTAAATTTTGGAATGCAGTAAATCCCTTGTAATTAATTTCCGAAATCGAATCAGAAACCGAATTCTTTCTTATATCTAGAGATTTGCATGATTAAGGTACTGGAGGCTATCAGCCGGCTAATTATTACATAATTACACCATAACATTCTGGAAAGGCAACTAAGAATATTCCTAATGATCTGGTAAACAATATTATATAAGAAAATATGCCGGTATAAAAAACAAAAATATTCGAGAAACGTAAAATCTTCAAAGTTATGCAATACTTTTCACCACCACTGTATATATATTTCTAAATCTCAACAAATTGTTAGTAACTCTAAGAGAACAACATACTATTGTATGCATCTATCAGATTAAACATAACTAAAATAAAAAAGTCGTGGTTAACTGAACACAAACACAACTATATTACTGGCAGTAATCCGATAGAATGCCCTGAAAGACTAAACGAAATTGACTCGGCACTAGATCGAAAACAATTCAAAGAGTTGTAGCACTCGCAGCATAATCCTCTGTAAGCGGTAACATACCCTTTGTCCTTTCTGTTTGTGAGCACGTCATATTGAGGGATTATATTAAAGGAAACCAATCAGATATTTTCATATAAACAACGAATTCTTTGACCTAATACAAAATATTGATGTAATTTCAACAGCTTTTGTAAATGTTTATATGAGATTTTTTTGTTGGGTGGACTAAATAAATATGGTCAACTTTTTTTTCTTTTTTTATTAAAACTTTAATATAAACTCTCACAAAAGAGTAAACATGTATACATTTTATAAAACAAGATTGGGTATTTCAGATTGGCAACGAATATGGACTCCGATTTAATTTTAAAAAGATCAAATACATGGTTAACGCCAAAACACATCGATCATTTACAAGAGTCACAACTCAAAATCTGAATCAAAACATTTATGAAATATACGAGGTGTGATCAAAAAGTTCGTGCAATTTTTGAAATTCCTGCGCTATATTTGTCGGGCTGATAAACTTTTTTGTTGTCATGTTGGTTAACCTATCTTTGACGACTGTCTCAATAAACCATATTAGTAACTACGTCACAAAATGGGATTCAGTGCTGCCGTCTCGCGGTTGGATTCCTTTTATTTGAATTTAGCATATTGTTTCTTTGTTAAATTGTATTTTGTTTTTGGTAAATTAAATTTTCAAAGAAAGAGAGCGTTTCACATCAAAACTACAAGTCAATATTTATTTATTAAAATTCTTATTTTATACATTATAATTTAATATGTCATTATTTTTGCAGAACAATATTATTTTGCAGGTTAATTTTGAAAATTTTACGTTAATAATCGTTATTATGGCAAGTAACATAGCAATAAGTGTTTTTATTTTCATCTGTTAAAAAACGAAAAGAATTGCAATTAATAATATAGTTGTAATGGTTACAATTTGGAGCAAAACAATACATCATTATGCATTCTAAAACAAAATATTAATGATTATTTAGTGTTAATTAAATAAATACTAAAAATATTTCCATTTTCATATTATTTAAAAACGTAACTTATAAATATATCTTCGAATCCTTATTTTTATATTTATAAAATTGTTATTCTATAATATAAAGTTTGTATCTGGACTGTATATATTAGTATATATTTATCAAAAATACATATTTTTTGCTACAAAATTGAAGATATTCATAAAATTAAGGTAACAAAAGAAATGTCACATGTATTTTAAACCAGTCAAAAAAGGACTCAGGTCTCAGATGGCAGCACATGTATGTGACGTCACACTAACATGGTCTATTGACAGCCATATTGGATAAGTATTTTAGATTTAACAGCTAATTAGAGAAATTGTTTTTATGTATATTCGACGATTTTTTATTTTTCACAACGTGGGATCATTAAATTTTGCGGTAAAATTAAATCCGTGCTGTAAAGTAGTGAAAATGTTGCCGAAGTTATTTGGTGAGTCAAGTATGAATGAACGAATAATTTACAAATGGTATAAACGCTTTCAGAATAGCCGTGAATCAGTTGAAGATGACGATAGAGTTGGGAGACCCAGCACTTCAATCACCGGAAAAAACTAAATACAATTTGAGCTTGTTGCGTCGATTGCATGAGGCAAATGGAAGGAAAATTTTTGGAAATTGCAATATGATAAGCACCAGCTCATACTTGTTCGAGATTTTCTGTTCAAAAATAGGGCCGTGATGATAACGCAACCACCCTATTGACCAGATATGGCCCCATGTGATTATTTCTCGTCCCAAAGATGAAAAAAACAATGAAAGGACAACGTTGTACGACCATTGAACCAATAAAAGCAATATCGCTGGAGGAGCTGACCAAAATCTGCGTTCCAGAAGTGTTTAGAAAACTGGAAAAAAAGGTGGCATGAGTTTATTATATCCGTTAGTGGCTATTTTGAAGGGGACAATATAAAAATTGATGAATAGGTAAATATTGTTTTGTAAATTGAAAAATTGCAGGATTTTTTTTATCACACCTCGTAGGCAGTGCCGGATCTTGGGGTTATGGCGCACCGACGCAAAGATTGATTCGGAGCCCTTAAAAAAAAGTTGACCAGAAATTTGTTTGTTCTCTAAAAAAAAAGAAGTCGACCAAAAGTTTTTTTTTTTAATGGTTTAAATTTTTTTTTAATATCTTATAAAGTCAACCAGAATTTTGTTTGTTCTCCCGCCCCTATTTGCCAATATTTTCCTCTCCTAAGGCCTGCCACCGGGGTTCTGTGCACCCCTAACACCCCTGCTTGGCGCGGCCCTGTATTGACACAATATATTTTCATTAGAAATTATGAAACAGGTAATAATAAAATACCTAAGTGCTTCTAATACGATGAATTTCTTTTATCGTGCTACATTGAAATTATTATAATGCATGGTTTCCCTTGTAACAATAAACTATTTTGACAGCAAGTTGCCATCCATTTATTTTGCAACATCCCCATGTTGCATTCCTAGGTTGCATCCCTATGTTGCAAATACCATAAATATTTATTGAAATGGCTAAACATTTTTTATTGAAAATACATTGAAAATACAATTATTTAATACAAAAATAACAAAAAAAGATCATCTAAATTAAATGTTCAAAATTACCACCATTAACTTGTAAACATTAGGCGATCATAAAAAATTATTTAAAACATTTATTATTTGCCCTTGTGGGGTATCAGTAGTAATAAAGTGGAAATTGGAATATTCGCTATTTTGAGATACACCATATTAGCAAATCACCATCGATATATAGCAGGAATTGATCTGAACTAATTCACTGATTTTATGCAAATGTATTCTAAGTTTTATACGTCACACAAGTGATACGAATAAGCACTAGTTTTATGCGTATAGGTACCTGGAGCCCCAAAAATAAAAATGACGCTCCGTTTTTAAAAAATTTAAATTTCTTTGTGAAGAAAAAATTGTCGAAGACTTTTTGTTTAGCTCGCCAATATAAAAACGGCGCCGCTCAATCGTTCGTTGCGATGGCGCCCCTTGATCGTGGCGCCCTGATGCGACGCATCATTTGTATCCATTGTGGAGCCGGCATTGCTTTGGTTTAAGATTTTAAGATTGTAGTTTATGGCGTAACTGTTATGTGATTATAATATATCAATATGAGTAGACTTGTTTAAAATATAGTTCTACTATCAGATTTTTGGCGTGTCGTCAGATTTTTAATTATAAAAGTGTTCCGAAAGGTAATTTCGGCGCCCCGATGCGACGCATCTTTTGCTTACCGTGTGGTGCCGGCACTGCTCGTAGGTATGAAAGGAGGTATACCTACGAGGTCAGTGCTTCGGAGTACCCAAAAAATCTACAATTATCTCCCTTATTATGCACTTAACAGCAAAATTATATATGACAAAAACAGTTTATAAAAAGAAAACAAAATATTTTTGTTTTATATACGTTTTCTATTGAATGCATATTTGGGGAGTTACGGGGTACACCCTAAAACTAAAATCTCGAAGTATCTCACTTATTATTTACTTAACATAAAAATAAGTATATACAAAAGAGTGGTTTAGAGCAGTGTTTCTCAACCATTTCTGGCATGGGACCCCCCGAAATTATGTACATATTGTCTGCGGCCCCCCTATATGTCGTCCCCTTTATATTACAACCAGGTAACTTGAAATTAGCAGTTTCTCAGAAAATCAATATAAGTTTTGAGGAGCAATAAACAGCAATGGACTTATTTATTTGTTTTACTGGGTTTTTGTACTTAAGACATTTAGCAGCATTTATTTAGATTTAGCATTACAAAGATAATAAATAATTGAATAGATAGGTGCAAATAGCTCAAAATACCCAAAATTCGAGTTACCCAGTTGTAGTATTAAGGGGACGATATATATTGTGTGTATCAAGATAGAGGGACACGATTTTTCTAGAAAAGGCGACGTGGTAGCAAGGTGGGGGAAAATATTGATGACCAAAGTTTATCCAAAGAATTGAATAATAGAACTGACATTTTCCCGAATAAACCGAAAGTGAAAGATATCAAGGACAACTTTTAGTCTTTAGATGGGAACATATGTCAGGTTGGTATCTTTGGAGAGAGCTTTTAAAAAGAAACAACTTTTACTTGAACATTTATTTAATATCTCTTACGGCTGACGAAAAATTGTATTCTCTATAATGACTTCAAAAAAAGTATTCTTATTTACAAGTGTTCAAAGTGCCTTCCATTTTGATTTAAACACTTTCGTATCCATACTGTTGAGTTATCAGTAGCTCGGAACTTAATGAAAAAAAAAATCTTGTATCGATCGTATATGACTTCGCCCCCCCCCCGACGAAGTTCTCACGCTCCCCCCCCCCCCAGTGGGCCGAGGTTCTCCGGATGAGAAACGCTGGTTTAGAGTAAACAAACGATTATTTTGTTACTTGAATCTGAAATATCTCACAAGCAAAAATGTACGTTACAAAAACCGTACGAAGTACAGGTAAAAGCTAGTGCTAAAATATATTTCATTAATTCTTCTAATGACAGTCACATAACCTTACTTTCTTTATGACAGTAACAGTACTGTCTCACAGATGGTGCAACAGGTTTTGTTGTTGGTATTATTTGTCTCATTTTGTAATACGTAACTAACAGGGAAAATAAATTTTTTATGTTGTGTATTGACAATACATTTATAATATTACCATAGTATTGGTTCACACGGATACGCCAAAGTCTGTTTACACCACAACAGTAACCAGAGTAACCACCAAAGTAACCAGATCTAGTTTCGTATTACAAATTGTGACGAATTATACTTTTCTACAACTGCAAACCCAGAAATATTCCTGACTGTAAATAATCAAGTATAATTTTTACTACAAATAAATAATATGATTTGTGACTAAATAAAACTAGCAAAAATAATTTACAAAGGTAACCCAACAGAAAATTTTTCAAAAAGTAAATTTATTTACCTAAATTTGCATCTTAAATAGACAGTACGCATGCGCAATAAGGTGGGTTTGCATCAATCAGTAGAATAGTGCCTTGTTGTTCAGTTGCGAATAATTCGTGGCCGGAATTTTTGCGGTTCTTAACCCATATAAATCTACCGTCCTTTTAAAAGGATTTTCAAAAATCGCGCTAAATTAATTAGTAAAAACAAATAATTTGAGATGGCGTAATATGTTATGACCACTGTGTTTATGAAACATCATTTATAGCAAGTTTCAAACAATTGTTGTCATTTTTGTAAATTTTATTGGCGTTTCAATCGCTTACGTTTTATGAGCATTGACAATGGCTAATTTTAGATAAGTTATTTTATTATTATTCTTAAATTTTAAAATTATAAAATACATTTTATGTTAGACTGTATATTTTTATATACTCATAACCTCAAAAACTTAAATTTTGTTTAAAACCGGCAAACGATATTCAATGAATAAAGCCACCGTCCTTTTAAAAGAGAGTAGGATTATGTCCTACCATATTTTATCTATGAAGTTTTTGATACATTAGTGAAATTTATGTTATTTAACTTTATTTACTCAAAATAACTGAAAAATAAAACAACTTATTATTGTAACACGGCCGTCCTGCTCCTGCCACGTCCTCGCGGCATCTTCAGAATTTAATAACTGCAAAATAAAACAGAGTAAACGAAAACATAATGTTAGTTTTTCCGGTCTACTTGAGGTTCCTGACCATCCAGAGTTTCACTGAACTCCTTGAGGTCCTTGAAAATTCAGCGTCGAACAAAACAAACACATCTCCTTGAGGTCCCTGACCATCCAGAGTTCCTCTGAACTCCTTGAGGTCCCTAACCATCCATTTATTTTGCTCAAAGACGTTGCGCTGTTTGCAGCAAAAAATCTAATTTTGTTTGTAAAAAATGTAATGTAGGGTTACATCCTAAAAATTGTTTTTTGGACTATCATACAAGCAAATGATTTTATAGTTTAATTTATATTAGAGTTTATAAAATAATTTTGAAATAATTTTGGAATTAATAAAGCATTTAAATAAATAGGTTGCTATTATTCTTATATAGTAGTATATAGTCGTACCGTCCTTTAAAAAGTACAGTATGTTATGATTATTCTGATCAGTAAAAAAAAAAAATTATAATCATTTTCATGCATATTTATACACAATTAACTAAATTTTTACTAAAAAACTATTTTTTTTTCAGAAAAAGTTCTTATTTGGTTGGGTCGTAAAATAGATCCCATTAATAAATAAAGATTGTTATAAACAATGGCCCTGTTTTATGAAACGTACAATATTTCAGTTGTTTTTTTATCAACTTATTAAATGACAGTAAAAACCAAATTAATTAAAACAATTTAAATGGAATATTTTAGAAACAATGCTTTATTAACTTTCATAATAACACGGTGAGATATTACAAAACGAGCAAAACTTGCTGCAATTATTTGCAGAGAATTGTTGTGATAAAGTTTTTGTTGTTCTAGTAATTACGACAGTTCTGATAACTGGAAAAGACAAATTCAATATTTGAAAAGTTTTGCAGCATAACTTAAAATAAAATCGGTACTTGCTTTTATTCAGCTGTCAACTGTATAATGTTACATTTTTGTAATATAAGAAGGTTTTCAATAAACGAAGTAAACATAGTTTTACCCATGAAATATACAACACACTTGAAAATTAGCTGGACCTGTTGCGATCAGTCGGGAGTCGGGAGTCGAGTCGACTCGAAGCTTTTGGAGGAGTCGGAGTCGGAGCCGGGAGTTGGAAAAAGTTATCGACTCCTGACTCTTTAATTTAATTTTTATCAAGAATAAAAAAAAAAAAAAAAACGAAAACGAAAGCAAAATTTACAAATTGCCAGAATTTTTTAAAGCACGGAAACAGGAACTACATTTTGCTCTCTGTTCAAGAACAGAAATGAAATTAAAAATACTGGTTTTATCCAGTTTCCTTCATGTTTTCCAGTTTAATTTGATTAATACTACTCGTATTAACAGATTAATACGATGCAGTAAAGATATTTGATTTTACTTATATCCATTTTATCTTTTTCTGTATACTTTGTTTGTTATGTTTAAGAGGTACTAAACTGGATTTTTAGTTTCTCAATTTGTAACGAAAGCCAAAATCTAAATGTCAAAAGGAAAAAGTGACAAGAATACTAGTATATTCGAAAATTTGTATTAAAAATGATACAAAAAGTCAAGATGAAATGAAAATGACTTGATTTATAAAAACAGCTCACCCCAACCCAAGATATTTAAATATAAGTATAGTCTGTCTGTTTAGTTCGATTTAGCCCACTTCGATCGTTAAATGTGAGCCCAAGTGATACCATAAGAAAATTTTAAAAAAAATATTTAGTCCCGCTTAAACATTTGGAATAGACTTTACAATTTACGATTGAAAGGAGTCGGAAGTCGGGAGTCGGAGTCGAAGTCAGAGTTGGGAGTCGGAGTCGAAGTCAGAGTTGGGAGTCGGAGTCGAAGTCAGAGTTGGGAGTCGGAGTCGGAGTCGAAGTCAGAGTTGGGAGTCGGAGTCGGAGTCGAAGTCAGAGTTGGGAGTCGGAGTCGAAGTCAGAGTTGGGAGTCGAAGTCGGTAATTTATCTGCCGACTCCCCATCGCTGGTTGCGATGTTGACTGTTGTAGGTGGATATGTAATTTTCCAATGGACATCATCAAAAAGTAGATCATCACTAGATGGAGAGACATTAAGATAATTGCCAGAAATTGGCAATTGTTACCTTTAGAAAGCTTGGAGCATGGACTGAGAACGAAAAAAAAATCCATTCCTTTCCGATCGGAACAAAAACGAAAATAGTACATTAAAACACAAGTTTCATAACGCACGATTTTGCTGCACGCGTCGAAGGTGGAAGTTTTAATCAACAAGTGCGGTAAAAAAAGCCTTACACAACGATCTTCACAACGTTTTTCTACTATTTTTTTTATTTTGCGTTTAAAATAATAAATTTGCATTATATAATCAAACGACATCCCCGATTAGGAAATTTCGTATGTGAATGTAGCGGTTGGCCAAACTGGTTTGACGATTTAATATTTGTCAAGGAAGCTACGAATTATATTATAAAATTTGTAGGATATTTTACCCATTTTATCAATTTTATGAAATAAAATGTTTAGTGTCATAATGAAACTGATTAAAACACTCGATTCAGTTTCATAATGACTCACTTATGAATGCAAAATGGTAAAATACCGTTTCCAGTATTTACCTTCTCGCCTATTATTTTCTCTAAACCAGTTCAACCAGAATAAATAACCAGTTTACTATCAGGTTAATCCACAATGTTGTGTGTGTTTTTCAAGTATATCATTATTTGCTTCAATAATATAATTTAATGTCGACAAATTAATTTTGTGAAAATGTTGTATATTTAATAAAGGTTAAAATAAAAAACATTGTAAATTTTCACTATTTTTATTTATTAACTGCTTACTAGTTTCGGCTAAGTGGCGACACTTTCAAAGTATCGGCGAAAGCCGCAACTAGTAAGCAGTTAATAAATAAAAATAGTGAAAATTTACAATGTTTTTTATTTTAACCTTTATTAAATATACAACATTTTCACAAAGTTAATTTTCAAAGTTTCTAGACGGCTAAAAAATAGTAAATTAGAAACAATAAATGAATTTTTATTAGTTTGTTTATATTTACATACAAACAAAAATAATAATGTCCTTAGTAGTCCAAAAAATATTTTAAAAAATAATATTTTGTCTTTTCTATGGATACGATAAGCATTTGTTTTATAGCTATGTTTCTTTTGAAATAACTCACTTCATTAACATTACATGTGAAACATGTATGTTGCTCCTTAAATAAATCACCCGGTATGACCCTATACATTGACAAAAAAATATATACAACAAAAATTGTTTAAGGTAATAAAAAAATCTACATATAGGTATCTCCCTTATTATCGACTAAACAGCAAAATCAAATATAAACAAAATAGTTTATAATGTGAAAATAAATATTTTATCTCTATGAATTTTTTCAATTAGATGCATATTTGGGGAGTTATGGGGGGGGCATAGTCAGGAAACTAAAATCTACATATATATCTCCCTTATTGTTGGCTTAACAGCAAAATCATATATGACCAAATTAGTTTATAATATGAAAATAGATATTTTATCTCTATGATTTTTTTCATTTGGATGAATATTTGGGGAAATACCCTAAAACTAAAATATACAAACATATATCTCCCTATTTATTGACTTAACAACCAAATCATGTATGTCAAAAATAGTTTAATATAAAATAGTTTATTTTTTTCATAACACGGTGTTAATTTGTCATTTACCAACTGTTGTGCTGAATACGTTTACTTATCGAAGAATTGAACGGATAGCTGGTGCATTAATGTGCAAAGACTCCTCCTCTATCTGCTTGTATGAAATTCGCTAGTTTTCATCAAGCAGTTTTTTAACCGCAGTAGAATTTACAGGAGTAACTGTTTCACGGGGCCTTCCTGGACGAAAATCATTATCTCTTTAACAATTTCTCTTTGAAATTGTTTATACCAACGAAACACTGTGCTCCGACTTGGACAATTTTCATAAATAGTAAACATTTCGGAGATACACTCTTCCGCAGACAAACCACGTTTGCAATTGAACAAAATTATTGCACGATAATCTCGTCGTATCACTCATATTGATAAATTGACACTTGGATGGTCTATTTAATGATGCAAAAATAAACTTGCTATGCTTATTTATACAGATGTATCTCAAAACTTTCCTAGTGCCCCGGGTTATGTTGAAAAATGGTGGCATCGTAGTGGATTTGCCAGATACATATGTCCAGTACTGGACCAAATAACATTGCTTCTACTGATAATGATTATGAAACAGTTTTTTTTTTTTTTTTTAAATACACGATAAGCTAAACTTTTATTTGGGATTATACCGCGGGTATTGATTGTATATCACTATATATATTCAGATATTTTATGTCGGATGTAAAATACAAAACTGGAAACCCTAGCTGTTCCCAAAGATAGGAACCTCTATATCAATATTATTATTGAATTTATATGTTATATCCATGAAACCCACGGAAGGAATCCTTGTTTATGTGAAAATACAAATGCTACCTCACTTTATAGCACAATTTTCAGATCGGACACGTTCGTATAACATACGAAAGATTTCGTTTTGTTACACTGTAAATACTACCCTATCAGCGACATTGTATTTATATTTAGGATATTTTGAGATTCCAGTTTATTTGACAGTCCAGTAACAATATGTGAAAGGAAATTGATTTACATATACTGTTTTGTCGATAAAACAAGTTAAACTTGAAAAATCAAAATGTCATGTTTTAAAAATTGATTTAAAATTGAATACAATTTAGGGGTTCGTAGTCATTTAGAAACTGAAGAAGGCTTACGGAGGGCCCGAACGGATATCTGCGACAACATTTTTGGCTGTAATCAAATCGAAATCAATTTTTTTTTTAAATTAATTTTCGTGTGTTAAACTATGTATTTAGAGCTTTCATTTAATACCCAGGGAACTCCAGGGCAGGCGCGCACCGAGGAAAGGTTCACGGGATTGACCCCCCCCCCCGGGGAACTATAAAAAACGTTGTTGTAGTATATTTAAGTAGTACATTTGAATTCTAGAACTCAGGAGCTTTTTTTTAGTCATCACTCATATTTTAAAAACGAGGGTCTTTTTTTTCAGGTCATTACTTGTATTTTAGAAGCAATGCGGGACTTTTTTTAGGACATCACTTGTGCATCGAAAGTGGGGATTTTTTTTTTTTTAGGTCAACACTTGCATTTTGATAAATAAAGTGTTTTTGGCCAACACTTGTTGCCTAGTAATATGGGATACGCATAAAATTTATATTTTCTTAAAAGTACATTTTTTTGATATGTTAATATTAGTTGATATGTTTAAGTAATATTTCAGCGAAATTTTTTAATTAAAATATTATAAATTTGAAATAAAGCCGATCACAGCGCGAAGATTGCCGAGGAAATACGACTAAACATGACGTCAGAACCTACACGGCCCAGACTACCTACTCCAAGGCAAACCTAAACGTGTGTCTTAGAGATGGCAACGATTAATCGAATATTGAATTAATCGATTATGTTGTTTCAATTAATCGATTAATCATACAATATTTTTGGTTTCGATTAATTAATAATTAATAGATTAATTTATTATTCATCGATAATTTTATTTTATTTTCAAGAAATTACTTAATGCGGACACCTTTTATTTTGGACGTTTGCCATTGCTGATTGAAATTACTCAGTTGTATTGTTGAAACACTGGTCGGTAAGATGACTTTGCTCTGTTCTTTTCAATAAAGTCACTAGATTACTAGACCTTCAGAACACTTGTTCTCGCCCATCTGGAGAACTAAACTGACCCGCTACTCATTTCTGCCCAATATACTGCTATAGTTTGCGTCCAGTCAGTTCAAATGCTCACGAGATAAACGCAGTCTTCCAACTCGATAATTTGCTAGAAAAGCCTGGCAAGTTACAGATCTTCTGGATACAAGCCCTTGTTTCCTCAGTCGTCTTTGGACAGTTCGTGATGAAATTGCCAAATGTCTTGTGGCTCGTGTATTCTGTTCGCTGATGACGCTTTATGTTTAATTAATAGAGTTTTTGATTACATCCGAAACACCAGCGATATTCTAATACTACTGTCATCTTCATATAATGGCGCAGCTCATACAACGTTTTCCGGCCACAATTTAATTTTATTGCACAAAAAAAGACTTGTTGAAGTTTAGAAATCTCTAAGATGGGTAACTAATGGCAAAATTTTATTTTAATAATGAATTATTTGTATTAAAATTTAAGTACTTAATATGCAATATTATATAGTGTTCGTTCAAACGGGCATTATTTATTGTTACAGCCTGTTTGTAAAAAAAATATTTGTTTATGCAGACATTATATTACCTTCCATTACTTTTATTTTCCTAATAAAATGGTTAAATGATTTTATATCAGCCTTTAAAATACAACATTAAGACCATAAGACGCACCCCAAATTTATGAGACAATTTTTAGAAGGAATATTTTTTATTACTATAACCTGTACCAGCAACATTCTGTCCATCTTCTCTCTGTACTATCACCCGTCTCGTTAATGTCATTGTTCGTATTATTTTCGTCTGAACTATTGTTGTCAATCTCTTCAAAAACCAAGTCATCTTCCGTTCTATTTAATGCGTTGCTTATATCGACTTTCTTAAAAGACTTTACAATCGTCTTTTCTTTTACAGCTTCCCATGAATTTTTTACCCAGGTACTTTTGAAATTGTCGTCCGTTTCATCCGTTGCTGTAACATTGCGATTTGTCTTTATCATTCGTTTGTTCCACTCTTCCCGCATAAAATTATTAAATGGTTTATTAATCGACCCAAGGGTTGTCGTTGACTTGTACGGCCTACAGAAATTACTAATTCTGTATTCATTTCTATTATATTTTCTTGGTTGATTCTGTTTTATGCGCTCCGAATTGATTCCACACTAATATCGCACACTTTTGAAACAACGCACCTGTATCTTCGGACCATAAGACGCACCCCAATTGTGAGTCGATTTTTCTGTGTAAAAAGGTGCGTCTTTTTTTTTTCATAATCGATTATTTTTTACCAACATTTCGATTAATCAAATGATCAATTAATCGATTAATTCATTTTTATTGCCATCTCTAGCGTGTATAGTGTATTGTGTGAGTTTTGTATTTGTTTTTTAAACAATTTTTTACGCATTTATTACTAAAATGTCAGATAAAGATTTTATTATTTTTAAGTGAAAATTAACCCAACATTGATGCTTTTCCTACTTTTCTTTTGTTTTTCATCATTAGTTAATGAAATAAATTGTTTTTGTGGAGTTCTAAATAAAGTATTTATGCACATCGGTACTAAACAATATTTATGATGTTTCGAAGTGCTGGGGCCTGGAACTTCCATATTTTATATATTTTGATATAAAATTTAATTGGGTAAGCATGTAGAATAACTTTATTTTAATTAAAATCATTCTAACTTTACACAACCTATAAAAGTTATACAAGCAAATAAGTTAACGACAGACTGTGTAGGCTGAAGGTTGTAGTCTGGGTAGGTTGTGACGTCACAGCCAAGTTTGTAAGCAATCGGTTTTTCGCGCGCTTAAGAATTATAAAAAATTTTAAGCTTTTAAATTAAAAAAAAAGAATGCAAAACTGTTTTTTATGTTTATATGCAACAAAAGGAATATAATAAACAATAAAATAAACATGTCTATCCCCTATTCCTCGATTCCTACTCTTTTGAAAGAATTTTGTCTTCTGAGCTCCCCCCCCCCCTCTCAAAGAAAAATTCCTCGGTGCGCACTTGCTCTAGTGTTCCATGAGAATCATCCAGGGTTCCATCTGAATAAATTTTTCTTTTTGCATCATATAATCAAGTATTTTAGTTGAATTTAATTGTGTGAGATGTTTGCTGCCTCTTTCTTTAATTCCGTTTTGGATTGTTAAATGCCGTTAGTATACATTTTGTTTAAATATTATGTATTAAGTGAATCACGTTTCTTAACGGATTTCACACTAAAAAGGATTCTGATGATTTCTCAAGTTTGAAAACTACTCTGCATGAATTGTTTTGGCCGACTCCGACTCCAGAAATCGTACATACAAATATTTTAGGTTGGGATGAGCTGTCATAAAATGTAATTTTTTTTTTTTAATATTTTGAGTTTTTGTGTAATTCTTAATACAAATTTTTGAATAGGTATATTTGATTTAAAAAAATATTAATTTAATTTTATAATTTATTTTTCATAATATGTCACTTTTTCTAAAGTCACTAGATTATACAAACTAGCGCAACGGCGGCCATGCTGGGGCTAAAAATGTCGCCAACACAAATGATGTTCAGTGATTCCAACAATACAAAAATAAGAAACTAGTACTACCAATAATTTTATTTTAAACATTGCAATCACGATTTTTTTAATCAAAGATGCACTATAAGAAAATTGTGGTACAATTTCAATTATTTTTTTAATTTTTATTAAATAAAATGGATATAATATATAAATTTAAATGAAACTTAACCTTAAATATTCAAACCGCTGACAAAGGGGGTTATTAAATTAGAGCGAGAAAGAGAGATGTGACAGCGCAGACGCAAACTTAAGAACGTCAAAACTGCTGCTTTAGTTTGCTTAATAGGGGAACCAGTGATGCCAATCAAACCCTGGGGTCTATCGGCTTCTTCAAAGGCTTGCGCTACTTTGTATAATATAGTGACTTTAACTTTTTCCTTTTGACATTTATATTTTGGCTACATGAAAAAAGACGTGTTTTCGTGACAACTTAAAACTACGAAAGCCCCATTTAGTTCTACCTAAACCAAAGAAACGAACTATAATTATAACTTGAGAAAATAATAATCCTGTTTAGTTCCGCTTAAACATAACAAACAGAGCATACAGATAAAGATAAAAATGGGTATGTGTAAAAACAAAAAATCTTTACTGCTTCATCGCATTAATTAAGTAGTATTAATCAAATTTTCAAACTGGAGAATATGGAAAACCGGTTAAACCGGTACTGAATATTTACTATTTCGTTTTCGTTCTTGAACAAAAAACAATAATGTTCCCGTTTCCGTTCTATAAAAAATTCTAATAATATCGTTATTTTGATTTCGTTGTCGGTGTGTCAGCATCGATGGTTTTTCCTCTAGACACAATCAAAATTCACTCGTTAATCTATTCAACAAGAGCTTTTCTTTGATTTACTTTTTTTTACCAAAAATACTTTTTTTACATATGTGGTATGGCCGCTTGCTCTGGAACGAATTAAATATTTTAACTTGTGTTATCCCTAACTTAAGTTAAAATAAAATGTTTTGTATGTTGTTTTGACTCGAGTTAGGCATAACTCGAATTAAAAACAACTCGTTCTTTAGCAACCCGCTTATTAAAGAAATAAAACTAATACTCGGTAAGAACTGTATTTGTATGCCAAATTTCAACCTCTCTACGTTCAGCCGTTTGGCTACAAATTCTAATGTAAATATAGATAAATATACAGACAACATGCGTGGTTAGACTTCAAATATCAAGAGTCAGTGAACCTCAATTTCAAATATTGCTTCAGATTCGTATAACAATAACAAGGAAAAAGTTTAAAACGTCAAATTGACGAGTATATAATACATAATATATTGGAGCATTTGGGAAACAAATCTTATTTATTATAAAAACTGATACCTATCAATCTTTCAAAATTGTCATCTGACAGCAACAGATACGAGGACTGACACTTAACAAATTCGACGTCAAAAACGCCTTTCTAAGAAAAAGTTAACTGTTTATAATAAACAGAAACGAACAAACAAACCCTGTTAATAAATAATCTGATAAAAACTAAATCTATATAAATAATATTGGAAACCATATATCTTTTTTAGGATTTCGCAGGTAAAACGAAAACCCGTTATACTGTTATTCATGTGTTTCTATGTCTGTGTGTCCGGTAGAAAGTGTAGCTAAACGGCTGGACCTAGCGAGTTGCAACATGGCATGCATGGACAGATCTTCGAAAAAACAACGCCCAAAACATGCAAACCTAAAATTCATTCACTATGTCTCCACATCTCAGTAGGTCATGATATGTTTCCATAGGCACCCGCAGAAATTATTCTAAGGGGGGGGGTCAAGACCAAAACATAGATATAGATGTCATATTCGAACAATGCTTTCCACGTGGCGGGTTTGGGAACGATCCCCAAATATAATAATAAACAATCTTTTTTTTTTTATGAATTTTATATTTAAAAAATATAATTTTTTTTCTAAGATACGAATTGGTAATTGGTTCCGAAATCCAGGGGAGGGAAGCAACTGACCCATCTTGCCCCCCCCCCCTTGCGGGCGCCTATGTATGTTTCTTTTAATCCTATTTGTAAATTTTTTATGTACAGTCAAATTCATAAAATGATGATATTTGATTTTCACATGTCTACTCTCTGTCAGCTTAGAAAAATGTATGTAAGAAGATAGGAGCTGTTTGTCCTTGTTTCTAATTGAGTTAGAACACCATCCCTATTACAATGTAAAAATATTGTTTTTAGTCCAAATTGAGAGATGTTCAGTGTCGTACATTGGAAATATATATTATTTATATTATTTTATTTTTTTCGTATATTTTGTTATTATTTACATATTTAGTCTTTTATTTATATTCTTGGCGCGGATTTTATGAAGAAAATTCTCCATGTCATTTGTTTTTACGCAGTTATATATTTTTTAGGTTATCTGACATATAAATATTTTTTGACACTTGATAATTAACAGATCAAGATAGAGGACTAATGTGAGGCCAAAGAAGAAGCTTTTGATATAATTTTTAGACCTTCATATATATATATATATATTTAATTTTTATTTACAATAAATATTTAATTAAGAAATTTTAGCTCTGAAGATATATTGTTTGTTTTATTGCTTATTTAAACTATTTTAGCCAAATCTCTCTTTTTATATATAATAGATAATTTTTTTAAATTAATAGTAGTATTTTTTTTTAACTTTTTCAAATTTGCCATTATACTGAATTTATGTCACATAAATAACGTAAGTGTATTCAGACCAATTTTGTAACTCAGTTACTATGATCATAGTAACTAAATTTGTCACTATGAGCAAGGTCAGTTACTATCATGAATTAAAGTCATTATACTTTCTATAATATTTTATCTTGAGTAACGTTATTACACAGTAAATTTTTACAGAATCGATCTGTAAGTCTGCCTTGTTTATTTCAATATCTTATTAACCCATTCCTTTTTTATATTAAAAAAAAAAATCACTTGCTAACCCTGTTACTACGCCCATGCCCTAGTTGTAACTTATTTTAAATTTTCCACTGTATTTGTCCTGTGTAAATCGTACTCAATTCGCAGCGCTATCTACTCTTTTCTAATTTGAAATAGAGTATAGTTATTTTTCGTGGTTATCAACAAAACTGTAACCTGAGCATGGCCTACTCAAATGAGGAACCATCGTGAAAGGATCATATGAGCATGTAAAAAAAAAAAAAATGAGGGTTATGAAATGGGAACTCCTGATACGTAGATTAAAGGGCGAAAAGTAACTGAAAAAATAAATATAATTTACAAGGATTTTTGCTAAAAATGTGCCAAAAAATCTTGTGAGGGAAGATGTGCCTTATCTTCCGGAAAAACTGGTTTGAAAATCTGGAAAAAAAAACTCTATAACGCATATTTTTTTATGTGAACTGGATAGCTCAACAGGAATTTTTGATAAGATTAGTTTTTCGAGAAATATCAAAAATTTAGCGTCGTTGAAAAAATTAATTATTTTTAAAATTTCATTATGGAGCATCAAAAAAATAATAGTAAAACTGAGAAACAAAAATTAAATATTGAAAAACACTTTATTTTAATGTAACTTTTGCGAAAATCATGTGTTCCCAGAATTTAGAATCCAGAAGAGGTGGAAAAAAAATCTGGAAAAAAAATGAAAATTGGTTTGAATCGTAGTAGTGCCCAAGGACATTTGATCATTTTAAATTCTTAAAAGTTATCAAAATTTCATGTAGTGTATTAAATGAAAGATTTTATTTAGTTTAAGAAACAACATGATTTTCAAAATAGCAACATATTGCCGCGATTACAGCAAAAAAAAAAAACTGCCCTAAACATTTTTATTCGGGCATTTTGTTGGCCGTATTTTACTATTTACATACAGAGAGAGCCGTCACGTGAGTGGAAGTCGCCCGTAAGTAAACACTCATAAGACCGCCCTATATTAGAATTAAAGGTGTGCAAAATCTATTAAGACCACTCTCTTCTAGCAGGGTTCTCGATTCCAATTACTGCTTATTTGATAAGCCGCCCGTGTGCGTCACACCCTGAACACACGCACGCTGCGGCCAAGTCTACGAAATCCTGAAATGTGTAAATTTCAACCCATCGTAGTAAAAATCAATTTTCGACCCACTTATTGATTCGTGACTGCATATATGTTCTTAGATTAATATTTATAGTAAGGACAAAATTAGTATTTTTAAGAAATATGCGTAAAGCGGAAAATATATTCTGCCCACTCATTACGCCTATATTAAAACTGTGCCTATGAAAACGTATAAACTCAAGTTCAGGGCCTAATTACGTCTATTCCCTAATAATAACTGTTCTGTCACTCTCAACAAACAAAAACTAATTATAAAAATCAATTTTATGTTGCATGTAATATACCTACGTTGCAATATATAGTTAAACTTTCTATAATATTATATTATGCATCGGCGACCAGCAATCAGTAATATAACTCTTGTTAAATACTCCTATTGCATTTAATTAAAAGTTAATAATTAAATGTTACTCGCATTTGATCTAGAAATAATTAATTAGTTATTTATCTAGGACTGAAAAGCGTAAATAGCTAGCGCGACAAATTCAAGTATGCCATGTCGTTAGTTTACATTTTAGGAGAATGCAGCACTTTGATAAATACTTTGAATACATCACGAGTTATAACATAAACAATGCTTTATAATGTCATCTATTTGATGAC
The DNA here is from genome assembly GCA_963971575.1 of Liopterus haemorrhoidalis. NCBI lineage: Eukaryota > Metazoa > Arthropoda > Insecta > Coleoptera > Dytiscidae > Liopterus > Liopterus haemorrhoidalis. Next base: position 20,556,640 of record OZ020615.1, on the reverse strand, counting down.
AAATAATTACCTGTAAAATAATGTGAGCGTAAGTTTATAAAATAAACAGTAGATTGTAAAGAGGAAGACAAATATAATTTAATTTCATGATTTAATTAACAGAGTTTCAGTGTATACTCTACAAAATTGTTATAAACTACGTTTTATTAGATTGGTTCATATGAAATATCGGATTTTTCTTATATACAATACATTGGTATCATTGTGTTAATGTTGTGTTAAGTGTTAATTTTCAAAAATTTCAGGAATTTGCAGGTTTGTAGTAAGTAATGGCGACCAATAGAGACGATCTAGGGCAAAACATTATATACTAACTGCTTTTGTTTGATAGGTCAGAGAATTAATAAGTTGTCATGGTTTAATTAAACCTGTAAGCATCAAGCAAGCATGTAGCTGCAAAAATATAATTAGTAGAATGCAAAAAAATAAATAAATATATAAATAAATAAATATACATTTTATCACAATACAATTAAATCACAAAGTACTTGTATAAAAATCATCCTAGCAGCAGAGTAAAAATAACTTGGCCTAATATTTTCGAATAGAGATATTATTTATCATGACCATGGAAACGTTACATATCAGTATGAAAAAATAGATACAGTCGATTCCGCTTAATTGGGACACATCGGGACTTAGGCATTTTGGCCCAATTAAACGGCTGCCCCAACTAAGCCAATTTCACATAAAATTAAACTATGCATATTTTTCTTTCAATAATTTTATTTTATAAACTCTTGGACAAAACTATAAATTACATATAACCAAAAAATACAAACTTTTAAGAAAAAATAATAATAAATTCCAAAATAAAATAATAAATAAGTACATACAATTTAATTCAATGCAAAAATGCGTCAAGTGTAGTCTGTCTTTTGTTTTTGTAACATTTCACTTCTACAAAATCAGCACAGGTATTCAGTGCGGATGTAGGGCTCCCTTTATTTCCTTCCTGCATAAAATAACGCTGTAATATTAAATACTTTGTACATTTTCTTGAGAATATGTGTAACATAATATGTACTGTGATCTTAACTGTCCCAATTAAGCGGAATGTTGTCCCAATTAAACATGTAAATTTACTGTAGGTTCCTTAATTTGATTTCTGTTCTTTGAGATTTGTCCCAAATAAGCGGCTGCCCCAATTAAGAGGTGCCCCAATTAAGCGTAATCGTCTGTACTTAGAAAAAAATTCGAAACTTTTTTCAAAAATTTTTCGTTTTATCAAAAAATATCTCAAATAAAAGTTTAAATATCTCAATAACTTTTGTTAAATAAATTTTTTCTTTAAATAAATAAATCTACACGAGTAAACTCCCATTTCTAGGAAACCGATATTTACCAAAAGTTGATCAACTCGTGCCATTGATGTCAAAAGCTGAAATATGAAGTTTCATAAATATCCTTTTAGCCGAATTTGCTCTGCACGTGTACACAGACAGACGGACGAACGGACGGACAGACAGACAGACAGACATCATGCTAAAAATAGTCAAAACGTTATGTAGGGACCTTAATTCATGGAGATCCATCGAAATCTCGAAATGTCAAAATCGGTATGACCCAGGGAGTAGAAGGGAGGAGACACGATACATTGATTTATGTCTCCTATTTTAACCAGCTGTTTGCGCCATCATGGTACACTCAGAGCATTATTTCGTGATTTTAACTTTGTTTTTCTTGTGATTTTAATTTTAATTGTGTTTTTCTTGTGATAATGTACTTACATATATACTATACTTATAGTATCTGTTAAAAGTGAATATAAGTTTTATTATGATTTTATTTTGCTATTTTACTTAAAAGAATTCAAATTTTGCAAATAATTCCATATATTCAATTTTTAAATAATAAGATATGTACCTACTACCTCGTGAACTGTACTATATAAATGAGTGTACCAATGCGGCGCGTCCATTACTTTCCCCTTACCGCACCAGTAGACATTTACCTCACCATTATATTAGGCTTATGTCCCCTCCATATCATCTCCCTGGTATGATCACAATACCTCCTTTATATAGTCTCAATTTTTTCATACTTATATGTAACGTTTCCATGGTCATGATAAATAATATCTCTGTTAGAAAATATTAGGCCAAGTTATTTCTACTCTGCTGCTAGAATGTATTTTATACAAGTACTTTATGATGGCGGTCGGTCCTGTGGTGGCCACAGCTGATTTTTTTATTTTATTATTAGATTGTTTTTTATTAAACCATTTATCAGAACTGTGATGTGGCAACACGGCGCCTATTTGAAAAGTTGATTAAACACCCCTTTACAATTGTGCCTCTATATATTTTTTTTTTTTTAGAATAAATCTTTATGATGGCGCCCACCACATCACATGCAGCATATTGCAGGCACGAATTCTCCTTGCAACGCCACTGTTAATTATTTATTATTTCCCACGTTTCTTTAATTTCTCGTCTGTTAATATCTATGTAAAACATTTCGTATAAAATTATGTAGTTATAATTATCTTGACACTTTTCCACAATGTGACGTAACGCTTTACATGAAGCACTTTATTCTTCGTTTTAATTTGACCTAAAGTACCTTGTATCTACCTAACACAGCAAGTTCTCTCGTTCGCTGCTGCACTCACTTCAAGCTTGCGAACTTCGTGCAATGATTTAATATTGTAGTTTGAAAGCTTTTGCATTATGAAGTCGGGGCTTCGCATCCACTGACTTCCTAAGAATTATACACTTAAAAGAAAGAAGATTTTTTCTTGCATATTTTAATTTTCTCTTTATTATATTCTTCCTTGAAATTTAGAGGAGTTGAATATTTGATGCTTGAAGAATTTTAATTATTTATAATGGATCTGTCTGTGACTCTATCGTTTAATAAAACACGTTATGAAAAAGAGAAATCATAGACGCGCACAATATTTTTTATACACCGACGATTCAGGTAAGCTTAAGCTGCGTTGACAGCTATTAAATTAGTCGACTATAGTTTATAACTTATGCACTGTGATTGCCATATGGTAACAAGTTTGTCATATGGTAACGCGAGCGACCGTTAGAGCTCTAAATTTAATAGACTATGCTTTGTCGATTGTAGTTAGTGTGTTGATTTAATGAGACAGACATATAAATACACATTAGCTATCTCACTTTGCATAACCTAAAAACTAATTTCACACACATTTCAACAAATTTCGGAAATCGTGAAACCAAAAAGAATTGCTGCGGTTATAATTTTGATATTAAAATTTAGTAAGAAATCACGATGGTGGGTTCGTAAAAAGTCACAAATGCTTTTTTCCTTCGTAGTTGGTTTGAAAAAACATAAATGTCACGCCATTCGTTAAAACTATCTACTAATTTTATACACAATGCATAATCTGTTCGACTAATTTAAGAGCTGTGAATGCAGCTTTAGGACTTTTGTCTACGAAGAATGTCATCACAGTTGCGTACAAGATTCTAAAAGGGAAATACATATATCTATCTAGGCAAGACATAATTTGGTACCCTCTAAATATAATTCAATGGAGGTATAAGAAATTTTATACGCTATACATAAATACATAAAAGTCATAAATTCATGGTCTTCCGGCGCCCTATGGTAACAGACTCGCCTAAATGGAAACATAGTTACCTAAATTCAACATCGTGACCTCAGATTTTACGCGATTGTTAGAATTAAAGTTTTTAGGATTTTGTAGGTATGACCAAAACGTCACTCATATTGTGGAAATTGTGGGTAAACGGCTAAACCTAGAAAGTTGAAATTTGGCATGCTTGTACAACCGTTTGATCCACATATACAAAAACTATTAAGAATTCAAAAAACACATCGCGGAAAAAATATAAACATATATGTTGTATTAAATGAAAAATAAATATATTTTTTAGGATTTTGTAGGTATGATCAAAAAACCCTTATACCGTCATTTTGTCGTCTGTTTGTCGGTCTGTCTGTTCGGTAAAAATTGTAGCCAAACGGTTAAACCTAGATAGTTGAAATTGGCGTGCTTATACAACTCTTTGACCCGCCCACAGGAAAAAAACTAAAACATCTAAAAAACATATCCTCCGAAAAATATAAACAAATATGAGCTCATCGAAAAAAAAATATATTTTTTTTAAAATTCTGAGTATTGGTAACAAATGAAAGCAAGCACAATTTTGGCAAAAATCGCATCAAAATAATTTATTTTGCAATAATAAAATTTTGATCGTTAACCCTTTAACTACAGGTATATTTCTAAAAAGCTAGTCTGTGGGACTCAATATTTTTTTTTTTTTATAAAACAATAAAAAAAATAAACAATAAAAACAAACAAAAACAAACAAAAAATAAATAAATAAATAAATAAATTTTAAATATATATATTTTTTTTTAATATTTTTTTTTATAAATATACAATCATAAATTACGCGTTTATATGCTTACTGCGGTTCTAAATGACATCCCACGTTCATATCTTAAAATAACAAATAACATCGTCAATAGGCGACACTCGTTGCCAGTTTAATTTATTAGATCCCTTATTGACGATACCCGTAACTCACGAAAGTTTTGTTGCGTCGTCTATTGACGATACTCGTAGTTAAAGGGTTAATCCACGTACTAAGGGCTTTCAATTGATACCCCACTCAGAATTTAAAAAAAAAAAAAATTTCAATGAGCACATATTTGTTTATATTTTTAGGGAGATATGTTTTTTAGATGTTTTAGTATTTTTACTATGTGCGCGGGTCAAAGTTGTGAGTTGTACAAGCATGCCAAATTTCTACTCTCTAAGTTTAGCCGTTTGGCTACAATTTTTACCGAACAGACAGACCGACAGATAAACAGAAAGACAGACAGACAGACAGACAGGCAGACAGACAGATGAAAAGTTAAATACGTAAGATCCAGCGATGTAAAAATTTATATTAAAATTTCAGTTTCACAAAAAAAAAATATATGTTAGTGGGGGCCCTAATCTAGTCCAGGGTCCGAAAAAAACTAGTTTGGCACTGCTGATACCTGTTATTAAGTTATTAAACGATAATTTGTTTGCAACTTTTTTTTTACAATTATAAATTCATATTAGATAGATAAAAATTCGCTGCAAAATTTGATGTATATATTGTTAAGAATTTTATTTCAGATTTATTTCAGATTGTTAGTTTTCTATGAGATACTTTTAATCTGTGGTGTCGTTAAATATTTATCATTTTGTGTCGAAGGAATCTGATTTATATCAAAATAAAAAAAAAGCTTATCGTATCCATTAGGTTAATGTAGATCTTAAGTAGTAATCTGTCTTCTTGCAAGCTTTTTGTGATGGATAGTTTTCTTATAAGAATGTCTGGCTTGAGGAAGACATGTAGCAAGAAGCTTTATCTCGCTTATAAAGTAGATTGTCGTTCGACATGCCTCAGATAATATTACAATCAAATTAATTATTTCAATTAGCTGTTTGCACTTCCTGGCTATCTGAAATACCTTCAGGCTTATACATGTAATGCTAATTTACTTGCCACTTTAATGCTTTTCTTATGCAGTCGCATTTAATTTATTATAATATTACGTTGAATGCATGAAAAGTTGTTTATTTGATAATACAAGTGATTTGTAGTTCGAGGATGTTTGGGAGAGGTTAAGCTTGTGCTACGATCTGTCTATTGCTTTAGGTTACTCATGGATAGATGGATACTTTGCTTGAGAGAATCGAACTTATTATTGTACTAGCTGGAGTACCCGTACTTCATACGGTTTTTGTAACGTATATTGTTCCTGTAACGCAAATGATATATTAGTTTCAAGTAGAACAAAATAATCGTTTCTTTCTCTAAACAAATCTTTTGTATATATATTTGATGTTAAATGTTTATAGTAAGCTCTTCCCACAGCTCCCCAGATATATAACTTATTAAAAACTGCATTGAAGAGAGATGAATAATTCGTTTTCTCATATCCATCTTTACTATCCAGTAAATGATAAATGAGATATTTCAACCTTAAGGCGCGTACTGACTGAAGCATTAATGCGCGCACGAACGCTGTGCGCGTAAAATTGCTCAGGTGAGTACGAGGTACAATTTGTGTGCGCGTACACTAATACGCGCACGAATGCTATCCGTAACTTGTCGGTCCCACCGATAAGATCAAAGAACTTGTGCGCTCAATGTGTACGGGTTTATGCAGTCATATAATTGTGCACGTAAATTTAAGTAAACACTAGTAAATATTCAACATGGAATGGAGTAAAAAGGTATTGCATGCTGGTAAACGAATCTCCAGTTGCAAAAAACATAGGGTTATGGCTAATTGTTCTTTCAAAGAAACAGCCTTTATAAATCTTGCCTTTCTTCCCAATTGTGTGACCAACTTTATTCTGACCAACTTTATTAACGAGTAGTTCAAAATCTGCCGCTGACATCGAACAAAATTTTGAAATTGTCCACTAACCTCTTGTATTTGTAGTTCTGCTAGCAAACTTGAACCATTGTATATTTCCCTGCTTCTCTATCCACCACGTTTGTTTTGTTTTTTTCAGTTTTTTTCGGTGTGTTACTGTACTTACTCACCGGTCGCCATTTATCACCGGTGGATATTTTGACAGTTATATCTGTAGTATCAAAGAATCGAGCACAAAGCAAGTAAACAATTATGGAATTGAGTGTTAAGTCAGTTTACTTAGATATTGAGGAGACGTATATAAAACACATGTACTTTATTTAAAAAATTTATTGTTTATTTAGGGGTGCTTCAGCTGCTAGGGCCATTAGCACCCACAAATCTTCTATATTACAAAGTGTGTACATAAATCATATATATATATATATATATATATATATATATATATATATATATATATATATATACACACATTTATAAGACTATATAATACAAAGTAACATTATATTTTATTATATAACATGTACTTTTAAAATGAGTGTAAAAGCTTACATTCAAAATTTACTGTCATTGCAATCTGTCATTGTTTAGATATTGTAGTTTTCAAAAATGTGCTTTCAGTCAAAAACACTGTTAAATTTGTACCGGTAATTCACCGATGAGTCTACTGAATGCGACCTATGCACTTGTTAAAGCAACAACATTACCTTCCGCCATTGTTGACACTACTTACTTTACATAAATATGTGCGTGGATATAACTGAAACCGTGCGCGTAAAATCGCGCTCCACGTAAATTTTACGCGCACAAACAAGAAAGTTGTGTGTGCAATTTTTTTTTACCCGCCCGAAAATCCGTGCGCTTACAAATGCTCAAATCAGTACGCACCTTTATAAGCAACACTCTTGTCCTCTAAATGATCTTTTTATTAAAACTAAATTGAAGAGAAAAATTAATTTTTTCCTCATATATATGTTTAACGTAAAGTATGTAATAAGTGAGATATTTCAAGATTTTAGTTTTAGGGTGTATTATAACAAAAAAGATTTGTAATTTATTATAAACAATTTTTGTTATATACGTTTTTGCTGTTACATCAATAATAAGAGATATTTCAAGATTTTAGTTTTAGGGTGTACTCCTGGAACACCCCAAATATTCATTCCATCGAAAAAATATATTATAACAAAAAAGATTTGTAATTTATTATAAACAATTTTTGTTATATACGTTTTTGCTGTTACATCAATAATAAGGGATATATTTCAAAAGTTTAGCTATTAGGTTTTTCCCATAACTCCCCAAAACATCATCTAAATGGAAAAAATCATAAAAATAAAAGATTTGTTTTCTTACTTTAAACAACTGTTGTATATATTTTTCTGCTAAGTCAATAAAAAGGGAGTATTTTATTTTTTTTAATAAACAGTTTAACGTCCGAAACATCCCTCTATAGTAGTGTTTCCCAATATTTTTACTCTCGTGGCACATTTTACAAAGAAGAAAAATTTCGCGGCTCATCTACTTAGTGGTAGAAAAAGAAGTTTTGAATGCTGATGCCCCTGTATTCACGATATATCAATTTCAATTCGTTATAAAAAATTCCTTCGTGTACTTTATTCTTATAAATGGTATTTACGGACTAGGATGTTACAATAAAAACGACGCTAGTGGACCCTTTGGGAAACACTGCTCTATAGAATAAAAATTATTAGATGCCTTATAGTATGTATTTGAATCCTGGTTTTACTCTATCCCCATACCAAATTACGTGAAAATATGTCTAGCCGTTTTTGCGTGAATCTCAGCTATCTTGATGACGTAAGTTCTGAAATTTTACAACTGACACATTTCTGTGTTTTTAAATTAAATTTACTAATTGTTTAATGATAAAACTATATAGTCATAGATAAAATATTGCATTCGACTCACATATAATGGCTTGCATATTTCACTCGGATGGTTACAACCTTGGATTACGACTTGGGTGGTAAACTTCATCCTCATAAAATAAAGCTTCCATTAAATGCTTGTTAAATAAAATATTATTTATTATTAATAGTATTACTATTGATAGTCCTTTAAACTTATTTCAAATTTTGTATGAAAGTAAAGTAGGAGTTATTATTATCATAAATATTATCTACTGTAATTTTTTGTAACAGTGTCGATACGTCATTAAACGCCCGACCGTTTTCAGGAATCAAATCATACGTGATGTAATTGTCGCCAGTACAAAACAATCTGTTCATTCCGCCAAGAAGCGAACCATACATTAAGTGATTGACAAAACAAAACCATTAGCATTTTGACATGTACTCAACAAACATGCTGAAAATAATAATATGAGGTAATTTCTCGGCTCGACATTGACTAATTCGATTGATTACTCTCCTTGCTTTAAACTGAATCTAATTAGAATCCAGTTTCACTAGGCTGATTGCTTAACTAAATCCTGGCTACCCAACCCGACCGGATTTTCTTTGATTAGTACAAACAACAAGTCCTGAATGAGTATTAATTCAGCGTGTCTAATGCATTTTGCGGGCGAAACCTATACGAATAGCAACAGTGTTAAAGTAACTCCTTGGTAGCACTTGGGGCTGACCAATAAAGTTTGCGGGACTTTGTGCTGCTTGTTGTGGTTGTATTTGGATATGTTTAACTGTATTTAGCTTGGTAACGTCTGCTTAATTGATTTTGTTATTGATGATTCAACCACAAGGGATTAGGAAACTGTTTCTAAGCTCTAAATTCTATTCTCATGTTTGTTTCAAATCTCTGCTTCGAAAACTGTGTTTGCAGAGAACTGGTACGAATCGAGAATGTACAATTTGTTCAATAAGTAAGCTCCATTTGTAACATAATCCTTTATGTAACTCAACACACTCTGTACTTGTATATGTGAGCAGTATCTTGAGCCAGTTTCACAAACTATTGTTTCTGAACTTTAGCTTTGTGTCATGCATCAAAACTTCTTTAATTACTTTAATAATTCAGGACTTGTTAAAAACTTAAACTTGGTCTGAAAAACAAAAACTATGTCTTTCGTAAATTAACTATATATTTAGAAGTTTGTAGGAAGGTCTGTTTATATTTTGCTCCACCAAAATAAAAAAAATAAATGAAAACATAGAATAGGCAAAGTTAATTAACATGTGTAGTTAGTTCCTCAATTACCTTCCCTTCATGTAATTACTTTTTTTTTTATCGTAATTACGTTTGTAAAACAGAGTAACCACAAAAATTATAGTACAAATTCAGCTTCTAACTACCGCCTATTTTCAGTATACTATCGGGTGGAATTATAAGTTTAGTTTTCGAATATTTTGTATATTTTATTTTTTAATAAAAACAGATAAAATTGGCAACTTTTATATTATATTATACAGGGCGAGCCGGGAAGAAAGGTCCGAATTCTGGGAGTGTCTACTACACATAAGCTTATGATTTTTTCACACACATGATTTTTTCTTGGGGTAGGGGCTTGAAAGACAAAATTGTTTTATGGGGACAGGGATGGACCGGGAGCTACATTTGTATCGGAAAATTACTTACTCGACCGGCTCATTTTAACACGGCATCTCTCTAAACACAAGTGCTGACAAAAATAACTGTACTTTCAAAATTTAATAGTGATAAATTTAATAGAATTTAAATAGTGATATAAAAAAAAGATCCTCGCTTCTTAAATGCAAATGATGACAAAAAAAAGTCTTCGCTTCCAAAATACAACTGATGACTAAAAAAAGGCTCAGGAGCTTTAAAACTCTAATGAAGAACTGAAAACTCAAGCGTGTTCCTTAAAAGCACGTGTTTTGTAATGCACTGAAATATAATGCACTAAAACTCAAAATAATAAACTCTGCCAAGCACTCAAAAGAGTGCTTGAGGGGGGTGTCAAAACCCTTAGACCCCGTGGGTGCGCGCCTGCGTTGACTAAAAAACCCAAATATTGTAATTCGATTTTTATTTGTTTTCGAATTCCATCGTCTTAAAAGTTTGAGTTTAACCAAGTAGACTAGCATTCAATAGAGGTGGACAAATAGTTATCATCTATATACTGACGCTTCTAAAACGGTCAAAGGAAATGGCTGTTCATTTCAGAATCTTTTAAAAAAATTTCATCAAAAAATTAAACTTCCCGACTACTACTCTATTTATTTTGCCGAAATGATTGCAAGAAAATTATGTTTAGAATATATAAAAAAACAACCTGGGAAATCATATTAGATATACTTTACAGACAGCAAAAGTACAGTACAAAATTAAAATACCCCAAAGTCGTACATAAAAATTCTATCCTAATCTACGATATCAGTAAAATTATTCATCTTCTCAAGGATCTAAATGTTGTAATCAAGATAATTTGGATCAAAGGACATTCCAGCATCACATTCAACTAAGTGGTACACATTTTGGCAAAGGAATCCATAATTACAGGAACGCCTTTGGATATTTCTATTAAAATAATTGACGCATATAGTTTATACACTGAATTCATCAGAAACTCATGGAAAGAAGAATACAGAACCAGCTTGACATCAAAGGGTTCCTTTTATGGTTCTCTACAACCAAATATTCCTTCTTCCAGATGGTTTACTTCCGAGATGAATAGAGAGTTTATCACAACGATATGCAGAATGCGTTTTAATCATACGAAAGTCAAACAACATCTTCACAGACTAAATTTGATCCGAATTGCGGCTTGCACCTTCGATCCAAATATTATAGAAGATGTGAACCATTTAATATTTGCTTGTCCGAAGTATAATAGAAATTCCATGTTAAGTCAATTGAGTCAACAAAATGTTATTTTCCCTACATCCATAAAGTGCCTTCTTTTCTCTAATAACATCAACCTTTTCAAAATTATATACGTATTTATAAATTTTAATAATATACGAATTTAGTTAGACAATAAGATAGATTATGTGCATTAATAGGATACTTGTATTATTTTATATTTTTATATCATTTTTTACTTATATATTATATCTTTTATAATTTTATTGTTACATTGTATACACAACTGGTTAATAGCCAATGTAGCTAAGACCAATAAATTCTAAAAAAAAAGTAGACTAGCACATTTTTTATGTCAAACACAGTGTTAGATCTATGTATTGGCCAAGTAGCCCTGGCCCTAGAGCCCAGCAGTTATGGGGCCCAGAAGAAGCCTGGTTTTACCTTTTTGTTTTTGCCACCACTCTTAGATTCATTTCGATCTAGGGGCCTATCTATCCATTCAGCCTAGGTTTTATAAAAACCTTACTCCGGCTCTGATCAAACAAAATAGAAAATGACAGCGCCTTAAATTAAATCTTTAATGTACAAGAAACTTTCAAAGATCTCTCTATGGACCCCCGGACATTTTCTAGCTCGTTTGCGAATCGCAGCATTCAAAATACGATGAATTAGTGCATCTCGATTGTTCACTTTTATTTTGTACACCTGATTTTTCAAACAGCCTTACCCTCCATCGTCCTGGAAAAGTTCTATTTAAAATACTGTGTCATCTGACGTACAACATGTGGTGGATCTATCCACATCTTGCTGATAGTACATTTGCGTAATATTCTCCTTTATATCTTTGAATGAAACTTCTCTTAATTTAATTTAAGATTAAGTACAAAAAGTTGCATTTTAGCAAACAAAGACGCGGAATTTCAGACAAAGGATTCCTTCCGTGACAGGCGCCCTTACATCTGTCAGTTACAATGCCACAACTAGGGTTCTTGACCAAGGGTATATTGTACTGAAGGCTGAAGGGGAAAATGGAATCGTAATATTAAGCGATGCAAGAAAACTTGTTACAAGTAATAGTCAGATTAATTCCCTGTGTTAATTAACGATAAATGAATTAACTCCGTGGAGAGTGCAAAAATTCCATCATAGCCAAAGTTTGGAATGGAAATGCAAACAAAAGAAGTCAACTAAGTAAGACATGATGTTAATGTTTATGACACTGGATTATTTACTGTCAAGCAATAGTAAGATTCCTTATTATTGCAAGAAAGTAACAATTTTTACCGACCGCCAACATATATAAAGGAGGTATTGTGATCATACCGATTTTGACATTTCGAGATTTCGATGTATCTCCACGAATTGAGGTCCCTACATAACGTTTTGACTATTTTTAGCATGATATCTGTCGGTCTGTCTGTCCGTCCGTCCGTCTGTCTGTCGCTCCGTGTACACGTGCAGAGCAAATTTGGCTAAAAGGATATTTATGAAACTTCATATTTAAGCTTTTTATATCAATGGCACGAGTTGATCAACTTTTGGTAAAAATCGGTAAACTAGAAATGGGAGTTTACTCGTGTCGGTTTTAAGATTTTTGCGAATATTTCAGAACAGTTTTAAATATTTCAGAACTATTTTGAAAAAATATATATAACAAAAGTTGCTATAAAAGCAATAACTTAGAACTTTTATTTGAGAATTTTTTTGATAAAGCAGTATAAATTAAACAGGAGCTTTGTGACGGTGGTCGGTCCTGTGGTGACCACAGATTTTTTATTGTTTGTCGAAACAAAACAAAAATTATTTTCATGCGAGAAATGATAAACGAATGTCGAAATCTGCAACTTATCTTTCAAGGTAGAAGACAACGAAGGACTTGGACTCTGGGCTATTGTAGCTCCAGAACCTAGCGCAATGAATCGAAATGATGGTAGTCACTCTATTCTGAATAATTTTGAACAAAATTCCGAGCATAATAAAAAAATAATTAAAAATATTTCACTTTCAAGTCGACTTAAAAGTACGACTTGAAAGGATTATTTTTTATTATGCTTCGAGCTAAAGACAGTTTGTCGCGTAAATAAACAGTATATTGTGCAACTATCGCGGAATGTCATATATTTCGCACAAGAACTAGCATCACTCGTGCTTCATTACCAAAAGTTGAACGAAGCGAATCTATGCATTGTTGTTGAGTGAGGCCTTTACTGAAATCGTAAAAAATCATCCAACGAATACCTTCACGAGTAATATCAATTTTTTCCACAAACATGTTTTTTAACGCTCACTGTCAACAAACTACTCAGTCAATTTATAAGCTGCCACTGATTTCACAATAACAAATGTCACGAATATAGAAATGACACATTTCAATATTGCCATCTAGGGGTCGTTTGTAAAAACATAAAAGGTAACCCTTGTAGATAGAATGTGTAATTTTGTTTCATGGTCAGTTCTTTAGGGGGGCAATCTAAAAAACTGACTGACAATCAAAAAAGTGGAAGATTATATTAAGTAATAAAATATTACTTTTTATTAGTTACAATGCGAACTCCATCTTTAGGACCGGAACTTAGCAACTGTAAATTCCTATGTATATTTAATTTGTTTCTTAATCTTTAATTTTGTTTTCAATTTAACTTGACTTCTATTTCATTTCACTTGTCAAGACTGGACAAAATTTACTTTAATTGAAATGGTTACTACCGCCATCTCTTGCTAGTAAATATGAACAGATATAACAGCTTTTAAAATATATATTATTTTCTCCCATACATTAGATAAATTGAAATGTGTGTGTCATGTTTTAATTAACTAAAACACATTTATTAATAGTAATCTCAAGAAATGAAATAGATATTCGCTGAAAGATACCATTAATTTCATTTTTTGCTAATCATAATAAATTGAATTACTAATCAAGTCAAACAAAAAGAAATATCTGAGATAGATGGAAATTGCTATTGAACCAGACATATTGAGAACAAATTAAATATTACTGGCAAGAAAAGAAATGATAAAGAATACAAATAATTCCAAAACGAAGATGAAGTGATAGAGATAAAAATGTACAAATCCCAGACAAGATTCAAACGCAGGATCTTTTAGCAGGCGAAGCATTATAATGAATGGTACCATAACACATATTACGTTGTGCTGAAATTTCATTATACTACGAGAGAAAAATACGGTATAAAAAAGCTGGTTTGTTTCAAAATAAAAATTTATACAATTAAACTCAATTATTTATTTATTTTATTTATTCTTTTTTTTTCAAAGAATGATGTTATTTTCGACTGTACTGAATTTTTTTAAAGTAATATTCATAATTTAATTTTCAAGCCCGCATAATTGTTGAAAAATATATTCCCGGACATCAGTTCTATAGGATAGCTCAGTGCTTTTTATCTCAAAACTTTATCGTGAACTGGCAAAATATCTATTTTTCTACGGGTGCTGTGCGCCATTTTTTTTTACATAGCTAATTAGCTATCTCTATTTTACTTCTATGAGGAACGGTGAAAAATTACAAATTTACATTAAGAAATAATTATTTTTTAGTTATCAGTACATATAAGAAAACTTTGTAAAAGTTCTACTAGCCGTAAAATATTTTACAAATAATATTATTAGTTACATATTTTTAAAGTTTTCGTGGAGCAATTAGATTTAGTCGCGAGCCAGCAGTTGAAAAACACTGTAACCGATAACCCCGAATGTTTTTCAATTCATCCATAGATTCCGTAAGTGAAACCGTCTTCTCGGATGGTGTAACTCTGTTTTCGTCTTCATTTTCAGGATTTTGTAGGTATGACCAAAAAAACCCTTATACCGTCATTTTGTCGTCTGTCTGTCTGTCTGTATGTTCGGTAAAAATTGTAGCCAAACGGCTAAACCTAGAGAGTTGAAATTTGGCATGCTTATACAACTCTGAGACCCACACATAGGAAAAATACCAAAACATCTAAAAAACATACCCCCCTAAAAATATAAACAAATATGTGCTCATCGAAAAAATAAATATGTTTTTAAAATTCTGAGTAGGCTTTCTAATGAAAGCCCTTAGTACGTGGATTAACGATTTTTGGTTGACGATGTAATTATTTAGTACGTTATGTAACACAGTTAACCAGTACGCTTGATTGGTGTAATGGTTATCCTTCTCGCTTTCTAAGTTGCAAACCAAGGTTCGCTTCCGGTTTGGAGACAATTTTATTTTTTGTTCTTTTTTTTGTATTTTTATTTAGTTTAAATAATTTTTTCAAAATTCTAGATATATTTTGGTAAATGTTGCATTTAATTTTTAAACGCGTAAATTTAATAACCAGTTGGAATTGAATACCGGAAATCAGAGGGGCGGAGTTTTCAAAATCTTAATGAACCTTGCTATATAAAAAAATACTGCACATATTTAGAAACCTAAATAATGGTATTAGGCACTTAAATTAAAATTAACAAAAAAATATTTTAACATAAAATTTGTTTTGGCATCAGAAATAATCCTCATTCACTTATTAAATTCCAGCGAAACCCTGAAATGTGTGAAAATTCACACTTCACATCAATTTTTCAAAGTTAAGATTGCATTTTATATTCGGCGAAAATTTAGAGAGCCAATCGATCTATTAAGAACCGATAAACAACCATATCTCTATTAGACATAATTCTATGTAAACCACCAATAACATATTTGAACTACTAGTACCAACGTACGTTCGTAATTGTTATCTTCGTTGGTAATGTTTCAATATATTCACATACCCGTATGTGTGTTTTTGTTTATGCACCTCTCCCACCATGGTGGTAGAAAGAGAGACTGAAACTCTTTCTTAATCTTCGAACGAATGACATCGCATTATTTTTATAATCTTTTCGGTTCAATAATACGAATTTTTTAACCGTTCTCACCCAAATAAATTCTCGGCGAGTTTACATCACTTTGGTGCTCGCTAATGACAGAAACAGATTGTTGAGCAGTTTCCGAAACATCCGAATTCTATACTTATTAAGTACTTTATATTTTTGATACTACTACTCATTATATTGTACTATTCTAGCATAGTATTATCAACAATGGGATACTATCAGCAGAGCAACATTTCTTTCTCAATCTCTGAACGAATGACATCGTCTCATTTTGGTAATCTTCTCGATTGAACCATACGATTTGTTAACAGTCATCGGTCATCTGAATATCCGCCGAACAAATACGTAAGGAGTCCTTTTGGCACCTATGGCAAGTATAGAAAATTACGCAGTAATTGTAATAAAAGATATCACTTTTAAAATGTATGAGGATCTTTGTCTAATTTGGAGATTTAAACAATTTAAAATAATTGAAATAAATTTCTATTAAAATCAATATAAACTTATTGCAAAAGTTTTATTTTTCATATTATAAACAATTAATAATTTTTTGCCAACGGCCTAATGAATTTCGAACCATATATACTTAGAAAATATGTATTTTCATGCTATTTTTAATGATATATTTTATTTTGAACAATCATTCACGGCTTTTCCTATTTACAAAAAAAAAAAGAAAAACTGTTTTCCCATGTTAATTTGCTATTTACACATTTGGAACGAACGCCGAATATAATACAATCTAATACGGCAGTGTTTCCCAAAGGGTGGGCCGCAAAATTTACCACGTGCGCCGCGAAATTTTTAAGAAAAAAAAAAAAATCAGCTGTGGCCACCACAGTACCGACCATTATCGCAAAGTACTTGTTTAGTACTTTTTGATATTCGCAAAAATCTTAAAACCGAAACTCCCATTTCTAGTTTACCGATTTTTACTAAAGGTTGATCAACTCGTGCCATAAGCTTAAATATGAAGTTTCATAAAAACCCTTTTAGCCGAATTTGCTCTGCATGTGTACACGGACCGACAGACAGACCGACAGACATCATGCTAAAAATAGTCAAAATGTTATGTAGGGACCTCAATTCGTGGAGATCCATCAAAATCTCGAAATGTCAAAATCGGTATGATCACAATACCTCCCTTATATATGTTGGCGGTCGGTAAAAAACTAGCGTTATAAATTTCTTCTTTTAAACGCTATGCACACCTACGTATGTACCGCGAAATTTTTCTTCTTTGGAAAATGTGCCACGAGAGTAAAAAGATTGTGAAGGACTGTAATACGAAATAACAGCCTTATTGCTTTTAGTGTTCACGGATGAAATAGTTACTGTTTTTGACACGATGGTAGTTATTGGCGGTAACCTTCAGATAATTACGTAACCTGTTAATAGCAAGTCAATCGTGTTCGTAGATTACAGCAAAAACTCCAAGTCAGACCATGCGCGTTTTTAATTTCGTTGAATTTAATTAATAAACTGAGTCCTCCCACTTAAATTTACTACACTGTGATTGCATCTTATCAGTCAGCCAACTTTAGCATTCCCGGTGACCAGTGCCGGCTCTAGGGATTATGGCGCCCGGATGCAAATGTATGTTTCGGCGCCCTTAAAAAAAGGAAGTTGAACAAAAATTTGTTTGTCCTCTAAAAAAAAGGAAGTCGCCCAGAAATTCGTTAAAAAAAAATAAGTCGAACAAAAGATTAAGAAAAAAGAAAGTCGACTAGAATTTTCTCTGTTCTCCCGCCCCTATTTGCCAAATCCGCTTGGCGCGGCCCTGCTTATTGACACAATATATTTTCATTAGAAACTATGAAACAGGTAATAATAAAATACTTGTGCTTATAAGTATTACATAGCTCGCCAGTATAAAAACGGCGCCGCTCAATCGTTCATCGCGATGGCGCCCCTTGATCGTGGCGCCCCGATGGACGCATTCTTTGCATCCATTGTGGAGCCGGCCCTGCCGGTGACAAGAATATGTAACACCTCTCAAGTCGAGCATGCACATTAAATCTGTTCATGAACTTATTAATTGTTGGTACCTTATTAGAAACTTCATCTGCGAACAAAGCTATCGTATATTTTAAATAAGTAAATAAATAAACTGGTAACAGATCTAAATCCGCAATAACAAATAATTGTTTGTTTGAAAATTTTGTTACTTGGGTATTCTTTAAAATGACTTCGTTTTTCTAAAATCAATGTTAAATAGAATAAAACAAAATTTCAATTACAATTTCTTAAAGAATCGAGATTGGTTTACCTACATATATGTTACTGTATGCTAGAGCTATACAGTCTGTTAGTTCCATTTTGGAGAAAGATGATATGCTTTCAGATGTCCATTAGTGTTTCCTGACTATCTTGTATCAATTACCGGTCTTCATTTGTTCAGTATATATTTGAATCCATTAGAGACAGTAAAATTACAAAAAAATAAAATAATCTCTAAGGGCTACGATAAAACTATTTTTATTTTTATTTATCTGAAGTGATTGCTAGTTTTTAATAGCTATTTTACTAAGAACTTTACTACCTGAAACATGTGTTTGATAGAGTAAAAGGGCTCTGAAGATATGCAACACCTGTAAAATATTAGTTTATGTTATGCAAGACTAAATTTGTGATATAATAATAATGGGTTTTCCAATAGTACCTTTAGGATGTTTTTAAGTTATGTAATATTTTATTTTGATAAATACAAGGTGTCTCAAAAGAAATTTTATATTTATTTAGCTTACTGCGTGAACGCAACGTATCCGAGGGGCGCGGGGGTTATGTCAATCGGTAGCCTGGCTCTTGGGAATTGAGTCGCTATAGAGCGTTTCTCGGGAGCAGACCGCGCGTTATGCGTGCGAGAGTTTTACAAAAACGGTGATTCGGCGACTGTAGCGCGTAGAAAATTCTGCAGTATTCGAGGTTTTCGCCACTTAAATGATGCGCCAAGCATTCCTCTCATTCAACATTGGGTTAAAAAGTTTGAAGAGACTGGTACAACGCTGGATAAATCAAAATCCGGGCGACCTAGGTCATCAAGAACGGTAGAAAACGTGGAGAATGTTAATCAGTCTGTTCGTGACAACCCGAACCTTTCAATTCGGAAGCGCGCAAGTGCTTTAAATGTGCATACATCATCATTGCATCGTATTATGCACAAAGACCTAAAGCTGCACCCCTACAAAATTCAATTGGTGCAAGAATTAAAGCCCCAAATATAAATACGAATAATATTTAAGACTTGGAAATTTTTTGTTTGCGCATGCGTACATTGTGTTATTATGACAGTTGACAGTTTTAATTTGAAAAGTTTATTTGTGAGGTCTCACTAAATTAATAAGATGTTCTTCCAAAATCTTTTTTTTTTTAATATTACGTTCGAAAATAACAATTATACAACAAACTAACCTCAACGTATAAAAAGACAAAGACGCAAAACAGCTAAGAGCGAGAGGGCATCAGTTGGCGCACGCGCTTATTGACTAACCTGGATAAATAAATGCAGGAATTGAAACTTGTTCCATTTGCCTAGTCTTTAAACCTAGGTTTTTTTTTTTCATACTATCACACGCAAATGACTTCGATTCGAATGTAAAAACTTTAATTTTCCAAGTCAAGCCGTTAATATTAACTCTAGTGTGATAAGGCCTTTATTGTCTTCTGCCCCACTCCTAAAATTACACCTCCACCAATTGAGTAAATCATTTGATGGATACTTTTCCACGGGAAATATAGGCAAAATTAATAAATGGATACTCAATCCATTTTTGTTTGACCTAAATTCAATGGACGACAATGTTTTATTAAAAGACGATCTTATCGCAGCACGAGCTAGTGCACGTACTGAAATGGAATTTGAAAAACTAGACTTTGAACAGTGCTGGTGTACGCAGTTAGAACTTTATCCAGAATTGGCAAAAGCAGCATTAGAGACACTTTTACCATTTACCACCACTTACTTTTGTGAAATGAGTTTTTCATCACTTTTGCACATCAAAACAAAAGCCAGAAATCGCTTAAATGCATCTGATGCCTTACGTGTTGTTTTTCAAAAAAAGAGACTCGTTTTAAGAGGATAATTATGAACAAACAACAACACTGTAGCCATTAAAAATATAGATATTGTTTTATATGTAATAACATAGCATGTATTGTAAATGTATATTAATAAAAAAGGTATTTTATGAATAATAAGACATGATTTTATTGATCAACTAATACGTCTCGCACATCATATGATATATTTTATACTATTCTATTTACATAAAACAATATGCCTTAGCAACGATATAGCACCCCACGATCGTTAATAAGGATAAATGTTGCATAATTATATTGTCGCTAACACGGCCAGACTGACATGCGGAACGTTCTCGGGACGCAACTGTATTCTTCACACCATTAACAGCATTGTTGTTATCAGCAACAGCAACCTGCATACCACCAATGGTCTGCTCCATACCAACAACAGCATTCTGCATCTTGCATACCAGTAACAGCATCCTGCATACCAGGATCTCCATTCTTGAGCTGGTCCACCATTTATCTTCTACTGCATCTTGAAAGTTTTCACCTAATTCATTATCTGTAAATAGAGCAATTTGGGCGCAGAATTGATCTTTCACAAAATCAACCATGCACCAATGTCAATTAATAAAAGTAAATATTTATTTAAAACAGAACTCTCCAGGAATACTATAACTTATGATCTGAAAGCTTAGAGACTATACGTTAACATTTCATTTATCTACCACGAACTCAGTGACTAGATCAACAAGCTCAGATACTCAGTAACTATCTATTAGTTTCCTTCATTACAGATTGTCTACAGCACAACAAGCTCAGAGACCGTTTATTTGTTTCTGCACACACAGTGCTTTATCATCAACATCATCAGCCCGTCGCCATAGCTCACCATCTGCCACCATGGTTACAGAGCTATTACCGGACTGATGCCACTGGCAGCGGCATGTCTTGCGGTACTCGACAACCTTTTCTCTCAACTCATTAGCAATTACATTTATCAGTTTATTCTGCCAATCCGATCCCAGTGATCTGTCATTTATCTTTTCCAATAAACGCTCAAATTCAAAACTAAAATCTCGAAACTCAGATCTTAATTATCAAATCTCAAATATCATAACTACGATATTAAATCACAAATATCAAAAACAAAATCTCAAATGTAATTTTTACACATTCTGGCTAACACGTGCCATATGATTTAACCAAAACAATAAAATGCCTCTTACCATTTTAGTCATCATCAATCTAACCAGTTAACTTCGTAAATTGTGTTTGTTAATAACAAAGCAACGCTCGTTCATCCGGACAATTTTTAGGGATCTTTGTTAAGATTCTGCATTTTTCAAACAAATGTCACATTTCATATTTATTCCAATAAATGTCATTTCCTTAGAAACCACTTGAAATAATTTTTGACAAAATAACTTGAAATTTACCAATTTATTATCTAGCTCATAATTCATACTACCTTTATATGATTCTCAATCGTCACCTTTAACTGAAAACTTTACATTAGCCTTTGCAATATTATACGACAATTTCTTTGCACCAATATAATGGTTGCATTAAAAAAAATATTTTTAATATAGCACTTATTTTATATTTCTTGTGGGTGATAGGCCAATCGCACTTCTGATATTAATAAAAAAGGTATTTTATGAATAATAAGACATGATTTTATTGATCAACTAATACGTCTCGCACATCATATGATATATTTTATACTATTCTATTTACATAAAACAATATGCCTTAGCAACGATATAGCACCCCACGATCGTTAATAAGGATAAATGTTGCATAATTATATTGTCGCTAACATGTATTAATTTGTTTATGCAATAAATAGATTTTGCTGACTAAAGGGGGTGCTGACTTTTAAAAAGGCTAAGAATCACTGATCTAGAGTCTACAAGCGAACTATAGTCGTTAGCTATAGCTAACCAGTTCACCAGTCACTCAGATAAATATTGTAAGCACGGTGTTGCAAAAAATAGGAGATAACTGTAGGGCTAACCCTCGGTTAGCAGCCTAGGGTAAATAAATATTAGATCAAAAATTTCTGTTGTAGTATAGCGGCTCATATTAATGTGCATTACTTAGAATTTTTCAAGATTTTCTGTTTATAATATAACCCCTCTACTCCATATAACTCCCCCGGTTATAGGGTGTGGGACAAGAATTTCTTTAGCACACTATTGGCAAAAATCATATTAAAATAAAGGAATAAAAAAAAAAAAACTGCTTTTGGTCCAATAACTTACGTGTTAAGAGCTTTCTTTTGATACCACGCAATAAATTTTATAAAAAAAAATAATTATTTATTTCAACAACTCAAAAAAAAAAACAATATTTTTCGAAAACTAATCTAAATAAAAATTCCTGTTGAATTATTTCGGTTCTCATCAATGTGCATTATTGAGAATTAACTCCCCTTGATCCTTAAATAAACTTATTAAAAACAGCATTAAAGAGAAAAAGTTTCCTCATACAGATTTTTGATGCAAAGATTTTAGTTTTAAGATGCTCCTCCGTGCAACTCCCGAAATATTTATCCAATCGAAAAAGTATATAGAACAAAAAGATTTTTTTCCTTAAGTCAATAATAAAGGAGATATTTCAAATGTTTCAGGATATCCCCCGTAACTCCCAAAATATTCATCTAAATGGAAAATGCATAAATATAAATATTTGTTTTCTTTTCATTAACTATTTTGAACTATTTTGAACTATTTTGCAGGAGATATATGTAGATTTTAGTTTTAGAGTATCCCCCCATAACTCCCCAAATATTGAACTAATTGAAAAAATGCATAGAACAAAAAAGATTTGTTTTCTCTTTATAAACTATTTTTATAATACCTATATATTTTTATGCTGTCAATAATAAGAGAGATATTTTACGTTTTTTAAAAAACAGTTTTAACCCTGAAACACTCCCTAGAATACAATTTTTAAACTGCCTTATAGCCTATGGTCGAATCCTGATTTTATTCTATCATCATTCCAAATTACGTGAAAATCAGAATTTTTTGCAGGAATCTCAAACAGACAGACCAAAAATGATTTTTTTTGCGGATATTGTCGTATAATCTACTGGAATATGTAAAAACCAAAATGAGGCCGAAAAAATAAGAAAAACAAACAAACAGATATATCCACCAATTTTATTAATATAGATGCCGATTTTGTCTTTCACGTATAATTGTAAACGATCAAAATTGTAAAAAAAAAAACTAAATTTTCTTATCCTAAAGTCCTATTGGAACACCTCATGCATGCCCCTACTGTTGTATAGTAAGGTACTACGCTTGTCAAACTTAATTAAAAATAGAAACCAGTGTTAATAAATAACGTTTATATTTAATAAACTAAATTTTGATTCATGTTGATATTCGGAGTGTTAAGAATGTTTATTTTATTACGGTTTAAAAAGAAGTTGATGAAATTAATGATGAGTTGAAAAAATATGAAGTAGATACTTTACTGATTGGGCACGTACAGCTTTTGAAGCTTAAAGTAAAGACTGGAGTCATCAAGTGTGTTTACTCTTATACGGAGCAAATAAACATCTACTTTTTACATTTTGATTGCGAACTACAAAAAAAAAAAAATTGTATCGTCTCAAGAACTAAATTTGTCATTGTAGTTTATTTTTTAATTTAAACCTGTAGTTAAAAAAACATATTACGTTACCATACTACCATTATAATGGTTGCAGTAACGTAGTTCTCATATAATTTGCTTTGTAAGTGGGATCGTGAGATAAATCCCAGTAAAGATAAAAGATTTTTCAAAAAAAAAAAAAAATCTTGGTCGTTGCAGCCGTAGGCCCATTCAGCCTTCTCTTAAATGAGTACCTGCATACAGTGGCGCACCCAGGGGGGTGGCCCGGGGACCCGGGCCGCTCCCAAGAAGGATGGAAACACCAAATTTTAAAATTTTTATCACCATGTTTTTGTCTTAGGTAAATATATAGATATGGATTTAAAATTAGAGACGAGGACCTTTTTTTTCGGGTCCTGACAGAAACGAGGAGTTTTTTTATCACTTTTTTTGTATACCCCCCCCCAAGATTCCTGGATGCGACACTGCCTGTATAGTATTTCCAAAACGAAATGACCTCTCTCCCTTTCTAATTCCAATAATGATAGTATAACCATTATACTGCCGAGTTTATGGTTCTGTTAAATATAGTTGCCAGGACCGTAATAATTATTTAAAATAAACGTGTTTTCTTATATGCTATTTAGAATGAACTGTATATACTCACATGACATTCCTTCACATTTTTATCAGGTTTATGACTGGCTATATTTGAATTATAAATATAGGCATGTTTAAAAATCGTTTTGTTTTAATGTCTTTATAGTCTATAAAATACTTCAAATTTTCGCAAACAAAAATCATTGTTTTTTGAACTTGTCAATTTATGGTAATTTAATATTATTAAAATATTAATCATTATCACTATTATCATTGTTTATATCACTATCAGACTTTGTGTCACTACCACTGTCATTTAAATTAATAATTATTGAAGATTGATTTGGTGGATATATAAAAAAAATTGTTTCAATTGTCTGTACATGGTCCACACATTTTTTCCACAAATCACTAACATTCCACAAATCTTATTGTACTTGTTTCGTCTTTAATTAATTGTACTACAGTGTCACTTTCTGACGGTGTTGTATTTTTCCGGCGCACATTACCTTTTAATTGGCTCCATACTAATATGGAGCTCTATAGAACTAATCTATAGAGTTTAAAACACAATAATATGGTGGTATCCTTAAAATAGTAGCCACGTCCACATTTTCGCACTCCAAATCACCTTGCACAGATTCACTATTTTCACAACAGAAATTAGGAATTTCTGCAAGATCAAATGGTCGCCAAAGAGCCATGTTGTTAATGTATGCACGCTTTGAACGTTGAAAATTAACTAACAAACAAGTATAAAAACCCCTAAAATTTAGAAACAATAGGATTATAAATTTGGAAAATATCCTTAACACGTTCGCGGACAGTTTTGTACAATGAGATGTACCCAAAATTATTTTTTTTAGATTTTTGTTTAAAATAGGACATTTACTGTGTTTGGTATGTTCCTGATAGGACAGTTTATACTAGTTTTCATATACTTAAATGGAATTAAAACCTGCCCCAGCCGTCATATGTATATTTGAATAAAAAAGTAGGACGGTTTAGATCGTCATTACCTGAGCTAGGAAAAATATTCGACGGCTATAGCCGTACTGTCCGTGAACGTGTTAATGGTTTTTAAGAATCTTCAATTGAACTAGTGTTATATCTATTCTATTTAAATTTATCATTCCCTTAATACCTCCTATATTCTTTATACAGCAATGAGTCTTAAGATTACTGCCATAAACCCATTTTACAGCTTTGTTAAGCTTCTGAACAAGATTGGCCATTTCATTTTGGAAATACTATATCTCTCAAATAAAATTCGGGAATATGGAGCGTATTTCAGAGGGCACGTGAAGCCGGCGATCTCTGCTACCGTAAAAATTATTCATTAGGTTATGCCACAGAGCGCAAGTAGAGACCTGAAAATGTCTGACAATTAGGCATTACGCAATACGAAATAATAAAAATGAACTACCATTAAATTAGAAAAATATAAATATACACAGAGATTTAAAACATTCAGGCCCGGTCTTTCCACCTTCAGATAAAGTCCCAGGTAACTATCTGACAGATAAGGTTATTTGTAACTTCATCTGCTGACTAAATGTCATCCCTTCTTTCTATTCAAATGTATCTATCGGATAGTTATCTGACGGATAATGAGACTGACGTATTGGATTCACTGACTGGTATTGACATTTACTCAGCAGATGAAGTTACAAATAACCTTATCTGTCAGATAGTTACCTGGGACTTTATCTGAAGGTGGAAAGACCGGGCCTTAGAGAAAAAATTTAATTAACGAAGAAAGTCTATTTTTTTCTTCCTTATATATTAATGTTTAAATCATAAGACGATTCTATGTTATTTTACAAGGTCAGTAAATATTACTTAATTGACAGATATATTTTATTCATTTACTTTATCATCAATTGCTATTTTATGAAAATAAAGACAACTTCATTAGTTACTAGGTTGCAAATAATAAAAGGTGCAGCATAATATAAAAAACCTATTTCCATTTTATTAGAGAACATTATTTATTGTTTAATTGATACAAAAAAATAACTTTATACTCACGAATACGGACTTGAAAATATTAGTAAAATCTCTCACCTGTAACAAAACAAAAATATTAGTTAAAACATCAGAAGCTACCGAAAAGAAAATTTCTTTGAAATGTGTAATCTTAGTAACAAACTATGTAAATGTATGATGTATTTTACAAAAGTATTTTCATTTTCTAATTATTTTCATTTACGTATTTTATGACATATTATGTATACATTACGTATTTTATAAGTGTAAATATGATAATTCTTGGCAGTTGGTTACCAGACACCATTTTAGACAATGTAATGCGTGCATAGAGCAACTATATTTTACGCACCTATATTTTACGCTATACTTTACGCACTGTGGTAGAAAAATAATTTAAATAACATTTAACAATAATAACAATAAATAATTAGACGAAATGAAGTAATACATCCCATTAAAATTTCATCTCTTCATAGTTCCACCTAATTGATGAAGCTTTCGACTTTGATTTGCACGACACATTTCACGACTGTTGTTTCTTAAGCGATTGTACCGTAATCATACTTACTATTTTACGAATCACACATACTGTTTGGACAACGGACACAGCCTCTACGCCACTGCATTTGCTAGTCGACCGGTTGGAATTCATTTCGAATCTTGTCGGTTCGTCACTAGCAAGTGCATTAAAACAGTAATAATTCTGATTTTGAGTAGACAGCACATCTCCATACAACCGTACAGTTTTTCACCAGTTTTTCTCTAAAAAATTGTTTATCTACACATACCACTCGAGGACAGTGTACATCAGGTCTCCACCAACACATCTCTACTCGGTTCTTACACCGATCCAGCACTAAAAGATAAGTATTTAGTTATATTCTCACATATCCTAATTACTTATATTTTTAGTAGCTATTTTACACCCATGTTCCACGTCGTATCACGTACGCGCTACCACGAGTAGCCATAGCTTTACTGTAGCACCTCAGTACGCCCTCTGGTAGCTGAGTGCTACATTCATCATCATCATCAACTGTATGAGAGCAATACTGGGTTTTGCAACATTTTTAGGTACTTCAAGTACAACGGATCAAGGAACTACTACTGCACTTTGCCGCTTTGCTTCCGCTTGGGCTAACTTCTTATCCTGTTGCACCTGCTTGGCTTGGAACCTAAAATACGCTTGCATGGTAACTGTTTCACATAAAAGTTGCACCCACAGTGAGTAGGATTAACACATACAACATCAATGTACATGGACGTTCAGCTGCAAGTCTGGTAAGGTTGCACATTTTATTTAGTCACTTTGCTTTTGCGCCCCTCGCACGCTGCCGTCCAGGCAGTCCTACTCACTAGGGACTCTCCTGGTGTATTTTCACTGCACACTGGTAACCTGCACGTTACGCCCCCCACCTGTCTCGTTAGGGACTCAAGAGGACGTCTTTCGCATAGGGATCCACTTTACAATATTTTGTGTGGGCCTCAATGGGAACACATCTCTCCCAAGGCTAACATATCCCTTTGTGTAAAGACTGGCGTACATGCCGCGTCAGAGTCTAGAATACCTCACCTTCCCGTTATAGTTGCTGTTCACCTCATCATCTACCAGCTGTGTCTAGCGAACCCAAAAGACATTGTTCTTCGAGGTTTCCGCCCAATAAGCGCTTCGGTCGCAACACTTACTATTTAATTAAATACAGTAGAATATATTTACCGCTTGACATGAATGTTTTCAAGATATTTCTTAAAAAGAATAATTGTGTTCTTATTAAGTTATGATGAATAAACACAAATATCATATTTGTGTCGATTTTATCTGTTAAGAACCACTGCTCTAAAGTAACATTTTGCGATTCATTTCTACACAATAATGAAACCAAACCTCAATTAAACTTATAGCAATGTTCATTTTGTATTTTCCTTTGCAGTTTTAAAAGTCATTTAATAAATTAAATCGCAGTCTGGGAAGTAATATTCGCTTGAAGTTCGCCGAAATGAAATCTTTGCCAATATATCCAAATGCAATTATTCGCAGAAACAAAGCAATAAATAATATATTTCGATACTAAATTAAGATATAATATTAATTAAAATGTCTCGTCAGACACAGTGGAACATTGCTGTGAATTACATAGGGTATTGAACATAGAATTTAATAGCAATCCCGATAGCGAGGTTTGCCAGAAGCCTTGTTGAAGAGAGATGGCAGAATTATGTGAAATGATCGCTGATATTAACTCACTAACTACTATTACTGTAATAAATGGCTTGAATCGAAATGTCGAATTTATAGTGGGGATTGCAAAGGGTAAATGTAATGTCCAGCGATTGTTTCACTACATGGAAAAATCTTGTTTGTCACGCTGATTTTATATCACGATTATAGTAATCGTTAAAGCTAGTGTACAAGTATTGTTAAGATTGGATCAACAACAAGAACTGCACAATATATGAAACCTTTGTATGTACTGCTAACATACAGGATGATTTTAAAATCTTTTTGTTACATTACGGAAAATAATTTTGCGACAGCTTTTAAGAATTGTAGTTTAAATTACACGCCGATGAAACGCTATAGCCACTTTGCATAAAAATTAAACTAAAAATTAATAATATATCACAAATTTATATACAGGGTGTATCAAGATAGAGGGAACACTATTTTTCTCGAAAACGCAAGGTAGCAAGTGTGAGCAAGTTGGGGAAAAAATTTGATGACCAAAGTTTACTCGATGAGTAGAATGGTAAAATAGAAATTTTCCGAATCAAACTGGAAGCACAGGATATCAAGGAAAACTTTATTTTTTTACGTATCTTGTATTGGATATGTTTGTATAGAGTATTGGATATGTTTGTATAGAGATTTAAAAAGAAACATTTTTGCTTAAACATTTTTTTAAAAACTTTTACGGTTTACGCAAAGCTGTATTCTTTTTAACGACTTTAAAGTAAAGTATTTTAATTTACAACTGTTTGAAGTGCCTTCCATTTTGATTTTCACATTTTCGCATCCTTAATCTTGCGTTATCTGTACTTCAAATCATAATAAAAATAATAATAATAAAAAATACTTCACCTTCATGTCGTACCAACCTGAAAATTAAAATTGAAAGTACAATATTCTTGATAATTTTTTTAATTATGTTCCGAGCTGCAGATAGCTCAAGAGTAAGGATGTGAAAGTGTTTCAATAAAACAGGCACTTTAAAAACTTGTAAATAAAAATACTTTCCTTTCAAGTCGTTATAGAGGATACAATTTTTCGTAAACCGTTAAAGATATTTAAAAAATGTTTAAACAAAAGTTTTTATTTTCCAAAGCTTTATCCTAAGATATCTAACGCGACATATATTCCCATTTAAGAAATCAAAGTTGTCCTTGATATCCGATAATTCCGGTTTGCTCTGGTAAATTTTAATATTATCATTCTATTCTTTGGGTAAACTTTGGTCATCACCATTTTTTCCCAACTTGCTCACATGTCTTGTTTTCGAGAAAAATCGTATTCCCTTTATTTTGATACACTCTGAGTGTTTTTTTTTTTTTTTTTTTTTTTTTATTTACAAAAAATATGCTTCGGCTACTATGGCCACTAGCATTACATATAATATGTGTGTGCATTGTTTTGATTACATTGGTTACATTAATTTCATTAATATTTGTACATTGTTATAATACAGTGTAAATAAATTTTTGTATTGTTAGATTTTATTGTATAAGTTTATGTTCTTCAAATATTTCAGTGTCTTTTCTAGTTCTGTACTGGTTTTCCCTAGGGCCACTTTTAAGTCGGGTGTGATGTGGAAGTTTTGTCGTTCCGTGTTGTACTTAGTGCATTCCTCGATGATGTGTTGGACAGTTATGGGCGTGTTGCACTTTTCGCAAGTGGGTTTTTCTTCTTTTTCAAAGATATGTCCGTGTGTCAGTCTGCAGTGTCCAATTCTTAAACGTGTGATGACAATCTGGTCTTGTCTTTTGTTCGGGGTCTCCCAAGTCTTTGTGTTGTCTTTTATTTGTCGTAATTTGTTGTTTGTGGTTAGAGTCCATTCGTTGTGCCATGTATCTTCGATTTTGGTATGGAGGTAATTTTTAAAA
Source organism: Liopterus haemorrhoidalis (assembly GCA_963971575.1). Lineage (NCBI taxonomy): Eukaryota > Metazoa > Arthropoda > Insecta > Coleoptera > Dytiscidae > Liopterus > Liopterus haemorrhoidalis. The sequence continues at coordinate 20,526,328 of OZ020615.1, read as the reverse complement.
TCTTCGGTTTCAGTGGTCATCTGAATGGCAGTTGTGTTTGTAGCTTCTTTAGCTGCTCTGTCGGCTATTTCATTAACTACGATTCCAACATGGGCCGGTATCCATATAATTTTAGTTGTTATGATTTTCTCAACGTGGGCCGTATGTAGGTGTTCTTTAATTTTGATGAGTCGTTCATTTCTATGGTACATGTGGTTAAGGCTTTGGATCACACTTAAGGAATCTGTGCAAATACAGTAGGTTGAGTTTGCCTGTCCCTCGGTTTTTATGTGTTCAGCTGCTTTTAATATGCTGTAAGCTTCTGCCGTGAAGATGGATGATGTCTCTGGTAGACGGTACCTCATTATGTTGTCTTCAATGACTGTGGCTGCTCCTGTTTCACCTGAAATCTTTGATCCGTCGGTGTAGATATGTCGAGATGCAGGATGTTGTTTTACAATATCTTTGAAATGGGCTCTGTATAGTTGCTCAGGTGTTGTGGATCTGTCGTATGTTGTCAGCTCAATGTTGATTTGTGGCTGGTAGAGACTCCAGGGAGGTATATTACCATGTTGCATTCTACTGAAGGAAGGGAGTGGATGAGACACTCTGAGTGTGTGTATATATAAATCAGGGTTTTCTAATGCTGTCGCCATTTTCTCTCTCAGCAAGATTATTCAGTTATTCTTATCTTCTCTCGTCTCCATGGCCTCATATACTTCTTCACGCCACGATCTTCTTGGCCTACTTCTCTTTTTTCGTCTACTGGACTCCAGTCTGTTACTCTATCAGTAGCGGCGCTAACTCTGGGCGGGCCAAAAAATATTTAAAATCATTTCTTTTATCGTTTACACATGAATATAAAAGTGATGACCTAAAAAAAAGGTCCTCACTTCTAACATACATTTTTCTTCAAGCAATTCTGGGGGGGGGGGAACTGGGGACCAGAGAAATTTTTGAGGGGGCGCCCCTCCCCCCCGAGTGTTAAAATGTTCTTTTTTACATCCATATTTCTTTTTATTTCTTCATTTCTGATCTTATCTATTCTTGTGATCCTACAACATCTTCTCCAGTATTCCATTTCCATAGCCGTGAGTTACCTTTGAATTCTCTTGTTCATAACCCAGTCCTCTGCTCCATATGTCATAATGCTATGAACTAAGTTTTGTACATATATCATAGTTTTGGTCTTTTTGTGAGTTTTCTGTTCCATAGAACTGAGTTTAGCTGTTAAATGTATGTTCTTGTTTGTCCCAGTCCACTATTTATTTCTAGTCCCGTCGATGCATTTTTTGATATCGTGTAACCAAGATAAAATCATTTTTCAATGTAATAGTGGTAGGAAATAACAAAAGAATTCGGATATTGTTTCAAAAAATAAATAATAAAATAAAAAATTAAATAATGCACCGTCAAAACTTATTCGTAAAGAATACGTTCGGCCGATATGCCGCGAATACTGGATGGTATAATGTAGGATTGAAGGAGATTCCAAGATTACGAAAACAAAAAAGATTAATGATTACAAAATACTTTTAATTAGACCTACATTAACAAATCAAAACCTAATTATTATCAGCTTTAGGCATTAGCTTAAGTTATTTTTTCTTGTTTCGCCGCCTTTAACAGATCCTTTAACCTTCAAGCAGGCGCGTGGTCGTTTGGAACGGCAGAGGTCGCGCCTAACCTAAAGGACCTATTGGAGATTTTTAGGGATTCAAAACACCAAATAATTAAATAATAATTTATTTTTTATAGTTTAAACAATTATCTTTCGGTTAGGAAACTATTTAGTTGCATTAGGTCACAATTTGACAACATAAATCTAACTTTTTCACTAGGATAAAATCCAAATTTAAAAAAAAATAAAAACCAACACAAATCTCTTTGGATTATAAAACATTTTGGTAAGATGAATCCTTATACCTAATTATAAAACAAAATCAAAATTATAATATTAGTTAAATTTTTTTTTGGCGCACAGCAACAAAGACTATTTGTTCTAAAAAGATAAATCCTTATAATTAGAAATCAAAATTATAAAATAAAAAATCTAGTATATACTACTTATAGTTTAGTTTTCTTCCTCATCTGTCTCTTTGTCATGGTAACATTCATTGCAAACAAATGTAGTGTGGTCCCTGCAAATATTTCTTAGCCAAGATGTGCATTGTGTCTTAGATTGTCTCCTTTTCTTAGCTGGACATATTTTGCAGCTTCCTCTGCTTGCAGTGGAACTTGTGCTTGGTTCATCGCATCTGTCTTCAGGATTTCAGTCACTCAGGTGGTTTCTTATATTTCTTTTGAGTTTTCTTGGGAGGTTGACCACTGTAGGTCTTCTCTGTACGTACTCTTTTGTCAGTTCTATTCCCAATGCTCGTAGGTACATTCGCCTTTTTTTTATAACCACCATCTGATAAAGCAGCTTGAAATCGTCCGAACTCGAGCTGCTTGCTTCTTCTACATACTGAATTCCTTCGTTACTCTCTACATTCGAAAGGTGGTCGGAAACTTCTGAGCACTGATTCACTCTCTATATCTTTTTCTTGTATTTGCGCCATTATCTCTGAATCACTAATAGGTCTACGAGCCATTTTTTACAAAAAAATACTAACTTAGTTGAAAAAGCAAGAAAAAATATTTTCGCAAACAGAGTCGCGCGTAATCTTTTCGACGACGGGCGCCTGTAGTCTTTTCGACGCCTACGCCGCGTATGAAACAAAAGATATTTGGGCAAAACGGGTCGCACGGGGAAGAGGGGTATATAGTTGTTTTTGTTTGTAGTGAACTTAGAAGAGGCTACTGGGGACGAGAAATAATTGTGGCGGAAATAATCGAAATTATAAACAAAAATGCATCAAGTGTGGTCGATTCGAAGCCGCGCGCCCGCTTGAAGGTTAACTCGGATTTATATGCAGAACTTTCTTCGTCAGTTTTTCTTTTGAAAGTCAGACTTCTTTCCATGGATGGAATATCCTTCTATGGATGGATCAATTTTCATGATAAAGTAACAAAGTTCTTAATTCAACGCTGAAATTTTTTCAGTCTCAAGTCCGGGAGATACTTGAGTCTCAAGATGAAGACTTGACTGAAGTTGACTTAGGCCCAGTATTACAGTACAAGTTTAAACTCGAGCCGCAGCTTTATTTCAAAATGGAGTATATCAGTGTGGGTTTAGGTTTAAGCTAACAGTTTAACTTAAGCGGTGCACTAGTGGACGCTTAAACCTTAAGCTTGGAATTCTAACCTATAATAATCTCAATTTGAATTGTCTATTTGATAGAATTTGATAGAACATTATAATTTTTATCTTTAATTATGAGATTCGTGATGATGAATCACATATTTATAGACAATATTAATATATGGAAATATATAGAATAGTAGATTGAGATTGTCTAAAGTATCTGTCTGATAAAATAAAAACAAATTGGTATTTAAATATGGATTCGGGCATTAATATTGATGTATTTGATTTAAAAATCGAACAAATAAAATAAAAGCATATTTGTTAAGAGCAATGCACTACATACAATAAATGCATTATTATTAACCTTGCGGTATTTAGCGAGAGGAAATTTCTTGATATATAACAGCTAGAGATTTTGCTGGTGTTCGCCAAACAACAGCAAAGAAATGCGTTTGGATAGTATTTCAAGACATTGCTCCTCAAAGAAAAATATTTATAAAATTATATATTTACAAAACATTATACAGTCTATAAAATATTATATTAATATATAATATATTAAAATAAATACAATAAAACATAAACAAACAACGATTTTGATACTATTGCCATCTACCGTGATATGTAGAAACACTCAAATTTTAAGAAATGTATTGCCAATATAAACGAAAGAGATTCGAATACGAGTTTAGCTAAACTTTACACTGATATACTGTTCATTGGTTTAAGCTTAAGCTTAAGTTTAGCTATACCAATATTTAAGCCTTCACTGTAATACCGGGCCTTAGAATTTACGTATGTTAAACACGGAAGTTCCGGTTGAAGAAAAACCCGTAACTAACTCAGAAAAGATGACACTGATTTGAAATCTGAGCAAAGAATTAAGACTTGGTAATGATCTTTGCGACTTTTTCGTGAAAATTGATTCATCCATTGAAAGCAGTCCGATTTTTAAAAGAAAAATTGACGAAGCAGCTGAATAGCAATCCGCGTTAAAGTATTTGTTAAAGACAACGACACAATAAAAAATAACCGATTTCTTTAGGTCTGATTTTTTCAATAATTAAGTTTTGGTTTTCTAAAGTAGGACTGATTATTATTATTTTATTTTATTTTTTTTTTTCATCATCATCTTGGAACCTTTCTCGTACATTTTCCATTCTATACACACGGTTTCCATATTCGCGGAATATATGTCGAACATACCCCCCCGGGTAAAGAGCTTTGATAAACTCACTTTAATAGAAGAGATAACAACGACACAATAATGATAGTAATAACATATCTTGTCTATGAGGTCAAAAGAAGGTTTTCCATATAAATGAATCTTCTTTGTTTATGCGATATGTTCATTCTGGAGATTGAATGAAAAGCAATACATCCCTAAATCTTCTGAACTGAACATTCCAACTGACAGTTGAACTATTTACGTCTCTAGTTGCTTTGTTCTCATGCAATGAGCAATCAGCTTTCGGTAGCGGTGACCAGTTCCTTCAAATCATCACACATACCCGTTCGTTTGTGGGTGGCCCGCTCTGTAATCTCCGCTTGTTACGTTCTTGTTGTCATGGAATCTGCTTGTTCAACCGGTAGATTTAACTCTTCATAGCTTGTTAAGGGTTCATTATTGGTCACAAGAATTATGGTACCATTCAATTTGACAGCCGAGATACACAGAGTGTATTTTAATTGATATACTGCCATGGGCATGATAAATTAATTGGCAATTTTGTGTGAATTGAAAGCGATCGAATGCATAACGAAATTATCCCTAAAGATATAAAGGACAAAACTAATTTCATTTGTTCATAAATTTCGTAAAATATTGTTTCATAAAAGGTTTTCTGCGCAAGTTAATTCTAGGAATCATTGAACTAAAAGGGAAATTTTAATGGAAGAAGGCTCCTACTCGATCTATTACTAGATAGATATATCAAATTAAAATATTAACCGGTTGCTTTAGTATAGAAGCCATAGTAGAAACAGAACATAGAAGCCGTTAAAAAGAAACAATAAAGAAATCATGGCTCACGACTCTTCTAACTAAAAACAAACGACGCAAAAGAAGTAAATCTACTAGGGTTATTTGAAGTTTGAAACTTAATAATGTAAAGTTGTATTTTTCTTGTTTAAATTATTTTTATTTTTCAATCTAATCTCCCTGAATTTCAATACACTTTGTCCAGATATGTTCCAATGCTATTATCCCATCCCGGAAATGCGTTACCTTAAGCCCTACAAAATAGTCGTTTGCCACTACTTTTAGCTCATTATTTGAAGAATGTTTTTGTGATTTGAAAATACGAGTCCGCCATAAATCGAACTTTTCCAAAAACTCTTTATTCAGTTAAAATATTTCTAATGTACATACAAGTTATTTTTCTACATAGTTTCCTTGAACATCTAAACGCTTGCGCCATCGTATTGGCAGCTTTTTCATTCCTGTGTCAAAAAGAAGTTGAATGTGTCCACTTCACAGAGACTTCTGAATTGATTTGACTTATTCGAGACTTATTTCGAGACTTATTTTTGAGCAGCATTCTAACCTGTATCGAGGCTAGGGTGTATTACTACGCCCACGAAACAGAAAGGGACAGTATGTAGAAGCGACAGAAAGATGAAGCAGGTCCAGTGAAAGCAGTTGTCTGCAGGAAAGGTTCTTGTCATCTTTTTTTTATCATAGATGATTTGTGTACTTCCTCCATAATCGAAGTACATTTAATACCTTGTAGTACTGCTAAAATTCTACGAGAATCTGCTAGAAAGGGTAAACCGGCGATTAGCAACCAGAATCGCATCAGCCTATAGGACAATTAACACACAGGATGTCCTGGCAATCCCCCCTATTAAGCTCCGTGTACAAGAGAGAGCAGATAGTTCCACTTATGACACTCACCAAAAAAAGGGGACGCCAGAAGAGTACTATACGAAAACTTGCAAAGCAAATGGGACCACCGAGATAGCTGGTCAAAAAAATTCATTAAAGACATCAAGACGTGGGCAGAAAGAAAATGGGAAGAACTCAATCATTTCTTCACACAAGCCATAAGTAATCACGGCGTATTCTGTACTTATCTACATAAGATTGGTAAAAGAGATGATGAGAAATGCTGATCTGTCAGGCAAAGGATATTCCAGAGCATACAGTATTTATCTGCCCACGTTGGGAGATTTACAGAGTCAAAGAGTCGGTCGCCCTTGGCAAAAAAATTACAACAGAGAACGTGGCAGAACTGCTTACAACGGATGCAGATAGCTGGAATATTGTCAGCCGTATGTGCACGGACATCATGAATAACAAGACAGAATACAAAAGACAAATAGCTAAATAAGACAACAGTGGCTGCCGAAGTAATGTACCATAGTTCTTTTCCGGTGCCACCGAGGGAACCGTTGGGGGGAGTTTTAGAGTAGCCATTTTCGGAGTCCCACACTACTCTTTACGGGTGTCCATAAAAGATTTCTCCCCTCACAAAAAAAAGTACTGCCAACATTTAGATTCTCTCAGAAATTCAACGCAGCATATCGCTTTAAAAGAGGTGACGTGCTAAACCGCGGTGTGCTGTTTCTTCACGAAAACGTAACCAGAAATAAAATAACCAAATTGCACTGGACTACTGTTGATTCTTCTTACAGCTCCAATGTATCCCCGTGCGATTACCATTTGTTCAGACCATTCTAGGAGGGTAATGATTCGAAAATAAGGAATAGGTGGAATCGTTTGTGATCAAATGACTTCGGACGAGTCCCACTTCTTTTTATGACAGAGGAATGAATAATTGCCAATCGGTGGCGCAAGTGCTTAGATGTTCAGAGAAATTATGTAGAAAAATAACTTGTATGCACATTAAAAGTATTTTAACTGAAAAAATTATTTTTGGAAATATACGGTCTGATAGAGCTAAATTAGATGAATAAAGGATGATGGGCAGCAAATTATTCTTTAAATCGGCGATGTTTGATATTGAAACGCCACTTGCATGGGAAGATGCGCTACCCTAATGAAAAGTGATTTGTTTCTTTGATAAACCTGGTCTATTCTCAAGTTTTTTTTTTTTTTTTTCATTTTGTTCAGAAGGTTTGCATAGAACCCGCCCGCTATTACATGAGCCTTTGGAAGATAATTAATAAGCAATAACTTCTTTGCATCACAGAAAATTTAATCCATAACCTTTCCTACAGACAAAATGGACTTGGCTTTCTTTGGTGGTGGAGATGTTTCAATACGTTTCCATTATTTTGCCTCATATTTTGTTTTTGGCGTTCAGTAGACTCATATTTCACTTCACGTTAAAAAATTTCATCGGTCAATATTGGGAACATAACAGCGACATTCATAATGTTTGTATTGATTTCAGGAAAGCCTATGACAGCATAATACGTGACAAACTATCATGGACGAATTTGGCATCTCTAGGAAACTTATCAAGATGACTATGGTGTGTGTGTCGGGATCCATAAGCAGAGTGAAAGTAGGAAACCTTTCGTTACAGCCTTTTGAAATTCACACTGGAGTCAAACAAGGAGACGCCACCTCACCTTTGCTGTTTAACCTCGTGCTAGAGATGATGTTACGAAAAGCCCAAGATACCAACCACCGTTGTTTACAACTCAATGGGTACCACAAAATTGTAGGGTATGCAGATGACCTGGATATTATTTCAAATAAGGTTGAAGACATGGTATATAGAACATAGCATATTACTTTTGAAGATCGGCATAAAACAATTATTCCATATAACTATAATCACATTGTTAAACTACAAAAGAACTAGCGTGCATGTTTACAACCACGTTGTAAACAGTTAACGATCAGTGGCGAAAGGATGTTTGTTGTTGTTAATCCTTTAAGTAATATGCGTAATGTGAAAAATTAATCCCTACGGCTATGAGTTGACACGCCTAGTTATATCACTTCTATTGTAATTTTAAGAGTTTCCTTACTTTTATTATTTTATTGCGATCTTCAAAACTAATATGGTACGGACTTTACCTTACTAACCTTATTGATGTCGAAGCTCGAAAAGTAGGACTCATCATCAGTAATGAAAAAACCAAGTATCTTATTGTTATTAGACGCAGTCAAGAGAACACGATAAACTTAAAAATTAATGACAACACTTTAGAAAGAGTTTCTACTTTCAAATAACTGGACACCATGATAAATCAGGTGAATCTGATACACCAGGAAATTTCGAATATAATTAAAGCTGCTAATGCATCGTATTTTGCACTTGGTCCCCTCTACAAAACGAAACTCCTGTCTAAGAACACCAAGATCAGGTTATACCAAGTTATAGTACGTTCCGTACTTATGTATGGCTCCGAAACATGGACGTTAACGAAGCGAGATCGACATCTCATAGTTTTCGAATATAAAATATTACGCAGAATCTGTGGCCCCACTAAAATTAATGGTGAATGGAGAATCCGTAAGAACGAAGATATCCAAAAACTGTACTCAAGGCCGAGTATCACACAAGAACTGAGAAGCAGACGATTACAGTGGATAGGACACGTTATGAGGATGAGAGAGGACAGAATGGTTAGGAAGATATGGGAAGAAAGATTGAATACACGTCGACCAATTGGAAGACCTCGCAAGAGATGGAGAGATCAGCTAACCGAAGATCTAACAAGTATTGGTGTACAGGGTACTTGGCAAGACCTGACAATGAATAGATTGAGATGGAGGACTTATGTGAGTGAGGCCAAAAGTCAACCTGACTGATAGTGCACAAAGAAGAAGAAGAAGATCGGACAATATTGTGAAAGTCTGTTTTGATCTTCCAAATCTTCATTTGCGGTATGGAATGTAATTTACTTCATTTACGCTATTTTAATTCATGGGTTGTCGTGTGATATCATTTTAAAATGTTCCATTCAGTCTCCATCGTTATCAACCAATTAGCTGCATCAGCTGATTAAAAAATAGAGAAAATATGATATTTCTTTTTGTAAATATAAATTGTTGCCTATAATTGTGTAAGTTCCACGCGGTGAATCAAGAGACTTCTTCACACACAATTACAGACAGATCGTTAAAACGACAGACTGACATACAATAGTCAAATTTGTAGTAGTTATCTTCGTTAGTTTTATTATAAGTTACGTTTGAAACTTCAAACTAACTGAAAATAATGATGTGACAATGTCAAATATAATTATGCACGCCCTGCTGAATGGATTAATAAAATAATTACCTTCTGGGTCACCTGGAACACGTATTCAAATAACGTAATCTGGACTATACAAACGGGAACGAAATTTGTGTTTTAGATCGATAAAGTGAGGTCAACATATTTTAATAAAAATATTTCGACAACGTGAAGTAGGATTTCAAGCGTAAATTTCATTTTCATATTTTTAATATAGAAATGATATGAATGTTAAAATTTTAATATAATTTTAGATATTTGAAGTGTGAATTTTTTAATAAATTGAAACAGAAAAGAATTAAGATCAATAAAGGATAACTATTTAAACTCAAATCTCTTATGTAGTATCTCAGAAATTTAAATTTGGTTCTTATTTAAATCTACATTTTTCACTTTTCTAAACGCAGTTATAAATTTAAAAAAAAAGTTCTGAATTTAACTCAGAATGTTACCTTTCTATACCATTATAAAGGTATAAAAAAGTAAAAATGTTGTTAAAGTGACATCTGTCAAACTTGTTGTCAATTGTTTAGTAGTGTACGGCAAATCACCGTGGAAGGTTATAGCGTTGAACAATGTGTGCAAATCATCAAATTTTATTATCAAAGTCACTGCTCCGTTCGAGAAACGTTCTGCGCAATACGTGATTTTTATCCTCGCCACAACCGTGCTGCCAATAGTCGACTCGGCAGTCGACTATTCTACGTTTGGTGGCCAAATTCGAATCAACGGGTTCGATAAATATTCAGCCAACACCAGTACGTCACCGAAACGCAAGATCTGTTGAAAACATCGCTGCTGTGCGTGAGAGTGTACGCGAAAACACAAGACAATCAATTTCTCGTCGTTCACAAGAACTTGGCCTTTCTGTGACTTAAACTTGGCGAATCTTGCGTCGGGTCTGCACCCGTATAAAATCTAACTAACCCATGAACTTAAGGTAAACGATCATAAACAACGCCGTGTATTCGCTGATTGGGCTCTGGAGCAGTTGGAAGTTTCACCAAATTTCGCCAAAAAAATCATCTTTAGCGACGAGGCCCATTTTTTGATGAATGGATATGTGAACTAGCAAAATTCAATACACAAACCAATACACACGAGATACACCAGCACCATGCATCACGAGAAAGTCAATGTTTGGTGCGGATGTCAGTCTGGCGGAATCATCGGTCCGTACTTCTTCCAAAACGAAACTGGCATTGCCATAACCGTCAACGGCGAGCGCTACAGATCGATGATAAGAAACTTCTTCTGAAACGTAGTCTAAACTTGATGATGAAACTGGCCACCGAGATCGTGCGATTTAACGCCTTTATACTTCTTCCTTTGGGGCTATCTTAAATCGCAGATCTATGCGAATAAACTGCAAACAATTCACGCCCTCAAAGTCAACATAACAAACGCCATCCAGCATATTCAGCCAGATTTATGTGACAAAGTCATTGAAAACTGGACCTCCCGAATACGTGCCACCAAGCAAAGCCGCGGCGGACATTTGAACGACGTTATATTCCACAATGAATGCCATAAAATATACTTTAAAATAAAAAAAAAAAAAAAAAATTGATTGGATATCTCACACACAACTTGTTTAATTTACATTTTAAAATCGAGCGTCCTTATTGAAAGACCCTTTACATATCCTTTGTAGGAAAAAGCGACCAGAAACTAATACTTTTTGAGTTTGAACGTTTTTCTTTGGCACTTATTATAATGTTCTTTAGTCTGTTCATAATTTCAATAAATAAGTTTAATATCCTTGAGAAATAAAAATCATCAAGTAATTCATAATAATAAGCGGACAAAGAGTTTATAAGCTTAAATACTCGGTTTCAGAAAATTTCAGAAAGCTTTTATGAACTCTTCATACATACAGGGTGTAACGAAATACATATTACAAACTTCTAGAACTTGTGAGGACCCTTTATAATGAATAATGATTTATTCTATTAAAAAAAAAAAAAAAAACTCCTGCTTATGTCAAATAATTTGGGTAAAAATATATGTAAATAAATTACAGGTTCTGCTTAGCCGTTCGCAACCGGATATAAACCGTTAGTGGCTTTCTGTGCACGCTAAAAAAATGAATGTAATCCTGACCATATAGGTCCTGAATGTACGCCGATTGAAAATGTGGCCATGAACCCAGGAATTAGGAGGTCTAGGCTTACCTCGGGCTGTCGCGCGTATTATAATGATGTACTTACTTTGTACCTGGCTAAAAACTCGAGGTCTCCCACATATTAAGTTCATAATTCGCAATTGGTTTCGAAAATGATTTCCCCGGGTTCGCTGACTGGTTCCAATGATTCTTAAGGAGAGTTAAGGGGTTGTCGAATTTAAGTTTATCTTTTAAACTAACCTATATTAATTAACGATTTCGGGTTAAATATTTACATTATTATTACACTAGTATGACTTACAATTTAAAGATACACGCATTCACAATTACTAAACAGAGCCTCTCATGTGTGGCTCTGTTTTATTAGTCCATCGGACATCAATTCTTCCTACCGTCTCCAAAATCCAATTGTCGCTCATAAGTTTTAGAATATTATCTATCTATGCTTTTAGCTGTACACGACATTACGTAAATACGGAATTACTTTGTTATTTTATTCTTGACTCGTCCGAACGCTCGAAATATGACTTTAACTCACGGCACCTAATTTCTCACTGCTCAGAAAGGCTAACATTGCCCAACCGAAAAAACATCATTTAGCACCCTTGTCCATCTGGTCTAATATGTTTAATGATACATTATATGGTACAAATATGTTTAAGACTTCTTCTACTTCTTCTTCTTTGGGCACTATCAGTCAGGTTGGCTTTTGGCCTCACTCGCATAAACCCTCCATCTTGATCTGTTCATTGTCAGGTCTTGCCATGAGCCTTATATACCAATATTTGTTTGATCTTCAGTTAGCAGATTCCTCCATCTCTTGCGAGGTCTTACCACTGGTCGACGGGTATTCTATCTCCCTTCCCATATCTTCCTAACCATTCTGTCCTCCCTCATCCTCATCACGTGGTATATCCACTGTAATCGTCTGCTTCTCAGTTCTTGTGTAATCCTCTGCCTAGAGTACAATTCTCGGATATATTTGTTCTTACGGATTCTCCATTCACCATTAATTTGAATGGGACCAAAGATTCTGCGTAATATTTTATTTTCGAAAACTATGAGGTGTGTCGATCTCACTTCGGTAAGGCCCATGTTTCGGAGCCATACATAAGTACGGGACTTACCATAACTTCGTATAACCTGATCTTGGTGTTCTTAGACAGGAGTTTCTTTTTGTAGAGGGGACCAAGTGTAAAATACGACGCATTAGCAGCTTTAATTCTATTCGTTATTTTCATTCACCATTAATTTCACCATTAACCATTAATTTGAATGGGACCAAAGATTCTGCGTAATATTTTATTTTCGAAAACTATGAGGTGTGTCGATCTCACTTCGGTAAGGCCCATGTTTCGGAGCCATACATAAGTACGGGACGTACCATAACTTCGTATAACCTGATCTTGGTGTTCTTAGACAGGAGTTTCTTTTTGAAGAGGGGACCAAGTGTAAAATACGACGCATTAGCAGCTTTAATTCTATTCGTTATTTTTTGCTGTATCACATTCACCTGATTTATCATGGTGCCCAGGTATTTGGAAATAGAAGCTCTCTCAAAAGTGTTAACATTAATTATTAGTCGGTCGTGTTCTCATAACTGCTTTGTAAGCAGACGCATAGGTAACCGACGAGTTCATCGAAAATCAATTCATCGAAAATCAATTCATCGAAAATTAATTCATCGAATGATCAATCCATCAAATCGTCAATTCATCGAAAAAAAAATAATTTGTAAATATTTGAGAGGAATGCCGAGGGGATCGAAAAGTCAAAAGAGCAGTGGTCAATAAAAGTAGACAGACTAAGAAATAATTGCATAATTTTTTTAAATATTTTGTTAGAAGAAGCCGAGCGAAGCGTGCTACCCATCTTCTAGTTTAATGTCAAAACACTATCTTAGGTTAGGTTAGGTTAGTAAGGGTTTGGTTAGAAGAAGCCGAGTGAAGCGAGCTACTCATCATCTAGTTTAATGACAAAACAAACTCACTAACATAACAATGCCACCTGTTTAGAATCACCGTACATTGAACAAATCATGTGTGGTATAGTAAATATGAATAGTAAAACTATGTATATAACACAAAACCCTTAAGACTTAACAGATGGGGAAATACCATTTTTATAATCCTTTAAGAATGGGTGTATTAAGTACATTTATGATTCCATTACCCGGGTTTTTCTGATCTAAGGAGCCTTGATCGATTTCAAAATAATCCAACAGGTATCTTTTACCTGGCGTATTTTCTGAATGGAAAATTTAAAAATTATTAATATACCAAGTATGATAGTTACTTAATAAGTGTAGTCTGTCAACTTTTATTGACCACTGTTTTTTTGGCTTGCCGATCCCCTCGGCATTCCTCTCAAATATTTACAAAATACTTTTTTTCGATGAATTGATCATTCGATGAATTGATTTTCGATGAATTGATTTTCGATGAACTTACCGTGAATCAGACGCATAAGATATTTGTTTTTTTTTATTATTATTTTTATTTTATTTATTTTTTTTTTATTTAAAAATTATTTGACACATTTGCAATCTAATATAAAATTTACGATTTCCTTTTCTTGTTCATACTATTTAGGGTTTCAAGTTATACGAATAAACATGTCATACACTTATCTTAGGTGTTAATTTCTAAGTAATATATTATCATTCATGATTTAATATTTTTTTTTTATCCTGGATAAATATATTCAATTAATTTATAAAATTTTATTTCTGAAACAATTGTAAATTTATATCAAAGCTGATGGAAATGGCAGAACTGCTCAAAGGCCTTATGCAGATACTTTTCATAAGTTTCTGAAGATACTTAAGTATTTACACAGGGTTCTACGTCAGTACTGGTGAGTTTCCAAGTATTCCTTATCAAAACATAATCCACTCTAGCCCCCTACTAACTCTGGAAGTTTGTAAATAATATAATAATCAACTATAAGTACGGTGAACATAAGTTCTTTATTACAGAGAAGAGTCCTTTATTTTAGAGCGTTGTCCTTTAGATTTATTTATTTCTCAAACTTTTGTCCTTTATTATTTATTTTGTCATTTAAAGTATAAAAATTTAGTTTTAGAAGCAAGTTAAGGAATTCGAATAAATTCTACTAGGAGCAATTTCGTTGTGGACGATACCTAAAGAAAATGTTACTTTTATTTCAAATAGAAAAAATTAAATATTGATTATTTACTGAAATTTGCTTTATTAAAATTTTTATTACTAATGACAAGCTTGTGGAATGGCGACAAAATGATGAAATAACCTGACGTTATATATCGGTTGAAATATAAAAAAAATTATGGATAAACATAACTTTACAATATATTTCTTATATGATTGCATTTAACCCAGTGAATATTTTCAATAATAAACAAAATGTAGACCAGCAAAAACTCAAATAAAAATCGAAAAAGCAGAAGCATTACCGTATATTTCGAACCATAAGACCTTCTTACGTAGAAAAATTGACTTAAAATTGGGGTGTATCTTATAGTCCGAATGGTACGAAGTACGTCGGAAATCAAAGGTGATCCAAACAACAGGTCTAAAACAGGATAAAACTCACTTTACTGAAATTTTAGATTGTTGAGTGGATGGAACAAAACTACCCCCTCCCCCATGATAATCTATAAAAGAAATACGTTGCCGAAAGATGAAATTCCTTATCGCGTTATTATGTACGTTCAAGATAAAGGCTGGATGGACGAAATAAAAAGGAAATATGGATACAAAAGTTATGGGCAAATCGTGCAGATAAATTGTTTAAAAAGTGTGCAACGTTAGTGTGGAGTCAATTCAGAGCGCATAAAACAGAATCAAGCAAGAAGATTTTAGAAGAAATTAATACAAAATTATGTAATTCTTAGAGGCCTTCCAAGTAAATTGCAACCTTTGGATGTACCGAAATGCGGAATAAGTAACACTTTGGATGGTATCGAGCAGTAGGCAGGGGGGTCTAAAAGTTGCTCTGACAAATCCTCAGTCTCACTTTTAGGAGAATGGATTGCGACCGCCTGGCAGAAGATCGAACCTGAATCGATAGTGAAAAGTTTGAAGAAATACTGCATTTTCAATCTTTTAATTGGGTCTGAAGATGATATTTTGTTGCAGACTGAAAGCGTGAACGAGCATACTGACGATACCGATGCGTTTTTCGGATTATTATTATTATTTTTTTTATTTTGTCTAAATATCGTCATAAAAAATGTCTGTGTCGCGTTTTATTCGGGATCGCGTTATATTCGGGTATGTATTTATCTATACCCAGTATAATTATGGCATGAATTGCATACAACTTTCGGAGATTATTATCCAATTATATTATATTTTAGTTATTTTTTATACGAAAATCATTTTGATACAAATTTAACATAATATTCTTGAGTCTTTATTTATAAAACTAGTGCACCCGTTGCCAACTATGTTGCCAAACACATCATTACTTTAATGTGGAACTTGCTCGACACCTCAGCCTTCTTTCTCTAGCCATACGCCTTACTTCATCCAATTCAAATAGAATCAACTCTTCACCCATTATTAAAAACTGGAAAAATAATGAGTATTATTCCGAATAGTTTATTCATTAACTTATTAAGATGGAAAAACGATTCATTTTCAGTCAGTGTATTACATTTATAATGTTAAAACTAAAAATGATTTGAGCCGTTAAATTTAAAATATATCTATTAAAATAATTTTTCAATTTCTTATATAATATAAAAATACGCACACGGAAAAAACGCACACGGATTAATACGCACACGGAATAAAGCGCACACGGAAAAATACACACACGAAAAAAAGCGTACTTACACTATATTTCAAATCAGTTTGAAATAAATCGTGAGAAACTATTACACAGTAAAATTTAATTGTTTGCCCGCTTTAATATATTGTGTTCACATTTATAAGGTCAAACCAGATATGGTTAGTTAGTTAGTTAAAACTTTTGGCGGACAGCAACAAAGACTATTTGCGCCTAACGCAGCCCAAAAGCCAGATCTGGTTATTTTCGTTAATTTTATAGTGTAGTACTGACTTTTAAATGTAAATTTGTCATTTCAAAATATTTCTTACGCTGTAAAACCTACTTCAGATTTTTTGATTAAGATCATTTTAACTAAGATCATTTATCTTTATGACATATGTCAAATGGAATGACATTTTAAAAAAGTGAAATTTTTTACCATGTTTTAATACCAAAATGACATATAATTTCAAAGGTGCAAACTATTGAATGTATCAATTTGTAGTTTTTACCAAAATATTTGAAATATTTCGAACCAATTTTAAATTTACACAAATAAGTTGCCACCTAGTGGCGCTGATATGAATGACCAAACTCGGCCGGTAATTTTTGGTAAAAATTATTAATTTTTACCAAAGCGTGTCTTACTCACTGCATTATATTTTAATTTTTGAAAATTTAAAACTTCAGATAATTTAAAACGTTAATCGTAAAAGTAAAAAATAGTAAAGCATTGAAAAAATAATAATAAAGAAAAGAAAGTCACAATTTTCTTACATACTTTCATCAAAACCAAATATTTTTTTAAATAATTATTTTACTACTATAATACCCCGTTACTCGACTGCCTCTTAGCTCGACGTTTTAACTTAGCTTACTGTACTAATAATTTTAATTTATATTATTTTTGCGTAAACATATCAATTAACAACTATTATTATCACGCGTTATATGTCAATATATACGTCGGTAAGCTTTGGAATATTTCGTTACATTTCGGAATCTCGCTTCAAATTTGTTTTTGGCGTCATAGCACGCACCCACGCAGGGACACACGTTAGCGTATTATATTATAGATGTCGCTGTAGTTATAGCCTGTATTTATTTAAAATACAAAAAATTCTTTTCAAAATATAATCTGATAAAAAATTCCTAATGTACTATTCCGTTTTCCGTTCCGAGTGTGTGTAACCACGAATTTTAAAGATTGTTTAAAGAGTCCTCTGGGAAATAGGGAAGGAGGGTAAAAGTGTTGTATATTTGTATGCATCTTGTCCTTACGGTTGCCCTCCTCCTTTTTTTGGGATTCGACCATCGTCCTTGAGGTCCAATTGGATACATTAACATTATTTGTGGGACTCTTGCTTAGTAATGGTTTTATATCTAATTCGTTTCGGATGTCTTCGTTTCTGATTCTAACAACTCAAATGCAGCCTTTTACTGCTCTTAAAAATTGCATTTCCGAAGCTCTCAACTTATTCATTCTCTCTCGCTACTTTGATAGAGTCAACACAAGTATTCTATGCAATTCATGGAAAAAAGAGTTTTTTTATATTTTTTTATGTTACAAAAATAACATCTTTAATGTAATGCACAGTGCATACAACTCCATTTCATTTACATAAAATTAATTAATAAAATTAATTAAACGTGTACTAAGATGCTAGGAACCATGCAATGTTTTTATAGAATGTAATATGGTATTCTACTGTTCTTTGCTACGACCCTGGACTTTGAAATGGAGGAAATGAAGTCGTCTTCCGACAATTCTTTAACCTTATCTTATTTTCTTTCACCAGTTGAAATACACGTTAATGGGTAAGATATAATTCTGTAATTAAATGGGATACTTTTCCTCTTTGCCAGACGGAATTATCTTACAGAATCTTAATAGAAACTTCCAGAATTTATTAAATTTATTTATATTAACATTTGTGAAAGATATCATCATACATATATTAAACCAAACCCATCAGGCGCGCATTCATTTCACGGTCTTAAGCGCTTGACCCCCACCCCCTTACCAACACATTTTTAAAGGACAAATTTGTCTTGTAACTAAATATGAACCCCCCCCCAAGAAAAAAGTGATCTCGGAGTAGGGCTGCACACTTAAGTTTAAGTACTGTATTTATAAAATTACGACCAGTACAATAGAAACAAACACATAATAAAGAAATATTTAACAATTTATTTGTTATAATTCAGTTTACATAGAACAGAAAATTTCAGTTTTTAAGACTTAACATAAAATCGTTTATTTTTAATATAAATTAAAATAAGAATATTAATTCATTTTATTAGGTTTTAATAATAGTTATTTATGCAACAAGTGCATAAAGTAGTGTTTTTTTTCACGAATGGGTAGTTTGACCGCACGAGTCGTAGGCGAGTGTGGCTGTTTCTACTATAACACCGTTCAAAAAAAAAAAACATTTTTTTTTGAGTCTTTATTTTATTGACTATTTTCTGATTCTTTATATCGAAAACTTTGTTTTTATACCTTTTAGAACGATCAATATTTATTTATTTATTTTTATGACGATATAAGGAGAAGCGCATTATATTAAGTAAGGGTGGGGCAAGCGGGTGGAAAGCAAGTGGCATTTCATTTACGTGGTTCATAGTCGGTATGCGCATTGCAGCGATACAACGCATTTTGTTTGACGGCAGATCCAAAAATGGCGTCAAGAAGTTGTAAACACGAGGTAGACTCCTTCTGCTATATTTGCGGCGAATTTATTAAAACTAGAGAATGGTTGGATTTCTGATGGAAATGCATCCCATCAAAAATCCAACCATCTTAAAATCCCGTATCACTGGCCCGGTGTACATCATACTTTAAACTCTCAAGTACCATTTTCACACTTTCGTAATTTTCTTTGAGCATTACGATATGAGTTAAAAGAAGAGATGGAAATTTATTTCCATTGTGAAGAAGGACAGGTTTTAAAATTTTTGTAGAATTGTCTATGAAAAGACGCCAGTCAGAAGAAATGCTTGATATTCCGACCACGTTGCATAGGCGGTTATACTAAATATCCTTGCTACCTTTATTTTTGTCGGACTACAAATAAAGAAAATAATGGCCAGTGACGAATTTTCACAGCTACTCAATACTCATGAAAGGAAAGCCTGGGATAGCCTGAAAGCAGTAGTTCATGGTTTTCTCGGACATACAACAGAGCAGACGATTACAAAGAGCTTATTGCAACTATGCTTGATAACTTTAAACTCATGGATTATACTCACTTGGACCAATTTAAAGATAACATGGGAGCCTATTCGGAAGAACAAGGTGAACGTTTTCATCAAGACGTGATGCATTTTGAACGTCGTTATCAGGGGTAATACAATGAGAGTATGATGGGGGACTATATTTGGGAGCTAATACGAAAAAGCAGATACTCATTAAAGCTAATACTCACGGGGCAATAGGCTTTTTCACTGATTCCTCCTTAGGCCCAATGAGAGATATAGACTTGGTTTTTGCTGATAGAGATTACCCATAAACATTTACAAAAATGTAATTTAGAATTTTACATTTATCACATTAAAATGCTATGGCGGTGAAACTAAAAAGATATACATATTCAATATATATATATATATATATATATATATATATATATATATATATATATATATATATATATATATATATATAATGTTCCCGAGGATATAAACCCCAGATTTTTTTTTTTCATTTTTCCGATGACAATTATAACATTAAATTTGCTGTTGAACATTTTCGTAGCCCCTAAAACTATACGAATAAAATTTTCTTCGGTGGTAAGAGCATTTATTAACGGTAAAAAAGTGTTCTGACCTATATAAGTACGATTTATAGATCAGGAGTAATCACGGAATAATTATAATAAATATCATAACAAATAACTTCATAAGGTACAAGATAAAATGCTTCACGTGACCAGCGCTACCTTGGGCGATGAGTGATTCTCACATAGGCACCTGTTTGTGGCATTTTCCTAGGTTAGCACAACGGGACACTTATACGTGTTGTTACCAAATGACTATCTATGTATACATCTACTATCAATGTATACAAAGAAGCTCTTACTTACATTATTTGTGTAAGAAGCACATACAGAGCCGTAGCAACGGGTTGGCATCGGGGCATTTGCCAGGGGCGCATGGCCTGATGAGGGGCGCCATTGTGTATTTTTGCTCACCACTCGAATTTAGGGAGTGTGGATTTTTTTTTATTTGCTCATCACTCGGATTTAGTCAGTGACGATCTTTTTTTTTTTTTCGCTCATCACTCGGATTTAGAAAGTGAGGACCTTTTTTGCTCATCACTCGAAGTTAGGGAGTGAGGACCTTCTTTTTGCTCATCATTCTAATTTAGAGAGTGAAGACCTTTTTTTTGCTCATCACTTGGATTTGGGCAGGTAAATTGAATCAATTTACTTTATTTGCCAAGGGGGCCAAAAACATTGCTACGGTTCTGAGCACATATCAATACAATAGTAGATTAAAACAAATAAATATATTTGAATCTTCCAAAAACAATTCGCATCAAGCCAGTCTTAAACCGATTCTGCCATGGGTCCGGCTACGACTACTTTTTCTGTAGCCAATCAGCGGGTATACTGCTAGTTTATTTTATATTCTTACGAGTAACATCTAACCATTTTTCTCAGTACTATTACATTAAAAAGATTTATTTCCTTGAATTCTATATTCAGAACAGTCTAGATTTTTTAAATTGCTAGTAAATTGTATTTTATAGTTGAACACCTAGTAAGGTCTGTGTTTTATTTTGATTGGAGGAGACACCAGTGCACTGCATACAATTCTAAAGCTAGAACTCTACAGGGACCAGTATTTCTATTCACTGGGGCTTTTATCAATTCTCACTGAGTAATGGAATAAAGAATTTCACGTTTTTTATTTGTATCTAAGTGTCCCAAGGTTGGCAATATTGTCTACAACAGTGCTTCTAAAATGGTTGGTAAATTGGGAAATTTACATGTATAATTTAAAACCTTTGTTACTATGTGGCAAAAAAAGTAATACGTTTACAATAACACATAGTTTAAGTTGTTCCGAGATTTATCGTTTTTAAAAGTAAAATTAACATGGCTGTTATAAACGAAAATAATACGATCATAAAGTCCTGTTATTATTATGGATTGTCGGTTTTCAAAAACCGGTTTCAAAAACTGTTTTTTTTTTTCGAAAGAATTTTTGAACTTCGAAATTCGGTTTTTAAATTCTAAAAAACAGGTTTTTCGATACTCGAATTAATATGTCAAAATTAAATTAAAATTCAAACATTTTGACAAAAGCCTCTGAACATATTGTAGTAAAACAAAATCTTCAGGCGAATATTTGTTTATTTAACATGCAAACCGACAAATGCTATGCGATAGTTAAGATAGATAAAAAAAAATTAAATACTGAAATTAGTGTCAAGTTATTAAATGCTTTAGAAGTACGAATTCAAGAAAGAAGACAAGTTGAACTGGCAACTGTTTTGCTATATTTGCAAAATCCGCAAAATATTTCAACAAAGAAATCTACTATATTTCAAAACTCGATACTATTAAGTTAGCTTGAAAAATATTGTCTAAAATATATGCAAATTCGGAATTTTCGATGACGAATATATCGAAGATGACGAAGACGGAGAAATTATTAATGAGGCCGAGGATAATGCTCTAAAAGTAGCAATGAAAAAATCAATTCATAGATTTCTTGACGAACCTGAAGAAAAAATGTCAAATCCGAAAACACACAAGGCCGAATTTTCAGTATTTGAGGCCACTAATAACAAAAAAGAATTTGGAGTTATTATTTGATGCTCTGAGAACAATAAAACCAAGTTCAATAGCCAGTGAGAGAATATTTTGTATTTCAGGAAATATTGTAACTAAATTAAGACCAAAATTAAGTAATCGTTCCGTGGATATTTTATGTTTTTTAAAATCATATTTTCCGAAAAAGACAGTAAATGAATAAATATATAATTTATATTTTGTACCGTAATTTGTTAATTGTTATATTAGTTTCATTTTATTAAGTTTTGAATGGAGTATACTTTATTTTGTTATTTTTTTGTAGTTCCATAAATATTAAATAAACCGAAAAATTTTAAAAAACGTATAAATATTTATTTTCTTGCTGTTTATTTATTTATTTATTTATTTTTTTGGGAAAAATTCTAAAACCCTTTTTCTGGAAATAATGGAATTCGAAAACGGTTTTTTTCAAAAATCGGTTTTTGTATAAACCCTAGTTATTATATGCACAAAGTCCAGGAAATAACTTACAACTTTGTGTCAGCTTTTAAAAATTGTAGTCTAAATAAGTGCTACTCAAAGTGAGGTACGCGTTTCTAGAAAAGAAAGAAGCAATAGTATAATATATGGTCAGTGTTGCCAACCAATATGTCGCTACATTATTTAATAAATTATTTGGGGTTTGTCTGGTTTTGACAAGCGTCCTCTAATCGCAAACTTCATTAACCTTCTGAGCCACGTCATACTAGAGACTAGTGGAACTAAATACACACGACTGCATCCCATACCCTGTTGATATGCAGATGCGGATATTACGCCAGATCTAGTGCCCGCACAATGCGAAGTGACCCAAGCAACACTGCTTTCTGCATCCTGCAGATCAAAGAGGTGGCAGAAGATCTGCAGGCGGAAATGGACTCGATTTTCCTTCGATATGAGACTTTCATACCACCCAGAACACCAACTATCAGGACCACAAGCTTAACTTTATACCCTGGATACAGCTTTCTAAGATCGGACAAGAGATCTATATACTTGGACCTCTTTTCCTTATTATTATTATTATTATTATTATTATTACACTCATTAAAGCAGAAGCCAGTGGTGCTCAATGATACAATACATATACAGACATTAAATGTAGCTCTTCTCGCCACAAGAATTTAAAAAAGTAGATATTTTGTCGTTACATAATTCAACATAAAAAAATTGCTTTCTTAAGAAAATTAAGGAAAATTTAATAATCTAAGAGAAGATTTTTGCATTAACAATGTATGGGCTGCTTGTTGAGTTTCAGCGGAATTAGATTTTGAAATCTAGTAACTTTTAACAAAAATTTAGACAAAAAAGAGTTCTTTACACACCTATTGCATACAACATTTTTTAATAACTCTAATAATTTAACTGGTCCAGAAGATTATATTCATACATAATATTGAACAAGTCATTATTTTTCATATGTAAGAACATTTTATTATTATTATATATGCTGTTCACTTTTGTAAAAACAAACTAAGGAGAAATTTTGATTACAATAGTTTGTACCTTTGAAACTGTATGACATGTTGGTATTAAAAAATTATAAAAAATGTCACTTTCTTAAAATGTCGATACATTTGACATAGGTATGTCATAATGAAAAATGATATCTTAATTATAATGATCATAACCAACAAATCTTAAGTCGGTTTTACAGCGTGAGGAATATTTTTAATTGACATTTAAAGCCAGTGATATACTATAAAATTACCAAAATAACCAGATATAGTTTGTCCTTACAAAAGGGAACAGCATATAGTCAAAACAGTTAAAATTACTATATGTTAATAATACTGAAAATATTTGATATATACAAGAAGTGCATCTAGCATCAATGCAGTTGTCAGAGAAAACTTAACAGTTTTTTTTTTTTTTTTTAATCACTCATTATTCATTCTCATTTTTCTAACACCAAAAATATCAATAATAAATTCAAATAATTGGGTAAAAATTAATTACATATTCCACCCCTATACCAAAATTTCACACTAGATGGCAAACCAATGTTCACATGTATGTTTTTTTTAATTCTGACAGCTGGTTACCATGACAACATATTGTTGGTTATTTGAAATTTAGGTGTTATAATCGATTATTATGGTTATTTAAATTTGTCAGTTGTTGTATATTACAAAAGTATTTTCATTTACTCAAGAATTTCATTTACATATTTTACAACATGAAAGTCTATATTGAATCATTTTAGGCATTGACAGTTGGTTATCATATAGCAACAATCTACGCATTATTCTTTACCGTTGTGTCAAAAGTGCCATTTTAGATACTGTAATGCGTCGGTAAAGTGCCCAGCGCCAAGTACGCATTTTGACTTTAGCAAAGTTAACCACAATATCATCAAAATAATAATAATAATTATTATTATTTGCATATTAATGTTTGTACAGAAAATTGTAAAATTTGACAATCTAGTTTTTTTTATTAACTTAAGTTTTGAAAAACTTCTTTTACACGATGCATACATTTAAGAAAAATCTCATATAATCTGATTTAGCAAAGCTTCACAAAATTTCCACTTGAAAATTAATTGTAGAATTTCTAATGTAGACCATTTAAGTGTCAATATTAATAAATGCCTTCGAAATCTTCCCGAAAGGTGCGGGGAATCCCAGTGACCAGTGCCATCGTTGGTGATTTAACAGAACGATACTTGCAGATAAGATCTCATCTGCACGTATAGTATTTCCAAAATGAAATAGCCACCCTCACTTATTGATTCCAATAATGACTGATAGTATAACCATTATACCTGCTGCGTTTATTGTTTTGTTAATAACAGTTGCCAGGACCATAACAATTATTTAAAACAAACGTGTTTTCGTGTATGCTATTTAGAATGAACTGTTTTAACAAACATGGCATTCCTTCATATTTTTATCAGGCTTAGGCCTGGCTATATTTGAATTATAAATATAGGCATATTTAAAAATCGTTTTGTTTTTAAGTCTTTATAGTCTATATTAAATTCTTCAAATTTGCACAAACAAAAATCATTCTTTTTTTGCAACAAAAATAAATCCTAGCAACTTCAAATAATAATAAGCTAATTTTGTATGGAAATTCTCTTCTTCTAACTTTTTTATTAAAAGATGCATAGTCGGCACTATATTTTTCGAAAAAAAGTCGTATATTTTATTTATTATTGTTTTAGACATAAAACTATCTATTTTCTTGAAAATTTGTAAATCGGGTCATTTCGCTGCTGATTTTTGCCACGAACAATGTTACGTTGAATTGTTCTGTATAGAACACTAGTTAATTCCGCAATTTTAAGTATAGGTTTGTCATTATCTTCCGAAACAAACTTCTTATAAACGGTCAGTATTAGAACTTTGCAATCTTCTGACAAATGACATTTTTATTTAGTAGCCACGTCCATATTTTCGCCCTTCAAATCACCTTGCACAGATGCACTATTTTGACTACAGTAATTAGGAATTTCTTCAAAATCAGATGGTCGCCAAAGAGCCATGTTGTTAATGTATGCACGCTATGAACGTTGAAAATTAACTAACAAACAAGTATAATAACCCCTAAAATTTAGAAACAATAGGATTATAAATTTGGAAAATATCCTTAATGGTTTTTAAGAAACTTCAATGGAACTAGTGTTACATCTATACGATTTAAATTTAAAATTCCCTTAATACCTCTTATATTCTTTTTACTGCAATAAGTCTTGGGATTGCTGCCATAAACCCATTACTGCATTTTTAAGCTTCTTAACAAGAGTGGCCATTTCATTTTGATAATACTATACTGCTTTCAAAAACTGAAAGGGAAAAAAACAGATGAACAACTTGCGGTATACTAAATAAAATATATAGTAGAAAGAACACATACATATATTTATGTGGATATGATTGCTACTATTTGATCAGTAAAAGTATTGAACTGTATCCGTGGCGGACCGATTCTCCGCCCCAGTTTTTACGCCACTGAAAACAGGGAAATAAATTTTGGTTTTACATTTCATGTTCCTGACTAAATCAGTTTATGTAGGTGAGTTACGCGATCCACAAATTATACAGCGCTCTGGGTCAACTGACACAACATATATAAACTTATCCCAACAGAAAAAAAATCTACCAAATAAATATAACAGAATGTTTTGAGTCTTACGGGATTTGAACTTGCCCTTAGTTTATTTCTCTTGGAGTTTTTTTAGATTTTATGTCACCTGAGACTAAAAGTTTTGTCGAGTAAACCAAAACATTTTTTCATATTCTAATAGGAATTTTATATTCAGTTTTATTTTCTTTAAAAATATCTTGACTTCTCACAAAATTCTACCTATTTTTTATATCTTCTGTCCATATAAGGAAACAAGGTGATCCATCAAAAATATATAACAGTAGACACAGACACGTTTTCCATTTTTTAAAATGTTAAGCTTATTATTTAATGCATTACATTTTTCTGTGTTTTGTAAGTACAGTAGTACCTCGGCTAGCGAACGACGCTAATAAATAATTCTGCTAAAGAATATTATTATTTTTTTTATAGTTTTTGCCACGGATAACGAGATAAGTGACGCACTATTTTTGCATGCCAAAATTTGATAATGCGAAGTATGTAATTGTAAGGATATCCAAATACTTGTAAGTGCCCAAAACACTTTAAACGAATCTTAAAGAATTGGGAAATTCAGCCAACATTGGAGATATTCTTCACATCTCTTCCAGCCAAAAAAACCAAGAACTGCAAGAGAAGAAAGTTCTGAAATTTCTGCAACACCACAAGAACAGTTAAGAAACAAATACATTTTGGAAGAGACAGCCTGAAGATGATTCACACATGAACTGAAAACTATGGACTGTATGAATTGTGAACTTGTAAGTGCCTACACCACTTCAAACTAATCTTAAAGAATTGAAAAATCCAACCAGCATTTGAGAAATTCTTCAATATCTCTTCCAGCCTAAAATCCAAGAGCTGAAAGAGAAGAAATTTCAGCAACACCACAAGGGCAGTTAAGAGACAAATACATTTAGGGCAGGAAAACAGCCTGAAGATGATTCTCACATGAACTGAAAACTATGGACTGTATGAATTGTGAACTTGTATAGAACATACTGTATTACTTTTGAAGATCGGTATAAAACAATTATCCCGTATTACTATAATCACATTGTAAAACTACAAAAGAACTAGGGTTCATGTTTACAACCCCGTTGTAAACAGTCAACGGTCAGTGGCACATACATACGTTTAAGTGCTACCTATAAATAAGTATACTTGTTTTTGTTAATCCTTTAAGTAAGATGCGTAATGTGGAAAACTAATCCCTACGGCTATGGGTTGCCTAGTTATATCATTTCTATTGTAATTTTATGAGTTCTCTAACTTTTATTACTTTATTGCAATCTTCAAAACTAATTTGTTACGGACTTTAAGTGCCTAAACCACTTCAAACGAATCTTAAAGAATTGGGAAATCCAGCCAACATTAGAAAAATTCTTCATATCTCCTCCAGCCAAAAAAACAATAATTGAGAAAGAAGCAGAAACTCTTGTGATTCCTGCAACATTTTAAGGACAGTTGAACCTTCCAGGGAGACAGCCTGAAGGTGATTCTCCCATGAAGTGAAAACTATGAACAATATAGACTGTAAACTTTATAAAGTGTAAATAGTGTTAATAGTGAATTTTCAACTCTTCAGTCCTCCTTTTGGGAACGTTGTAGAATGGATTAAATGGTTTTTGCATTAAAACTTATGGAAAATCCTGATTCGGTTAACGAATAATTTGTACTACCAATCACTTCGTAGAATAAATTAAATTCTTTAGCCGAGATATTAATGTGCAACCAAGAAATCCTTAAACCGGTACTCATCTTATTTTTCATTTGAAATAAATTTCAATCGCATCGATAATCGTCAAATATAAATTTCTAATTAATAATTTATGTTATTTGGGTTGTTCTGTGCATTTAGATTTTATTAAGATAATTTTCTTTTATGTCAATTTATTTCCCCGTTTTTTTTTAAACTACAATATATGCAATGGCGTAACTATGAACCCGTTATGCCCGCAACCGCAGAAATGGGTCACTGTGCCCCTAATAGAGTGGCACAACCACGCTATTTAGAGTCCCATTGATCCTCTAAACAACTTTAATATTATTATTATTATTTTTTTGCGCTTGGTCTCTACACAAATTTGACAAACCCACTAGGGGGCCCAAATAAAATTCTGCGAAGGGGCAAAATATGAAGTTACACCAATGACTATATATGATAGTCCTTAGTGTCTGAATTTTCCACATCCATGGATAACAGTGAGGTAAATGTCCATCACATTCATATACAACAATTATACTTTTAAAAACAGACCGTGAACAATGTGAAACAATTAATGGATTTACTTCAAATTACAACAAAATTTCATCCAGAGTTTTCCAGGGCTTTTACTATTCAATATCATTTATTTAAAAATTTTAAAATTTTCAAAAAGATTACATCACATAATGATACAAGAGGATATCAATCTATTAATTAAATATTGTAAAGAAAATAAACTTAAATTAAACATATCTCAATGTTTTCATATAATTTTTCGCGTAATAGATACACAACTGAATTTAATTATAATATTAATTATACATTGAATTTAATTATGATACAACCCAGGTTAAATTTAATAAAATTAAAGACTTGGGCGTCATTATCAATTCGAAATTAATATTTGATGTTTATATTCGAAGAATTGGGAAAGTTTGGTATTCGCACACCCAACTATAATACCAGAATCTATTTTATTTATCACATATTAATACTAATTTTCCCATGAATTCTTCGGTTGTGCGAATGTCTTTGTTATACAACAGTGTATGTAAAAATGAACAAACACCGGATATTTTTTGTAATAACTTAACTACATTCAAAAATATTGTCAACGATGTCATTTAATCTTAAGTTACGTCCTTCCATGAACTATTTATGTTATTAATATTAATAATATTACTATTATTTATATTTATAATTATTTTAATATTATTTTTTTAACTTTAGTACTACAGTGGAACCTCCATATTCGTAATATTCGCTATTCGTCACATTTTGATGACAATTTTTGTCCCCCATATTCTTTAATATTTTCCGTATCGTCGTCAACCGCCGCGCGCCTGGTTGAGGAGCATGGAAGGGAACTCACCACAGAAGAACTGTTAGAGCTACATAAAGACCAAGAAACGGAAATGATGGAGGTGAATTCGTCTGCAGAGGAAGAATCGAGTAAAGAATTCCCATACCTAACGCTGACATCAATGAAATGCTATCTAATTGGGCCAAACTGCAGAATATGGTCGAAAAATGGCACCCAAATTTTGCTGCAGTCAACCAAAACATAAATGTATTTAACAATAATGTGATTGACTACTTCAGGAAGGTTTTACAGAGCAGACAAAAACCGACCCCATGATCAGAATTGGGATTACTATTGGCTGTTTTGTTTTAATTGATAGCAGCTCTTGTTTTCAACATTAACCTTCCTCCTTTTCCACTTCTACCACTATGTTTATCTATTTAGTACAATAAAGTTAAAGTTTAAACAACATTTTTTAAATTTTTTGTACCACTTTTATGAGTTGGAAACAGATTAATTGAATTTCAGTTATTTCTTATGGTAAAATTGTTTCTATATTCGTCATATTGTCAAATATATGAGATAATTTAAATATTATTATAAATGAATTTAAATACAAATTAAACTAAATACAACTCTGGTAATTTACAAATTTAGTTAATTTATAAATTATCAGATTGTCACGGATACAGGGCATCCACATCTTAGGAATAGCTTACTATGCACTAAACTGACCCATGTTTTAACACGTAACTCTTATTGTCACTAGGTTGAACCTAAGCTCTACTTAGAGCCCTTATTCGAGTTTATATGTATTGTATTGTATTAAGGTGTTATATAATGTATACGCCCTTAACCTCGCGCGGCCAATATTGTTAGTAATTAGAATTTATATTATTTTATTTCTATCAATAAATTAGTATATAGAATTTATATTCTTTTATTCATACAAACCCCCCAAAACCAACCTAGGCGTGACAATATTTTATATTCGTTACGCCCCCAGGAACAGATTAATGACGAATATAGAGATTCCACTATACTTGTTATTGCTCCTTTAAATTAATGTAATTATTCTTTATGTTTGTGTCGCACTATTATTGGGCAGTTGCCTGTTGTTTGGTTCTATTGTAATAAATAAATAAATAAATAAATTAATTAATTAATTAAAACCATTAGTAAACCGCATATCACATTAGTTAGCCACATCAATAGCAATTTTCTTTTTTCCAATTATCAAAAAAAGAAAAAGCATCTCGGTGTTATTTATATTTCCCGATGTCCAAGATTGAATCAAATGTCCAAATTGATGCTAATGATGAATATAAATCATTTTCAACATCTAATTGAATAAAAAAAAAAAATCTTACTCTCCCAAACCCAACAAAAACACGTCGAGAATGTTAATTGACTTACTAATTCACAGGAAGAAGTATTTAATCAAAACATACCAGATTATTTAAAATGTAATTTTTATTATATACAATGTCATAAATTTGTTTAATTGCCAACTAAATAGGTTAATTATAAGCTTAATGTATAAAAAATATATAATAAATTAAAATGAATCTGTAAACTAATGGTGGAGAGCAATGTTATAATATTTAAAATGGGAAAATGTGACATAGTAATTTATCCGGACGTTGCAGATAATTACTTCTGAACAGTTTTCGTTTTGGCATTAAATTGTAATGAGTTACTTTACCGCAAAACGAAAACTGACACAAAAGTATTTAACCTCATTATTATACTGGTCAAAAAGTTTCAACAAGAGAAGTTTATGCTGAATTTACATTGTGTGTTATAATCTAACCTACATTAATTAAATGATATCAATTATACGAGGGTCATCTAGAAAGTATAGAACTTTCGGTTAGTAGCATGAAAGCCAATACATTTCAATGAAGACAGATATAGATTTACATTTCAATGAAGATAGATATCATAACTTATTTATTTACATTGTGGGATTATTATGTCTGCAGGATTTGCAATAACAAATGACAGTGTTACCTAGAGTTCTTAAATGATTTTGTATTTGGCCTAATATGATGTTGACTGTTCGGAGATGTACCGATAATTGGCTAATGTTGTTAACTGGAGGGATCGTTTCTCGTCGTGGTCAGATGGTTTATGACCTCTTTGGGTAAAAATAATTTCTTAAGTGAAAGAGAAGCACGTGACTATTTGTAAAATATAAAACATGTACAATAAATAAAATAAAATAAATAAATAAATAATAGGATCCCAACACCTAGACAGGCGTATATGGATCAAAGAAGGTAAGCATTCCTGGATGGGTCAGAGAAGGTAAGTTCTCCGTTTCTAGACCGCCGGCCATAGATATGAAAGCCACGTGGTCAGTGTGACGTTTCGACCTGTTCTATTATCCCTGTATAAACAGGTACTCATTTTAAGTATGAAATACTTGAGGCTGAGTCGACCCCAGAGCTGACTACACATTTTCGGAAGATAAAAATCCGAAGGAGGTGGGGGATCTCGAACCTGGGTGCCTGTGCTCCGTAGACAACCGTCTTACCACGGAGCCACGGCAACTCTTGTACAATAAATAAGGTAGTAAATTAAATAGAATTGTAAAAATACTTTTGAAATATGTTAAACCGGAAGGATATTAGTAATAGGATATAATCTGGGAATTTCCATTAGATGGGCCATAAACCCACTACCGCCACAACATAAAGTCCAGGAAATACGTAGTTTTCGAAAGAAAGTTTTGCAGGAGATTTGAAAATTAGTGCGATTAATAGATCCTGAGGTGCGCTTCTCGAGGTCATATTTTGTGAATAAAATTATAATTATTTGTTGGAACTTCATATCTTCAAAAAAAAAAAAAAAACTCTAAAAACGTGCAAAATAAAGTTTTTTTTTTGCAGATATTCCGTTCCATTGCAAAATTCAAAAAATATATATCTATGCTGAATTAATGCCGAAGGAGTGGCCGAACGCATTAAATCGCAGCACAATCATACACCCCTCATCCAGGTGTAGGAGCTCGCCCACTGGCATCGGCGATTAGCCTCGTTGCAGAAATAGGCCTGTGTAAAATAAATAAATAAATAAAAATACTGAATTAATGAGGGATACATTTTCTATAATTTAGCTTTCATATATATATTTTAGATGAATGATTTTGCCGCTAGAGCGTCGCAAAGTTGATCAATACTCCAGTCATACCATCAAGTCCAGAGCTGGTATGGAACCTCGAAAAAACCACAGGAATGAAGACGGAAAAAAGCAAAGACGGGTTAGTTCTTGTTTCACCTTCCAGCCGCCAGCTCCCGATAGTTTTCTAAAACGTATTTCTTGTAAATGCAAGAAGCGATGCTGGAGGGCATGTGGATGCAGAAAGGCTGGCCTTAGGTGCTCCATTATTTGCATAAAATGTGATGATCTTTGTATTAACCAACAAGATGCTCTGGAAGACCTCGATGAAGAGGAAAAGGAGAAAAATAAAGAACAACCTGGATAAGAAATGGCGACAAAAACGACACCAGTGTGCTAGATGGCAGAGGAAATTAATATATCGCATCGTGTGGACTAGTGTTGTCATGCAGCAAAAAATCGGCACGAAAAGTTATTTGTTTAAGAAAATGAATTACTAAACGCAATTCGGCAGGATTTTTAAAGAAAATGCTCACGATAAAAATCAATAAAAACACACTAAACGTACCGAGTGCTCTATAAAACTTACTCTAGTTGAGCAAAGGTTACACTGAACCTGACTACAAGGCATTTGTCTAAGGGTACGACCATGTAGAAAAATATTTTCTGAAGCAGAGAAACACGTGCCTATTGTTGGCGCTTGGAGATGCCGGTTGAAGAACACATAGAAAGATTGTTACTAGCATATGTATACTAAAAAGTTCCTGTACTTGCTTCGGTGTGTACCCACTAAAATTTACTACTTCTAAGGACTAGATATTGTCAAATAAATCCATAACAAGATAATAAAATTTATTCTGTCGATAAATAATTGTAAACGTAGGTAATTTGCTACATTAAAGATATGTTATAAATAACTATGAAATATAAGTGGTTCGTTACAAATTGAATCAAAAACATCAACAAAATATTAAGTTGTTTGTAAGCTGGTAATTTGTGTTTCAAAGATTCTTGTTTACTATCGGCAGGCTGCATGCGCCGACAAGTACTTACAAGCTTTCTACGTATCCGATAAAGATGTATTATATATATATATATATAGAACTCGAGAACTGCTAATCCGATTTGCATGCGTTTTTTTTTTTTTTTTTTTTATCTGTAGTTATTTCGTCTGGTCAGGTTTTAGACTATGCTTTATTAAAATCGGTTCAGTAGTTCTAAAATTATACAGACATTTAAGTGCTCGGGTAAAACTAAAGCTATGTTTTCAACAGTGTGCTGGTCTCCTTAGTTTTCTGTGTATATAAATCGAATCGTGAATGTACAGAAAAAAATTTTAAATTACATTTCTTATAGGTTTCCTGATGTAAATTTAACTTTAATGTCGCTTGAAAATGACGAAAGCTTCACGACTCTTGTTTTCTGCATAAAATTGTTAATTCTTTGATTGATTGCCAATTATCACATAAAATGTAACGCAATTTGTTCTATGTCTGTTAAAAATGTGTCGATTAACCGAATGTGTCACTTCTATAATTCTATTTTAATGAATAATAGTTCTGATGAAGAAGAACCTGACATATTCGGCAATAGTTTGAGGCGTTTTAAACAGGCAATTTTAGCTCAGTTATATAACATATATATAATATATATATATATATATATATATATATATTGTATTATTTCATATTTATTTCTGTATAATCTTTCTTTTTTTTTAATACTGTATTAAATCGTATACATGTATATACATTTTTGTATTTTATACTTGTACATATTTGTGTTTGTAAATTTAATTAATGTATCTGTCGCCATCCTTTTATTGGGACATCTGTCCTGTTGTGTGGCGAATAAATAAACTGTCTATCCGATTTTCATGCGGATTTATTTTTTTTGTTATCTGTAACTACATCCTCTGGCCAGACTTTATGGTATGTTTTATTAAAATCGGTTCAATAGTTCCAAAGTTATAATGAACTTATGCGCGCAGGTAAAACGAAATTCATGATTTATCTTTTTTTTTGTTTCCATGCCCCAATTTCAATACTAAAAAATATATTTTTTTTTTGCCTATGATCTAACATTATTTAAGTTAAGCCTTGTCATAGACCTCAATGTGGAACATTCTGTATTATTACTAGCTATTTAACGACGCACTATGAAAAATTTATTTTATGTTATCGACAGTTAATGAATTAGAACGTAATGGCAAGTACTTTAAAAAAACGGTCCAATTGTCTCCTAAAATCCATAAAAATAACGATCTCTTAACATTTTTAGATTTCAATATTTAGTTCCCATCCATGAATAACTTGAAATGAAGTCTTTTATTACGAAAGCCATCGAATAAAGCATTTAATGAACCATATTTTAAAAGATGTCGTGTCTTAAAAACCCAACAACGATCATTTACTTCTTTAACCAGTATGGTTTTAAGTAGATCAAACATTTTACGTTCGAATGTAGTAAACTTATGAATGTACTTTCTTTTTTCCTCAAGTTTTCGCGAAGTAATTGAAACCTTAAAAGAGAGTGTTAGTCTTAGAAAATGAAGACGAAATCCTTTGATCTTCGTAGTTGAAATGAGCCACAACTGTGAAACATGTTCCCGTAGCACAATTTTAACTTTAATGGTCTTTTCAGAATACCTGGTCTTACTTTTGCCTCTCTTTAAATTAAATTAGCCTTGTAAATTTTCTTAAGAGGCATGCGGTAATATTCGAAATGGATTTTCAAATGCTTCGTTTATTTTCTGAATGTATTTCTATGAGTTATGAAATTACTATTTCAGATTACATAAAATGGAAGAGAAATATATTTAGAAATGTATTTCAGAATACCTTCTTCATAAATCTAACTCAAATTTGTTTCGGAGTTTCATACCAGTGGCGTACGGTCAGGGTTTGTGAGTCATGCGCCGCATACCCACTCCATATCACTATACATATCATATCATATTCCAATAAATTTTTATATAGTGTACAACAAATATGTCAGTGTTTAAGAAAAAAATATATTATTTTCTGTATTTTCTAATTAGATAAGGTAGTTCGTACCATTTTACATTGTGTAAGTAGTTCCATGCTGAAAATATGTACCTGAGTGCGAGTCCTCTCATTTGTCTATTATATTAAGTCATGTCTATCGCAGTTTCTGTAGCAAGCTTCTGCCTGTATCCATTCTATGTCATACAGTCGATAGTGGAGAGTACCAGTATTCGGCACCATATGGTCCGACATGCTTTCAAGCTTAGCGCTTATTACATCACTATCCGACAGTGGTAGGGAAAGAACATAGCATCAGTTCTATGTGCATTTGAAAAAGAAGATAATTTATATTTTATATTAATTAATAATAATAATAATAATAATAATATTCTAAACTAATAAACGTGTTTTACAAAAAAGAAAGCAGACTAGAATTTACGTCCAATAATAAGAATTTGTTGATTTATTTTGTTTTTGTTGATTTATTTGAGAATAGTAAATTATGTATATAATAAAATAACATTAAATTCATCGACGTTTTCGATATACTTAGCTTTAAGATTAAACCTTTCTTCATTAAGTGGAAAACTAAGCGATTTATGAATTAAGGAATGAAAGGTCGCAATTTTGTGTTCAAAACAATGCTTAGAGTTAAATGTAATAAATCTTTTAGTGCTAATTTGTTTACAATTAACATTTGTTATTATTTCTTATTATCATGGGGTGTCAAGAAAAGGGAGCTTGCCATCTTTTTCAATTTCATGGGTGAATTTAAAGGTGTCAAATATGAAATTAATTTCATTCAAAAAGTCATAAATAGTATTATTTTAAGTATCAAAAATAGCGAAAATAATCTACAGAAATTTTTAAAATTATTGTATAAAAATAAAATTTTAAAAAATGTTAAAACGAATAAAAAATCAATTTAATAAAATATATCTAGGTATAATAATATAAAATATAACGCATACTCGTTCAAAAAAATCACGGCATGCCACTGCATACAGGCAGTACAGGCCATACAGACAGTTTCGTAGTAGTTGCTATTTTGCTAAGCACTATGTTGTCATTTCCAATTTCTTGTTACAACTCTCCGTTCCGTTAAAATTCAACTTCTCAACAACAAAACTTAAACAAAAAATATATAATTTTCATTACGACTAGGTTTTCTTCTTCTTAATAATAAGTTCCAAATTTCCAAATATCTAGAATGAAATCGTCCGGTGCATTCGCCCGTGCAGGACGATTCCATCCTGTGCACTCGACCAATAATTCTTTGCATTTCACTCAAAAAAGCCATGGATCTTTGTCATATTCCTGGTGGAATGGACATTTCGATACTAGTATTTACTACTCGATACTTTTTGTTTCGATATTTTACTGGTATCGATACTTTTTTACTGGTATTGATATTTTATTTACTGTTATCGGATATAATTGTATACTAATCGGTAATATTTGTATAGTAATGTGAACTAGCAATCCTACTGGTGACTTTAACCGGAAACTCTAAGTCAAATTTTAACAACTATCGATAACAACACCAAATTAAACGTGCCACGCACGAATTTAAATAATCAGGCGCCAATTACAAATCGGTAAATTATTATTTTTGTAATTTACTGCAACTCACAACAGTTTCAGGAAATTTTGCCTACAAAAGTGTGTCTGTCGTCGGCATTTAAAAACACAGCCACAAATAAAATAACACGGCGGAGTAGCTAAACAAGGAATGTAGCGTACATAGCGCACGCAGTTCTGTGTGGTCCCTTACTTTGTCGCTAAAGAGAACTATTTTTCCACGCATAGCAAACAGCGTATGTAACGCTCTATGTTGCCTCAACATAAGGGTAGAAAAGATGAGTAAGCAGCATACTCAGTATGCGTGCCGACTGAACCAGTCGGCAAAACGACCTATTAACTCGGTAAAAATAGATTTTCATTTTAAGTATTAAATACTTGAGGCTATTGATCCCAGTGCTGTTGAAGTATGACAGTATCGGAAAGTACATACATACATAATCTATAAACTCTTATACCCAAATGTGTCGAATGTACATTTAATATAGTTAAACTAAATTTCTTGGTCGGCCGGTGTCTTACATAACTTTCTCCATTCTGTTATATTATATGTGAATTTCTGCATATTGAGCATATATATTTCTTTATATGTAGCTGCTTCCTTGATACCCTCAAGCCATGTTTTCCTAGGTTTTCCTATTGGTCTTTTTCCTCAAAGGATTTCTTTGCAAGTTTTTCTTTAGGCTGTCTTTGAACATGTCCGTAACACCTTAGTTGTTGTTCGTAAATGTTTTCAATTAGGGACTTGATTTTCATTTTTCCTAATTTCACTATTTCTTATCTTGTCTAACCGCGTCTTCCATGGCTTGTAAGTTGCTATGTTGTTTCTTGTTTATGGTCCACGATTCGCAAGAATAGGTTACTGCTGGAACATAGACTGATTTATAGACCGCTACTTGTATCTTTTAGAACCTTTTTTTTGCTGAGAAAGGATGTGTTCAGTGCATTGAAGAATTTCGCTGCACTATTTGTTCTCTGTTTGATCTCTTCTTCACATGTTCCATTTTTAGATAAGTAACTACCTAAATACTTATAGCTGTTGACTTGCTAAAGTTTTTCATTCAGTATATATATATATATATATACCGTGAGATGAATTGTCTTTACCTCTTACCATGGTCTTTGTTTTTGTTAACTTTATTTTCATTCCGATCTTTCCCATTTCTTAATTATATCTCAGTAATTATATTTAGATTGTGTTGTATATCTTTTTCGGTTCCTCCTATAACTGCCGAACTACGGAAAGTAAATATTCCAAAATATTGTTCAGAATTCAAAACCGCATTAATGCTTCGTCTTCTCAGGACAAGGAATGTCTTCCCATTTGTCCGGCCTTTATTCAGTAGATGAGATAAACCAGCTTTGTTATTATCTCTTGGGTGGCTTAGCATCACTACTGTAGAAAAAAATTACTGCTAAATTAAAATGTTTGGACTAGTCCTATCATTAGAAAAGACGATGGTCGATGGACACAAATTACTCTGAATAAATACAAAAAAATATGATTTCCTAAAATAAATACGTAAATTTTTGCAGCTTTGCAATTTTATTCTTCGCTATTTATTTTTAATTTAAAACGGTTATTCGCAAAAATGTACAAATTAGAGACCATACGGATGAACTGAAAATGACTTGAAGTGGAAAAGAGGAGTTCTGATGGATGGGAAAGTCAAGAGACTGAAGAAATGTTAGCACAGAAGTGCTTGTCTGACATTGAATTGTGAAAACTCGAATGTTTAAAGAACTAGAAACATTTGACAGCGAAAGAAAAGGGAAACCAGAGAGGGAAATAATTTTGTTTGTCATCTTTGTATATTTGACGTTTTAATGTCAAATTTATGAAATGTACATTGTTAGATATCAACATATTTTAACTGGAAAAGAGTCTTGAAATTAACTGAAATGTTTACTTTTATTTTAAACGTATACGCTTTATTACATTCAACTGTAGACATATAATTATTTGTTAAATTCAGTGATGGGTTCATTGAATATAAAGACTAAAGGAATAAAGCTTACATGCTAATTGGGCAGATCAGGGTAGTATTTCAAAATGGCGTATAATAGTTTCCGGCTGTACAGTGGCGTAGGGCAATTTATTAAATTAATTGTTAACGGTATAAAAAGGCAAAATACCAATCTTGACAGCAAGAAGCTAAAGATGGGAGATACAAACAATCAATAAAACACTATTATACATCTGTAATTTATTATAATGTAATTAATGATACGCACAAGTAAATAAATACATACAGAACTTGTAGTGAAAAATTATTACAGTACGCCATTGTCCATGAGTAACGTGTATGTTGAGATTTATCAAAATCTCATTAATTCAATTACATAATATAAATAGAAAAAACAGCTGTGGCCATCACAGGACCGACCGCCATCACAAAGTACTTGTTTAATTTATGCTGCTTTCTCGCCCTCAACTGCCACAATACATATTATAGTCTTTCCCGCCGCGCAGCCGAGAAAGACTCGTTTATTTTTGATTGACCTTAGTATATGAATGCTGCCGTGTGTTTTAAAAATATTAAAAAAATTCTAAATATTTAAAAAATAGATTGGAGGGATATTTTCATGTTTAAACGAGCCTTAAAGGGTTGTCGAACCTAGGTTTATGAGGATAACATTTAAGACCGAGATAAAAGATAGAGTTGCTGTAGCCAAAAGTCAACCCTACTGACAGAATTAAAGAACTGAGAGAAAGAAAAATATAAATTGTATATTTTACTTGAAAGGTTAAGTGCAGAGCTCTTCAGTTTTTAAATTAAATTACCATACATATTTCTAAAAAT
Organism: Liopterus haemorrhoidalis; assembly: GCA_963971575.1. NCBI lineage: Eukaryota > Metazoa > Arthropoda > Insecta > Coleoptera > Dytiscidae > Liopterus > Liopterus haemorrhoidalis. The sequence goes on along the minus strand of OZ020615.1, from coordinate 20,486,719 downwards.
ATTATATTCTTTATATATTAAATTTTCTTCAAAAATATATTAATTAATGCCGTTCTCATTTTAGGTTGTAATGAAGGATAAGCAGCACTTATCTTTACGAGGAAACCTAAATAACATTATAACAGGAACAAAAAGGTTAAAATTTTAATTCCTCTACATAAATCTTGGATAAACAAGCCAAGGATAAAGGATAATATGTTTTCAAGCAGCTCTCTTGGCTTTTTATACAACCCAAGAAAAAAAGTGTTAATGTTTTAAAAAAAGGACATTAATTTAAAGGGTATAAATTTAACATTTTATATTTTAAATATAATTTTACACAACGATGATATTTTTCCATGACAGAGATGATAAAAGTGTGATAAAACATTAGATTTAAGGAACATATGCACAACATTAAGAACAATAACTGGGAAAAGTAGGCTCTAGCAAGACACAAATTAGATGCTGGTCACAATTTCAATATTAACAATGTTAGTTTAGTTAAAGGGCCAGTGACATAAATTTAGACATGCTAGAGGCGATTTACATGAAAAAACATAGTAAAAACCTTTTAAATAATGACCTCAGTGCCCTGTCCAACACTTAATTAGACCTCATACCATCAAAGACGTATCCACATTTACCGACCAACAAATAATTCTAACCCTAAATTCTCCCACGCAATCTCACACTTGCTCGTCAATCCTTATACATAACAACATAAAAAATTTCAATTAAATTTACTTTACTACTGAAGATGACAGCATAGCTGTCGAAATGTACATCTAGTAATTAATAAAAGAAGTGAAGAAAAGACACTGTGTCTTTTATATATTTATTTATAATTATTACATCTTCACGTTAACACTACCTCAAAAAGTAAATAACTACTCCATTTAAGTTTTCCTGCAAACTAACACTTGAATACACTTTAGCAAGATTTCTTCGCGTACCAGGACAGTGTAGTCAACTCATATATTTAATTATTTTACATCGGCCTACTTTTGCAACGAAGCTAATCGTCGATGCCATGGGGCGAGCTCATACACTTGGGTAATTTGGAGTAATGTAAACATATTATTCACGCCCAAAATAATATCGCTAACGGAGAATCGAATCAGCAACCTCACAATTCAGACTGATTTCACCAGTCCGAACTGCACGATTTAACGAGTTCGGCCACTTCGTTGGCTTTAACCGTCTAATTTTTTTAATTTTTAACCGTTTAAAAAAAATCTTTATTATATATTATGATTATAACATATCACCATCATTGGCGGGGCAACCCAAGGTGAGCCTTGGCCTCTTGTTTCCAGGTTTCGTTTTTAATCTGTGTACATTCAGGAGTAATATGGACAGTATTACGTCCTTATTTTAGCGCACAAAGAAATGCAACTACAGTTTACATCCGGTTGTGAACGGCTAAAAAGAGCCCGTAATTTATATGAACATTTTTTACACAAATTATTTGATATAATCAGGATTTAAATTCACGTCCATATCCTTGATAGCAGTCAACAGCAAGAACAAACGGTTTAGCGCTTGTGGCCACAGTCTTATATTAAATATAAATAGTTGTACATATATGTTTTGTATTCAATAGTTAACCAATATATAAAAATTAAGGTCAAAATTTAATACGTTCTTATAATAATCCTCTTTCATGCCTATTTTCCGAACCACTTCTGTAGGTAAAACAAAATTCCACGGATTCGGAATTATGGGTGTGTACATTTAATTTAAATTGGTGCCTGATATTAGGTGAATTTTTTTCTGCTGACTTAATTATGTTTGGAAGTTTTTAATGATGTCCGAAATTTTATTGGTTGGATGACCTGGAATAATTTATATATATATATATATAATACCTGAATCGTCGTCTACGTAACTCGAGCGGGCGTTAAAACATGCGGCGGTCAGACTTTCTGAATGGTAGGGAAACGATATGTTCGACGTCCACACTCCGAGAAGTGATGAACCAGTCCAGTGCTGAGACGTGTGTTGCATGTATCTAATATTTACTAAACGATCCGTGGATATTAAATGGAGGCCTTATTTGCCTTACTTCTAACTTTTTAAAGCTACCTCACTTCTAAGACTAATCTTTTTATTACGTAATAAATACTTTAACAATACATTTATATTCATAATATAAATTATACGAACACGAATATTTTATTTAAAATAAATGAATGAATATTTACTCCCAATTAATATAAAATTTCCGTGTTGAAGTCTTATTTTTGTTAGAGCCTCTGTTGCCTATTCTTGAGAAATATTGACACTGAATTTTATTAATTTAATTTTATGTACTAGAAATTAACATGTGGGATTATTTCTGAGTCAGATCAGAGAAACTGAAAATCATTAAAATTAAAATCGCTGAAAGTGTAGCGCAAAGCTGTAAGTTACTGAAGAGTTATGCTTGGTTCACAGCAGGGGCGCACCCAGAATGGTTTCTTAGATGTGGCTCAGAGGCCAAAATTTTCTTGAGGCTAGCTCACGTTCAATTATAAGCCCAATGTATCCCTTAAATCCTCGTGTTTTGTTTTTTAGTACTTGAGCGGGGTGGGGGATCGAACCCCTAGATTCGCGATGCATAGTCATCATCATCATCATTAATCAACCTTTCTTGTCCACTGCTGAACGTAGGCCTATCCAAGCTTTTTCCATTCGGAACGATCTTGTGCACCTAATTGGGGGTCTTCCAGTGCTTCTGTTGTTATCTCTGGGTCTCCAATCTAGGATCTTCTTTGTCCATCTGTCATCTTGAAGTCTTAAGATGAGCAATTCTTTCGATGACGTCACATACTTTTGTTTGTTCTCGAATCCACTGATTTATTTTTCGATCAGCTAGACTAATTTCTAGTATTGATCTCTCCATCTATCTCTGGGCAACTCTTCGCAAGTTGCTAGTGAAAACATCTCTCAACTTGCCAAAACCCGCCCACCCGAGACCGATGCGGCGTTTCATTTCACGGGTTTGATTGTCTCGGCCAATGCTAATGTCATGCCCTAGATATTTGTAGCTGACTACCTGTTCTATCTGTTTGCCACAGAGGTATAGATGGTTACTCAATACTAAGTTCGTCATCAATTGCGTCTTACAGATATTTACCTTTATACAAATTTTTTTGATTTCCCTTTTTAGGTCTTCCAGCATGTACGCCATGTCTGCTACATTATCTGATAGTAGTATAATATCGTCTGCAAACCTAAGATTGTTAAATCTCACTCCGTCTATATCAAGACCACGATTCGCCCAGTCACAGTTTTTAAACGCCAGCTCCAGAGCTGCATTGAATAATTTGGAAGAAATCGGATCGCCTTGTCGATCACCACGTTCTATCCCAAATTTCTCCGTTTTCGTATGGATTTTTACGTAAGCTGTAGCATTAAATACTATCTATCATTCTAGTATACCGATATTCTATTCTGCTTTGTTGCATTGCTTTTATGACTGCCCACTTTTCCACCGAATAGAACGCTTTTTCGAAGTCTATAAACGATAGTACCAATGGCCTATTGTACTCTACAGCTTTTTATATAAGAATTTTTATGACTAAAAGGTGGTCATTGGTACTACTATAACCACTCCGAAAACCAGCCTGTTCTATGGGTTGGTAGAAATCAAGCTTGTTTGAAAAGCGTTTTGTCAAAATTCTCGTGAAAAGTTTATAGTTGTGGGGCAGTAAGCTTATAGGTCGATAGTTTTCAAGGTTTGTTGTGTCATCTTTCTTGTGGAGCAGAAGAGTTTCGACATTGTTCCACTGACGGTGCGTTATTCCTTCATCCAAACACTTATCAAAGAGAAGTTTTAATGCATTTAACAGAGCTACTCCAGCTTTTATTGCTTCCATAATATGTGTAATCCCGTCTTCGCCAGAAGCTCTATTATTATTCACAACTTTAAGGGTCGCTTCGATTTCATATATCGTCACTTCAGGCATTTCTTCAGATCCCTGTATAGTACCTACTAGATATATAAATAATTTAATTAATCAATCAAATTAAAAAACTTCTTTCGCAGATATTCTGAGACAGGTAGAGACTACCAACTTTACTAAAGAGTCTTTGAATAGTCGAGAAGCTAACCATTCCTTTCGAAAATTTTAGGTATTATTCGTTTTATTTTTCTCCAACCTTAGAATAAAACCGATTCTTCGCTTTATAAACAAAACTATGAATAAGATTTCTCTATTATGTTTACGCTGTACAGCAATAAATCTGACCACTACGCCATTGCAACTGTATTACAACTGGTATAGCGAAGGATGATGTCAAAGACGAATACAAACATACGTAATTCGAATTGGGGACGTTTCACAATTTCTCGTAGTCTAATTAGGGGTAACCTAGACAAATTTTCGGATTGGCTATGAGATGTGTAGATAAGAGTTTACGAAAACAATATATATCTATACTTTTAAACGGAAAAATTCTTTTGTAAGAGCACACTATAACCCAGTTGAAAAATAATTGCAGTACAATAAAATATAGAAAAGTATACTTGTAGAAAAATAAGAACTCAACAAATATTACAACATAACACATAAGCTGTTTTTCGGGACACACATTTTTCTTTTCGCTATGGAAGAAAGACGTTGATTTGTACCAAGTGTTGAAATTAGTAAAAGAGAAAAAGAAACATAAGAAAAATGAGAGAAACTTTATCTTTTTGTCTTGTAAGTTGACTCCGTATCTTAATTTCACTTGTCTCGACGAAAATCACCAGCGGATACTGAACTTCTGCGCTACAACATTTTATATTTTAAAATACGTGATGTGGGATTTTAAACAGCGATAAAGAATCAATAACATATAACCTCACATTTTAAATGTCCATTTGACGGTTGTGAGGTCACACTAAAATGATCTATGTTTCTTTAAAGTCAGGTTTCATTTTAGTTATTTTCATTCAAAATGTTCGAATCGTGATTTTTAAAACTAGTCGCTTATAGTTTATCTGCATTTGAAAATATACGAGAGTTGCTATAGGTCAGTCGCTCAAACAACGCAGTTCGTCATTTTGCGTCATAACTTCAATGACAAACTTAGTGGCGAAAAATAATTAAATCAATTTTTTTGCATGTGAATTATAGACTAATATTGCTCTTCACTCTTTTATTTTACTAAAACATACCTTTTGAAGTCACATTTAGTTTGTGTTCGATAGTCATTTTGAAGATTTACAAATTTTAAAAATGTTTATTTAATATAGAACATTTTTATTGGTATCGCTAAATAAAACTATGTTTACATTTGACATTTTATAATATGTTCTGATGTGTTTTGATACTTGTGTTCACATATATCTAACTTATAGTAATTTCTATTTAGTTTATTTAGCAGTTTTGTGTTTAGTTATATATTTTCTTATGGATATCTTATATATCTCCTTTTGATATTGTCTGTAGTGCGTAGCTTTCTAAATTAAATTCAACTTATTTCAATTTTCTTTTCTTTGATCATATTTTTGGATCACATCAGCCATTTTTAGGACTATTTTGTCTATTAGAATAGTTTATTTGTTTCTATTCTATTCTTATTCTTATATTTTCATTTCATTTCGATACAAGTGACAGCGTACGAATATTACATTCCTTAAATGGATGCATGTAACCGTACTAAATATGACGTCACAAAAACGTGTGACATTTCCAGTGACGCAACTGCACTGATTCGCGTGACTCCCTTTACTTAAGTTTTGCGGATAGCGAGGGAAACAATAAAAGTTGTATATTTAAATATTTTTAATCTTTTTCAAATGATACACTTTCATGTTCAATGCACTTTTCAATCCGGTAAAACCAATCCTGAAAACATTGGGTCCATCGTTCAAGTGTCAACTCAGAAATGAGATTTTCGTAGACTTCGATCGCTGCTTCAAAGCTATTAAATTTTAATCCGCGCATTTTATCCCGTATAAAAGGGAAGAAGAAGAAGAAGTCGCAAGTCTAAAGCGGGACTATGAGATGAATGAGTAATTTCTTCCAACCCTAAAGCAGCCAGGAACTCGTTAGTCCTAGCTGCGATATATAGTCATGCATTCTCATGATGTAAAAGGATTCTTCCTTTTGATCGTTTTTAGCGTACTTTTTGGACACATCCCACAAACAAATTATTGTATACCATTCAGCAGTGAGTGACAATATGACGTACGCCCAAAGAATGAAGCAACAATTATCTTGACAGTGCTCCGTGTATGTTTCAATTTGACTTGTCTTCGTCAGGGAAGATGCACTGCAGTTTTCTTTCTGGTTTGTAGCAGTAATCAATGTTTGACTAAGGATGTCTCAACAATCCTGTAAGTGCAGCGGTTATCCACCTCTAACAAATCTCGGACAGCGTTGATAATTTTCGGAGTGACAATACCAACAGGACGACTTTCACGATGTTCGTCTTTGAGAGAAATCCTCTCAAAGCTAGAACTCGTTGAACCACCGTTCTATAGTAGACAAGGATGGTGCTTCATCGCCAAAAAATCGTTACAATTTTTGCGAATATTGTTGTGTAGGTAGGCTTTCTTCAAAATTACAAAAAATCACAGCTCGAAAATGTTCACGTGTTAGTTCCATTTTAATAGAAATTGTATTATTTAAATGCATGTTAAAAATCAATTATTTCTGTGCCTTGTTAACACAAACTAACATAAAAAACAAGAACAAGTCAAAAACACGAATTCAACATCTATCAAGAAACATATGAACTTAATTAGCAATCCTGGTCTTTAATAAATTATCCACATTTAAGTTGTACAGATCTTGTATGCAACTATATTTCGACAAATCTTCAGGTGTGTAGACATCAAATTTTTAGCTCCAGGATCCATTTTTGGGTCGCAACCAATAAATAGAAAAGCTCTGTACAAGACAATAAGATGGGCGCATGTAGATGGTGATCAAACTTTGTATTTAGAAGTGACATTACCGGTGGCGGCGCTGTTATTCAAGACAAGATGGCTATAGACTTAAGTACATTTTTATTTTATTAAAATGCGAGTAAATATTTGCGGCATTTTTGAATTTTTAAGCGCTACACATGTATTGAGGTGTATAACAGAAGGTGGGCAACAAATTACAGTTTCTAAAGTTTAATTTCAGTAGAATTATTGAAGTGTAATTTGTAGGTGGGCAGGTATTAAATGCCGGGCATGTAATTTTATGTATTACATTATGGTGTCAGTCACCTGAATTTATAATATATGCATTCTGTTTGCAAACAAGTGCATTATATTCATAATAATAATAATAATAATAAATTTATTGATCTAAATAAATTAAATTAATTAATTTTCATTGCCTCATGAAATAAAATAAGTTTTAGTTGGATAGGGGCAGCTAAAAGTTAAATATGCAACTTGCAGCTGTAAAACAGGTACAAGCATATAAGTGCAGTTTTGGTTTTCTGCGACAAATGCGATGAACAGACTCGCATAGTATCAATTACTTTTTTGCCGTAACTCACAATATATTCCCACGCCTTCCTCGTGTCCATAACCAAATATTTTCCAAATCTGGACTTAATATTAACTTATCCTCCGTTTTACTTAAGAAAAAAAGGAAAAAAAAAACTAAAATACGAGGGTCGTCTCAAAAGTAAGTAACACTATTTTTTTTAATCCGTGTGGTTGGCGGGAAAAGTCTGCGAGTTTCATGTAATTTTCGTCTGGGTGTCGAGGACAGCACTGTAAAATTTCTAGGCGCGTGCGTCGATCGATCCGGCAGTCAGGCTCCATCCACTATAGAGACTTCACTTGCTCCTACCGCCGATTGCGTTGGAGCTCGTGATGTAATTCGTTTTTTGACAGGAAAAATAAAAATGCTACTGAAATTCATTGCGAGACAAAAGGAGGGGAAAGTTGACAAAAACAGTTTTTTTGTTCCACGACTACGCTCGCCCGCACGATGCTCGTCAGACTCAATACCTGCTTGAGGAGTTTCGATGGGATGTTTTCGGACATCCGCCTTACTCCCCTGACCTTGCACCAAGTGACTTCAATCTGTTTCCGCAGCTGAAGCAACATCTTGGAGGAAGACGCTTCACAAACGAGGATAATTTGAAACAAGAAGTTGAAAGATGGCTAACCAGTATGGCGCCAGAATGGTACGACACTGGATAGAAAAAACTTTTACCACGGTACCAAAAATGTATTGAAAAACAAGGCGATTATGTAACAAAATAAGTTTAATATGTACGAGTATGTAAAAAAGTAGATTACTTTCGAAATATACTTTTTTTTTTAATTTTAATTTTAATTTATTTAAAAAAAAAAATAGTGTAACTTACTTATGAGATGACCCTCGTATCTATCTTTGTTCTGTCTTGGATGACAGCCAAAAACACTACAATTTGTTCTGCTTTTATAGTTTTTCACAACTTCTGTCAACATTCTAACAAAAATTCAACACTAAAACATACATAGTAAGTTCAAACAGTTCTAGAGCATCTAATATAATATTTGACCGCGACAGTCGCGTATTCGAGTGTGTCAGTTCTTAATATTAGATAGTAAATTGGTGCATAATCCACGTGAAAAATATCATAGTAATGACGTCATCTAAGCACTATTTTAAAGTATATCTCCTTTATGCAAAGTAAGGTAACGATTTAGCACCTTAACTGCATTAGTTTTTAAAATTTATGTTCGTAATTTTCGTGCAGAAGTTTGCATGAGTGTTTTTTTGTTGAGTAATTACTATAATCAGGATAAAACTAGTGTCTGAAAACCGCAGTCTAGTATCGATTCTTTGTGAATAAATGGTTATTAGAGTCAATAAAAATAAAAGCTAAGCTCAGCTGGTTCGCTGATGTGATTATTTACAGAAAAAGTTACTTTTTATTTATTAACGCCAATTGTGTTAACTCTGCTAATAATTTTTTTGTTCCGCTTCAAAAACATAACATTGATTTATTGAATTTGGGGCTACGTGAATAGAACAAATTTATTGGATTGTTTTTTTAATGCTGAATAAATTTATAATCGTATTTTCATTGGGACAAAAAACAGTATATTAATCAATAATCCCAATAATTGTGTGCCGTAAATGTTAATTTTAACTTAACAAATATATCGTGGGCTTACTGCAAAAAGTGACCTAGTCCAGATTTTACGATTTTGGGATGCAAATTACTAAATCTATAATAAAATTTACAAAATCAGCTTTCGCCACCACATGACCAACCGCCATCACAAAGTACTTGTTTGATTTATGCTGCTTTATCAAAAAATTTCTTAAGTTGTTAGTTATTGCTTTTATAGCAACTTTTATATAAAATAAATTTTTTAGTAATATTTCTCTGTTGTGAAATATTCGCAATAATCTTAAAACCGACACGAGTAAACTCCCATTTATAGTTAGCTTAAATATGAAGTTTCATATAAATCCTTTTAGCCGAATTTGCTCTGCATGTGTACACGGACCGACAGACAGATCGACAGACAGACAGATAGACAGACAGACAGACAGACATATATCATGCTAAAAATAGTCAAAACGTTATGAAGGGACCTCAATTCGTGGAGATCCATCGAAATCTCGAAATGTCAAAATCAGTATGATCACAATACCTCCCTTATGTATGTTGGCGGTCGGTAAATAAAAAATTAAATAAACCTTTGAAAATTTAACAGGTAGACTTTTAAATAATAGCTTTGTTCCAGCAGAAGTTTTGGAATAATTCTAACTAGAACTGGAACTGTAAATACGCACATGCGCACTGAATTGCGTATTACAGAACCGTTCTAATTTAAGGTGTGTTCGTTTGTGTTGCCCAACCTACACTGAACTACACCACAGCTATGCTATCTTACACTGTGACGTCAGCTGCTCTTGTCCTGGACAAGTCTGGTGCAACACAAATGAACAAACCTTTAGTGTTTGCTGGAACGCACACAATTGGAACTGCGATGAATACAGAATTGGAAATTGAGGTTAGGTTTATGTGTCAATCTGTTTTCTTTTTGTTAACTTTATTGGGTTTATTAATTTGTTTTAGATAACATCTTATTTATTAACAATTTGTTGTTTTTTCAAAAGTAAGCACTTTCAACTAAAACATAAATTCATTAAACAAACGTAATATTTCCAAAATGATTTAATTATACATTTTTCTTTTTAAAAATCCGATTTAAATTTGGAAACTGATTTTGGTGTGTTTCTAACAAAATTTCTCGTAAAACATGAGTTGTTTACACTTTTACAGGTTATGATACAAAACGGAATTTGAAATACTTGGTTGAACTGTAGAACTAGTAGAACTGTTCCAGAACAGTTTTTATTTTGAATTCTACCTTGCTGGAACAGTAGATTACAATTCTAAATCCCCAGTAGGTTCTAGAATTTCCTGCTGGTACACTATTTTGAAATTGCACATGCGCAGTTAGTTCCAAAACTGAAACGTGCTGGAACAAAGCTAATAATATACCTCCAGAATTAACAAATTTATACAAAGGACTCTTGCCTGTTTCAGAAAAAAAAAGCAATAATTTTGATACATATTATGTAAATCTGGCGTAATACCTCCAGAATACCATGAATGGTACAATTCACTTTTCAAAGATAAACCGCCGAATGATAAGTTATTATACAGACCAGGGCTGTTCAACCTTTTTGTATTTGGGATCTACTATTTTGTGTATATTGTTACCACGATCGACCAGAACGAGTAGCCAGGACCACGGGGCATAGAGTGCCCTCCCAGGTGAAAGGGTCCTCTCCCAGGAAGAAAATTTTGAAAAAATGCATTACATATTGCAATTTTAAAGCCGTGTTTCATGTATTTTTACATGAAACACAGCTAACACACTCTAACCTAATACGCAATTTAAGTACATGGAAGCGAGAGAAAACTAAAGATCTACTTAAATTCACGCCGCGACCATTGGTAGATCGCGATCGACTGTTTGGACAGCTCTGATATAGACAAACCAAATTACAACAAAAAGAAAACTATGTCATATGTAAACGTAATTGAAAGTGAAGTCACCGCTTCAACAACTTTTATAAATGACGTAAATCCTCGGATATCGTGGCAGACTTTTAGTTCAGCTCAGTTACTTATGGTGCGATTATGGTCCAACATGTAAATCTTACAGAATTTAAGGCTAAATGAATCTTTAACTTCGACTGTTAAATTATTTAAAATTTTGCAATTATGGTCAACTAAATTTAAATACTTCAGCTACAAAATTGTGACCGTGTTAGAGGCTAATTAAGTAACGTTCAACTGAGCATCGTCTGTCTCTGTCTGTGCGCATTGAATAAAGAGAAAAATCAATAGTAAAGACATGTTAATTTAATGTTTTTAGTGCTAGCTGTCAGAACATATAACGTGATATAACCAAAAACTTAAAATCTTTATTTATTGAAGAAAAAACAGAAAAATACATTACAAAATGAATTCAAAGTACATGATTTATTAAACTATGTTTACAATATTTCCCCAAAAATAATAAATAATAAAACAATAATTTTAAGATAAAAATGTATGTTCGTAGGTAATTTTCATACAAAATAACACAGACGGGTTAAGCGATTCGTAATGAGCCTGCATTCTTGGTTTATAGCTTTGCTTAAACTACTCTGGCTCATGCAATTAAAAATGGAGTTCCCCACAGCATTTTGGTCAGAACCAGTTGCCAAAAAGTTGATAGTTCCTAACACTTCGAGATGTAGTGGAAGTTCGTCTTGCCTTGTAGGTTGTCCATTATGTAGTGGTTACAAAATTTTGTAGAAAATCATATCTTTTGACAGCCGAAAAAAATTTCTAGAACTCTCATTAGCAATTTCAAATGGATTTTCTGTGTCTCTTATAAATCTTCGTGCTATGCGAAGATTGTTCCTAAACAACAGATATTATTTATCATGACCATGGAAACGTTACATATAAATATGAAAAAATTTAGACTTTTTACAGAAATTATTCGAAATTTTTCGTTTTATCCAAAAACGTCTCAAATAAAAGTTATTAGTTATTGCTTTTGTTAAGTAAATTTTTTCGGAATGTTTTTCTGCTGTGAAATATACACAAAAATCTTAAAATCGATACAAGTAAACTCCAATTTTTAGTCAACTGATTTTTACCAAAAGTTGATCAACTCGTGCCATTGATGGCAGAAGCTTAAATATGAAGTTTCATAAAAATCCGAATTTGCTCTACACGTGTACAAAGACAGACGGACAGATAGACGGACAGACAGACGGACAGACAGACGGACGGACAGCCAGACCGACAGACATCATGCTAAAAATAGTCAAAACTTTATGTAGGGACCTCAATTCGTGGAGATCCATCGAAATCTCGAAATGTCAAAATCGGTATGATCACAATACCTCCCTAATATATGTTGACGGTCGGTAAAAATTGATGTGAAGTGTGAATTTTCACACATTGCAGGCTTTCGCAGGTATATAATAAGTGAAGGCGGCATGCTGACTGTGTGGGACAAATTTTGCTTTGTAGTAATCACGGCAAAATGAACAATATTTTTAAAATAATTTATCATCTGTTTTATGAAAATTTTGTGTTAAAATATTTTTTTATTAATTTTAATTCGAATACCTAATACCATTATTTAGGTTTCTAAATATGTGCTATATTTTTTTTTTTTATATAACAAGGTTCATTAAGATTTTGAAAATTGCGCCTATAGCTTCCATTGGTTGTTTTCAGTCATGTGCTCCGACCCTCTGCTTTCGTATACATGATACATAGAATGAAAATATAATTCCAACAATTTCAACTGGTTATTAAATTTATTCTCTTAAAAATTAAACGCAACATTTGCCAAAATATAACTAGAATCTTGACAGAATAATTTAAACAAAACAAAAATGAAAAAAAAAAAAAACTAAATATAAAATGTCTCCTCTGCCCGGAAGCGAACCCTGCGTAGCAAGTGAGCAAGCTAACCATTAGACCAGGATACGCCTTCTAGTATAATGTGTTACATTACTATAACTTTTGTACATCGTCAACAAAAAAATACAAAAAATGCGTTATTTTCCGAAAACATAATCTGATCAAAAATTCCTGTTGTACTATTCTGGCTCCCACCAATATACATTACTTAGATTTTTTTCAGATTTTTAGTTTAAACCATAGCTACAGGGTGTGGGACAATTTTTTTATGCACATTTTTGGCAAAAATAGAATCAAATTAATTTATTTTGCAAAAATAAAATTTTGATCGTTAATCCACGTACTAAGGGCTTTCATTTGTATTTTTAGGGAGATATGTTTTTTAGATGTTGTAGTATTTTTCCTATGTGCGGGTCAAAGAGTTGTATAAGCATGCTAAATTTCAACTCTCTAGGTTTAGCCGTTTGGCTATAATTTTTACCGAACAGACAGGCAGACAGACAGACAGACAGACAGACAGACATCAAAATGACGGTATAAGGATTTTTTTTGTCATACCTACAAAACTCTAAAAATTAAATTATTTCAATGACGGGTTAAATATCAACATAAGTTACCTTCGATTTTAGTAATTTAATTTAAGAGCGTTTAATTTATCAAAACAGTTTTATGTAGGGTTTTAACAATGAACGCAACCTGTGTACGATCTGTCATCAACTGGTACGTATAACGTGTAACAGACCAACACTCATTCGGCAGAGCAGGTCAATTTTACAAAATCTTACGACATGACACGAAGCCTAATATTCCCACACACAGTCACACATACATTGCCCTTTATATATTCGATAACAAACGAAGATAAAACTACGGACGTAAGTTAATACGAGTAATCCAAATACGTTATTGGTAGTTTAGATAGAACTGTGTGAAACAGATATATATTTCTTTTTCGGTTGTCAGTCGATCGATCGGCATCAAGATTCTTGTCAACTATACCAACATCTTGTGTGAGTAATTTTAATGATAAATTAGCTTATAAGATTGTTCGATTTTAGTCGACTTTTGATGATTACTATAAACTGGTAACTTAATGAAGTGGTTGTTATATACTGGCACTTGAGGAAACCGCATGGCTTTCTCTGAATTAATGCGCACTTGCAATGTTCAAACCACAACTTACATAAATTAATTCACAAGATTTATTTGACCACATCACTCGAGCAAAATAAAAAAAAAATATAGGATGTAGAATAAGCATATGGAATAAACTGTGCAAGTAAAACGGAAGTGTGATGTTAAATTTGAGCTGTACATCTAAATTACTTATACTCATAGCTCAGCTTGTGTATTTTGTAGTGTTTTCCATAATCAGGATCTCTAAGGGATATCTTCCTGGTTTATTAAAATGGCTTTTAGATGGTTGTATTTGTTAAACTTTGAATGTTAATTTTTAAAAATATCAGGTTCAATAACTAGTAAGTGAAAGAGGACAATCAACATTTTAGACAAATTTTTTAGTATATCTGCATCAAAATCAGAAATATTTTGTTTTTTAATCTAAATGCTGCGAGCTTTCATTCAATACTTCTCATCATAAATTAGGCATTGCCAAATTTTGACCTGTACGGGTCATGCTGTCTGACTGATTACGTTACGGGCCAGAGGCAAAAAAAAGACTTTGCGAATAAGACTAAGCGATAAAAAAAAGTTTTAGTTTTATAGGTATCTATTAAGTGATAAGACATTGTCGTTAAATACTAAAAATCATAAAATTCGGTAATGCTTCCATATATTAACTTACAAGTGTATTTGATTACGAGATGAGCACCAGTTAGCCAATTTTCTAGTTATCCAGTTAAAAAGACGATAATTTTCGAAAACATAATCAAATCAAAAACTCCTGTCGGACTATTCTGGTTCCCATCAATGCTTATTTTATTACTATTATTATATATATATATATATATATATATATATATATATATATTGTCAATTCTAGTTTAAACCCCTTGGTATGATAAGGTTAGGATGTGTGAAAGTTATTGACGCGTTTTTGGAAAAAATCTTTAAAAAATAAAACTTTTTGTTCCTCAAACTACTCCTTAAGGGATTAAAAACTTAAGGCTTTGCAACAAAAAAATCGATATTTTTCGAGAATCTAAATTTATAAAAAAAATCTTGTTGACCTATTTTAGTTCTCTTTAATGTCCATTGTTGACAAGTTTTTTTTTTTTCATATTTTTAGACCAACCCTTTACGGACATGAGGTGTGGAACGAAAATTATTTATCTTTTTTACATTTTTTCATTTTTACCGACCGCCAACATATATAAGGGAGGTATTGTGATCATACCGATTTTGACATTTCGAGATTTCGATGGATCTCCACGAATTGAGGTCCCTACATAAAGTTTTGACTATTTTTAGCATGATGTCTGTCGGTCTGTCTGTCTGTGTACAAGTGCAGAGCAAATTCGGCTGAAAGCATTTTTATAAACTTCATATTACTCGTGTCCAGTTTACTCGTGTCGATTTTAAGATTTTTGCGAATATTTTACAACAGAATATTTCTAAAAAATTTATTTAACTAAAATTGCTATAAAAGCAATAACTAACAACTTTTATTTGAAATATTTTTTGGTAAAACGAAAAAATCATAATAAATAATATCTCTGTTAGAAAATATTGGACCAAGTTATTTCTACTCTGCTGCTAGAATATATTTTTTACAAGTACTTTGTGATGGCGGTCGGTCCTGTGGTGGCCAAAGCTGTTTTTTTTTTATTTTATTTTATTTTAACTCCCTTGGTTTAATTGAGTTAGGATGTAAGACAAAAGTTTTTGGCACGTTTTTGGTAAAAATCGCTTTTATAAAAAAACTACTTTTTGTTCCTCAATCTACTCATTAAAGGCTTACAAACTTAAAGGCTTACAAACTTAAAGGCTTTACAACCACACAAAAAATGCGATATTATTCCGAAATCTAACCTGTTAAAAAAAATCTTGTTGATCTATTTTGGTTCCCATCAATGTCTATTGTTGAGATGTTTCAGATTTTTAGACTAACCCTTTACGGAAACTGGGTGTGGGACGTTGTTATTTCAAATTTTACGCGAAAATATTGTAAAAATGTTTTTTTTTAAAACAAAATAAAATTTTATACGCTTATCTACACATCAAGAAGTATTCTTTAATACCCCACTATATTTTTGAAATATTTATATTATATTATAGAAATATTTATTATATTTATACACAAATTTGTTTGTATTTTTCGGGCGATGTGTTTTTTTGAATTTTTCTACATGCCGGTCAAATAAATATATATGTATGCCAAATTTCAACCGTCTAGGTCTAGCCGTTTTTTAATCGTAGAGACGCATAAGTGACGGTATAAAGCTTTTTTAAACATACCTACCAAACTCTAAAAAAGACATTCTGAGAGACCAAAAGACCAAAAAAGATATTTCAAAAGAAAAAATGGACAAACATATCCAAAAGTATAAGCGACCAAAAAGAAAAAAACAAACGTCTTGGCTATGCGGGCTACAAAAATGTCTCTCGCAGGGCCGATCAATCCCACCGATCTATCCGGCCGTAATTTGGCCGTGCATGTCATAAATTAAAACTTGGGGAGGTTCTCAATCTGTTGATATGATCCTTTCTGTTGTATCTGTCTTCGTTACAGTATGGCAGTGTTCGGTAATACGAGAGAGACTTCTGTATAACCCTGTATATTTGAAATAACTAATTGTTGATATCGCTATATCCTTTACAACAATTTAGCATAGCATGAATAATGTATTATATTAATGCCAGCTTTGTGATTAATTGAAAAATATAATGTACATGTAAATACGTATTTAATATTTAAACCAGTCGACTAATTTACTAAATAATCTAATATCGAGCGCATATAGACCGTTAATACATTTAAATTTAATATTAAATCTGTTAATTTCAAAGTATTACCGTCATAGTTTTAATTAATTTCAATCTAAATTAATTTACTAACGCTTAAATTAAAAATCAGTCAGAAATTAAATCGGGTTATTTTACTCCTTCCCATTAGGGATTACTGTTACCTGCCTAACACAACTGTACTTCGGGTAACATACCTACTTTTGTATTATGTTACCTACTATGATTTTATTAGTATACCTACTATGATTTTATTACACAACTTGCTAGAAAAATTGTTTAGCATAATTCCGGATTCACACGTGTTTAGTAGCTAAATCAAATAAAATGATACCAACTTCAGAATGGAAAAATATTTCGAGAATTGGTTTGAACGCATGCAAAAGAGTATAAATCTTAAAGGCGAATAATTTGAAAAGCAATAATACAGTTTGATCAAAAAAAAATGTTTTTTTTTCTTTCTTAGTTTTTGTTAAAACTTAAAAGGTAGCCCCCGTACGTAACTAGATCTGATAATTTTGGTGACTTATGTGGTATGGCTTTGACGTATCCCTGTTAACCAATACTGTGATAATATTATAAATATATTGTGAATATAGAACAGAAAAAATGAACTATCCCTGTTAGTTAACAATTACAAAATGAGAGATAATATATATATTTTATTTTTATTTTTTAGTGAAAAAATATCAGATATCAATTTTTGCAGCAAATTTTTATCTAATAGGATATTTTTAATTGTAAACAAAATTGCTGTAAAATTTTTATAGCTCAACAAATTAATAATAGCCGTCAGGCAACAATTTTCCATATTTTTTAAACATATTTGTGGATTTAAAATAAATTTTACATTTAGATTGCTTTGTGTAGAAATTTTCAAATAATACGAAAACAACTTTTTCTATATGGTTATTTGTAGTTCAGAACTTTTGTCGAAAAATATTGGACTGGATGATAATGCAGTGTTACTGGGTACACGTGTTATTAACGAAAATTAAATGAATTTGATCCAGAGCACCTATTCGTGAACTGCGGCAGATTCAAAATATTGGGGAGTTCTTCCTGCAGGATTAACCACAGGAAGGAAACCACCATCACACGCCTCCGTATAAGCCACTGTTGGTGGACCCATGGCCATCTCCTTCGATGTGAAGAGTCTCCTATATGTGAGACGTGTAACACAGATTTGTCTGTGTTACACATTTTAACTCAGTGTGCAAAGTTCGAGGATGTCAAGGAGAGGTTAGGAGTGTGCTGTGCCCTGTCAGTTGTTTTAGGTGGCGACAGAGTACTCATGGACAGGAATACACTTCCTTAGAGAATCGAACTTACTGTTTTGTTTATAAAGTCTTGCACCTTATTTTAACGTGTTCTATTACTAGACTGTGATATTCGATGGTAACGGGTCCCTTTACGGCCTTTTACCATCACCCTGCGTCTGTTCAGTTTTTCGAACAGACTTTTTATCTTCTTTATTTGTATTTGTCCGGGCAAGATTTCTTTTATTGGGTAGACGTATAAGATTTTATTTATTTATTTATTGTTAAATTTATTATTTTTAATTTGTAGTGTAGTCATATAGATAGGCTGCGTTAGGCGCAAATAGACATTGTTGCTGTGAGCCAAAAAATATTTTAGCTAACTAATTAACTAATGGTACGTATTTAGTTCTCCGCTCGACAAGTCCGTTCGTCTGACTAACCAATCAGAAGCCTGCAAATATTTCAATTCGTCCGGCACCCCTGAAAAGTCGGATCGTGTTCAACTTTTTTTCTCTTTCTAGTATATCGCGATCCTTGTCGAAGCGAAACGTCACAGATATACTTGAGAAGGTAACGCCATTTTTGGCCTCACTATCCTAACTAAATAATCAAACTGGTCCTTATTCATGCGTAAATAATTATAAAACAATTCCGCATCCTTTAAACGTATTTCTGCTACCAAACTATCATATGCTCCTTGCTTGAATCTTTTTTTATAAATTTCTCTAATTAAAAATCTTTTATTATGTCTTATTTTAATATTTCTTTTATATTTGTTATATCAAAAATATGCTGCAATAGCTCTATTTCCATTATATAAATATAAGTTATATTCATAATTAAATTTATGCCTTGCGTTCATTTTAAATATTAATAATTTGAATGCAGGGTGTTTGAAATATTTTGAATCTTAATAAAGAAGATAGTAATGAATGTCAAAACATTCAAATGAAGTTAGTTGCGCTACAAAAAAAAACCTTCCGTCTGAACGTAGAGCTGAAAATGGTAGAACAGATGAATTGTCCGGTACCCGACAAACGGATCCGTCGAGCGGACAGGCTCGTGTTGATTGGTGTAAGGGAATGCTAAAAAATTTCAACCTAGGCACTGCAAAATCCGTATACAACATCGTCACAGGTGACGAAACTTGGA
The DNA here is from genome assembly GCA_963971575.1 of Liopterus haemorrhoidalis. Lineage (NCBI taxonomy): Eukaryota > Metazoa > Arthropoda > Insecta > Coleoptera > Dytiscidae > Liopterus > Liopterus haemorrhoidalis. Next base: position 20,467,535 of record OZ020615.1, on the reverse strand, counting down.
TTTATTCACATGAACCAGAAACTAAGCAACAATCCACTGTTTGGGTCTTCTAAGTTGAATCGAAACCCACAAAAGTAGTTTGTTCACGAAGCACTTCCAAGAAAATGGTCGCTTCTTTATTCGGTTGTACTGGACATGTCGCAACCATTCCTTTAGAGCAGTGGTTCTCAACCAGGGTGCCGCGAGCTTTTCAAAATAAATTCGCCGCTATTCTCGGAATCGAAGAAATATTTATCGTTTATAAATTTTCGAATGATCTTTAAATACATATTATGTAATTGTAATATTATTGTTTTTTTTTCCAACATCACAATTATACTTTTGATTGATTATACTTTAAATTGACTGAATAGTGACATATTTAATAGTAGGGTGCCGCGAAGATCTCACATTTTGCATAGGGGTGCCTTCACCTAAAAAAGGTTGAGAACCACTGCTTTAGAGGACCGAAGAATAGTTAATGCTGAATGGTATACAATAATTTGTTTGCCAGAAGTCATCAACAAAATCAAGAAAACCAACCAAAAACGATACATCAATCTTCATCATGACAATGCAAACTCTCACTTAGCACGTCAAACAACTGATTATTTGAAGAAGAAAAATATCCAATTAATATCTCATTGCCCGTATTCACTTGATTTAACCCCTAAAGACTTTTTTTTGTTCCCCAATGTCAAACAAAAAATGCGTGGAAAGCGATTTTTATCACCTCAAGAACTGTTTGCCTTCGAAAACCATGTTTTTGAGATACCAACTTCAGAGTGGATTTTTTTTTTTGAAAATTGGTTTGAACTCTTGCAAAAGTGTATAAATCTTAAAGGCGAATATTTTGAAAAGCAATAAAACAGTTTGTTCAAAAAAAAAATTATTTCTTGGTTTTTGTAAAAACTTAAGAGGTAGCCCTCGTACCAATATCTCAATTTTCAATTTTGTGTGACAAATTACGTTTTGAATCTTACAAAATCACACATAAAACATACGTGTATGTGAATATATTCAAATATATCAAACGGACGTACGTTGCTACGAAGAGTTCAAATACGTTATTGATAGTTTAAATAGAATTCTGTGAAATAGATATATATTTGTTTATTCGGCGAGTACAGTTCTGACAATTAGTTTTAAGAGCATGTTACCTTGTAATGTGTTTAGATGTCGCAGATTTGCTGCATAACAAAACTCGTCTCTGTTACATAATTCAACGAAACAATGCGCTTTACTTAATACAAAGTAAAAATATAAATAACACTAATTACCATATTTCTTAGTTACGGCATAAATAAAATAATGCAGAGAATTTTTATGACCTAATAAATTCAAAATAATGTTCCTACTACAGTCAAATATATGTCAAAATTTACGACTTGTCAACAGGGTAAAATTTACAAGGGTGCAGTTACTATTATGCAAGGGCTTCGTAGTTTATTGGTACTCCCTAGGGACCCACTTTAATAACACCCTTATGTTATAAAAGCACTTGTGTTATAGATAAAAAGCTACATTTGTGGCAATAAAAGGTGGGGAATACGTTTATTAAACTTTTATAGAAATCTAAATTGGCATTATGTAAATGTATATTTTGAAGCAAAAAAAAACGTTAAAAACCAATTTTTACCATTGTGATCGACTGCAAAAGTGGCTCCGAAATCTGACAAACAGTGGTCGGGAGCAGGCATGCACCCAGGAAATTTTCTTGGGGGGGGAGGAGAGGCTCAGATGACAAAATTGTTTTAAAACGGTAAAAATCGGGAAACTATTCGGCAACTTGCTGGCTAAAAGTACTTTATTTTATTTCCCAAAATACAAGTGTTTATTTATTTATTTATTTATTTTATATATTTATTTTACAGTTTTTAAGGAAAGCCAACAGTAGACCCTATAACTGGCTTCCACGAATTATTGTAATTGTGTTACATATCTTACAATTTTTTTACCTAAAAAAAGGGCCTCACTTCCTAAATATAAATGCTGACGTAAAAATAAAACGGTTCTCACTTAAAAAATACAAGTAATGACCTACAAGAAAGGTCCGCACTTCCAAAATACAAGTGCTGACCTAAAAAAGGGTCCACACTTCGGACGCGTTTGAACAAGATTCAGTGCTTTTCATTTATTTATTTAAAGGGTGACGTACCGATTTTTGACGATTTGTCCCAATATTTGGTTCAATGTCCCAAAATCCCCAAGATATATTTTCAGGACTAAAGTGTGTCTTGATTTTCAAATATGTACGCTAGTGGCATAACTTCATTTAATGTCTTCCTTAAAATTTTCTTTGAATCCCCTAATAGGTTTATCAATTAGGTCTAGGCATGATAACAGGGTGGATATCGGCACGCCAACTCAAAATGGCCTCCTAGAAGACAGAGGCAGTAGTCCTGAAGGGAAAGAGGAACTGGAGAAACCTTAGCTTTAGAATCGGAAACATTACGGTGGCACCAAAGATAGCGATCCGGTATTTGGGCGTGCTGCATACCGCGAGAGGTCTATTTACGGACCACATTATGCAGGCCTGCAGAAAGACGGACGAACGGATGGGCGAGCTACGAAAGCTCATACCAAACATGGGCGAGCCCAGCAGCAGCAAATGGGCCGTGCTGGCTGACATATACCACTCCATCGTACTTTACGATGCCCCCGTCGGCGGACATGCTAAAGTACAAAAAGTACAAGGAAATACTAGGGAGTAGCCAGAGGAAAGCCCTGCTTGGGATTTCGTCAGCTTACAGGACGGCCTCCACTGCTGCGCTACTGGTTATCATGGGTGTAATTCCTATTCACCTGTGGATAGCTGAGCGTGGTGTACGAGAATGGGTCCACCCCAGAGGCAAAAGCCGAAGCCTGGAGCGCGACCATCGCTGCGTGGCAGAGCGAGTGGGATCTGGACACCGGGAAGGCCAGGTGGACAAAGAGGCTGATACCGCGCTTCGAGCCGTGGCTAAAGGCAAAGAAGCGGCTTCTAGATTACTTCCTGACCCAATTCATCTCGGGGCACGGTTCATATAAGGCATACACACATCGTATCGGGAAGGACGCCGACGATAGATGTGTGTACTGTGTCGAAACAGATACGCCTGAGCACATAGTTTTCGTATGCCCTCGATGGGTCGAACAGAGGTGCGAAATGAATTTGGCTGCCGGTAGGGTCTTGGGTCCGGACGACATAATCGCTTGGATGATATCCAGCAGGAAAAAATGGATCCAGCTGTCCGGAATCATAAAGAAGATAGGCGCATACAAGGAGGGGGAGGAGCGCTCTCGACAAAAGAGCGAAGATGAACAACAACCACAACAGCAGGGAGCTACGGTAGTGAGGGCCTGATAGGCTGACGCTGACCAGGTGGTTGGTAGGCTCGTTACCACGAAGCAAGTTCCATGTATAGTACCGTGGTAACGTTGTAGGAGCTAAACAGGGTTTTTAATCGGTAAGCCATTTGGAGAATCTGACACTACCCCCTGTATAAAAAAAGGTTTAGTGAACAGGCGACAAAAAAAAAAGTCATTTAATTCCTAAATATCGTGCCCCCTGCAGTTGCGGGGGGCCATAGTTAAGTCACTTATGTACTCATTATTTTTAGCTACAGTATTATGAATTTTGATATTTTTTAAAAGTTGTTAGGAAAACTATATTTTCTTGTCACTTTTTGGTAGGCACGAACCCTTATTTTTTCTAAAGGAACCAAATTTTTTCTACAGGCAGGCTAACCTACAGTTACAACACATTGTAACCCTTGACATTATCCAATAACATGTTTTTTGAGTACTTGGAGGGGGGCTCAGATCCATGACCACACCCCCACACCAACCGCGCTTTAGTGCGCGCCTACTATTTGGTATAATTATATCGATATACGCATACTTACAATAATTTAGGTATATATATGCCGTTTACCTTCCATTACAGTCCTGCGACGAAGGAAACAATATATATTTGTTGTAAATTTGCTTGTTTTTATAATAAATAAATAAAATTATTATTAAAATATTTTCAGTGGTATGCATAAAAAATTGGATATTTTTGCAGTCGGCGGTTAGTTTTGGTTTCAGAAATACTATTATAGAGCAGATATCGGCAAACTACGGCATTCGGGCGACATCCGGCTCCGGCCCACCTCTTGTGACTACCAGAGTCGTAGCAATGTTTTCGGCGACCTTGGCAAATAAATTAAATTAAATTAAAATAGCGCCGTTTTAATAGACAGGCACAGGTGCAGGCACAGGCACAGGTAAAAATATAAGTGATGACCTAAAATAAAAGGTCCTCGCTTCTAAAATCCAAGTAATAACAAAAAAAGTCCTCATTTCCAAAATACAAATGATGACAAAAAAATTCCTCGCTTCTAAACTACAAGTGATGACAAAAAAAAAAAATTTATCGCTTTTAAACAAAGCAAAAAACAAATAAAAACACACGATGGCGCCCCTCATTAGGCCTTGCGTCCCTCATCAGACCTCGCGCCTCTGGCACTTACCCCGATGCCATGGCGTTGCTACGGCTCTGATGACGACCCACAACACGAGCGTTCAGAACGAAAATGAATTTGGATTTACTAATTTTATTTTTGCATCTGAGCTTCATATCCACTTAACTGTGCAATTGAGGGCCAATAGCCATTGTTGCTGTTGCTAACTGCCGTGCAACTTCAACTAGAAACTGTTAATCTGCAATGTGAGATGTTAAAAGCCAAATATGAAGAAGAGGTCCAATTTTGAACTGAATTTTATAAATGTTTACCAATCAATCCATACAAACAAATAAAATTATATTCTGAGAGATTTATATCAGTATTTAGCACTAATTATTTGTACAAAAATACATTTTACATACATAATTGTCTATATTTTTCTCTCGGCCCACAAAGTCTCTGAAACTTTACTTTTAAGCCCTTCCCAATAAAGTTTGCTAACCCCTTTTCTAGTGAATATAATAGTAATAATAAACTTAAAAGTAAACCCAAACTTAAATACTTACGTTCACTTATTTTTCTAGTCTAGTCTTCTCTTAAATGTACAATTCTTACCTGAAACGAAAAATATAACGTTAGAAAAATAATCAAATTGTCGCTCCATCAAATACTTTTTCGTTCACTACTTTCCATCATTCGACTTATGTGTTTAAATAATATAAGAACAAATATTTAGGTTAAAAACTCAGAACAAAGTAGTATAATAAAATATACAGTAACATTTTTGAGCATAATTCAACAATACCAAGTAGCAAAACAAGCATACAGCAAAAACAGAAAAAAGTGGAAACTGCTAATTTTCAACTTTTTTTGTTACCTTTATTAAAATTTTTAGTATTCTCTTGTCAAATAAAATAAATGAGAAAAGTTTTAATATTTTCATCAAATTCTTTTCTTAAAATTTTTGTTTTAACTTAATTTTTCATAAAAATTAATTAACAAAATTTTAAAATCCTTTATAAAAATGACGAGTCATATTATTTGAACTCAACAAAAAGGTTTTTAATTTCACATACATAATAATATATACGTATAAAGTGCTCCTAGAATTCCCCAATGGAATATAGGATGTCGAGAATTTTTTTTCTTTTGACCCTAATATCTGGGTTGATTATTGTATGAACAGAATAAAAATTCTATGGAGGTAATGACCAAAATCGAAAAAGCAATATATACATTTGAAAGTATGAAGGCCCATTTAGACTTCCAAATTAATCTCTAATCGATTTTAGTTTTGAATTATTTAACTTATATTAGCCTTGGAAAACCATAGAAGCGTTCTGTGTAACAAATTATTGTGCAGTATTAATGTACTCGGTTTTAATATTTTTAAGTTTTACGATTTTATGTGTATATTTTCCAATGGGAACGCCCCAACTGTCTGCTTTAGCAATGCAACTGTGTTTAGTATTACATGATTAGAGTAATCAAATCATGTACAGTTTTAAAACTTAAGCCTTATTTATAATAGATCCATAGTATAAGCATACCATGGGCGGGCATAAATTTGAGCAAAAGGCAGAATCACTGTTCTGAACATCTGTTTCTAATAAACAGAACAAAGGTCTAATGATTCTTATGTTCTGCTTGTGCTCTGGATCTATTATAAATGTTGCTTTAGAGGGAATAATTTCTTATGCACATACAGGGCCGTGCGGTTTGATTTGACGCCTGAGTCAAATCAAATTTAGGCCGATCTGCAGAATTTTCAATTTTTGGTACCAATAGGCGAAAGAAGACATCTTGATGGCCGAGCGACAACTCATTCATATTTATTTTGATGCACCGTTTAATTAGAAGGTGAGGATAATTATTCCCATAATGTGGCTGTCTCCCCTGTGCTGGCCCTTTGCACGTACACTGCTAAAATAAAGTTATACTCTGTGAGAAATCGGATGGCCAATCAATCGATAAACAATTATATTTATATTTCACATAATTCTATATCGAATATAGATTTGGTTATAAATATAATATTTGAATAATACTATTATTGAGAAGTGACATTACCGGTGGTGGCGCTGTGCTCCAAGGCAATATGGCGGTTGTCTCTAGTACTCAGCTGTCAATATGCTAATAGCGAACAGCTTAATTTAAGCACAGTACATTTTTCTTTTATGAAAATGTGAGTAAATAATTGCGATTTTTTTAAATTTTTAACCACTACATAGGTGTATAACAGATGGTGGGCATCAAATTACAGTATTTAAAGTTTAATTTCAGTAGATTTATTGAAGTATAATTTGTAGTTGAGCAGGTGTTAAATGCCTAGCACTTAATTTTATGTGGTACATCTGAGTGTCGGTCATCTGAATTTACAATATATACATTCTGTTTGAAAAACAAGTGCAATGTTCATTGCCTCATGAAATAAAATTAGTTTTAGTTGGACAGGAGCAGCTAAAAGTTAAATATGTAACTTGCAGATGCAAGCATATTAGTGTAGTTTTGTTTTTCTGCGGCAAATGAAATGAACCAACTCCTATAGTATCAGTTACTTTTTAACTCAAAATATATTCGCATGCCTTCCTCCTGTCCATAACCAAATCTTTTCCCAATCTGGACTTAATATTAACTTTCCCTCCATTTTTCTTAAGAAAAAAAAAAAAAAAAAAACTAAGATGCCTATCTTTGTCCTGTTTTGAATGACACTACAATTTGTTCTACTTTTATAGTTTAAGAGTATAAGTTTCGACCCAAGCTTCAATCCGACTGAATTTTGCCTCTGTCGATATTGACCCCGTTGGGAACCCCTGGTCTAAACCGTATCCACATGTTGCACATTTACATCTCACCACCTCTCTATTGAGCTCTCAACTATCTCTCTACGATGAGTCGTTTCGGAGGAAAACCAGACATTCTTTAAAATAATAATAATAATACTAATAATTTTGATTGATTAATTATGATACAGTTTATACAAAATAATTCTTTAAAATTGACTTAACATTCAGATATGCGCAGGAAAAATTGGTAGTCTAAATTACAAATTATACTACGCGATAAGAATTTATTTGTAGACATGCACTGAATAAATCTTATTTTAAAACATTAAATATTTATGGTATTACCAATATACTTTAATAATCTAATGGATTTAAGAGTAATGTTAATTTTATCAAGAATTTTTTATTTGTCCTCGAGTACAGTAGGTAATAAAAGTAAAGAAATAAAGAAAATCTTACACTATCATTAACTATATCCCGAGGTGTCACAGACAAGACAAACGTCGACGGAATACTAAATCACTTAAATTTATTTCTACATCGTAAAATCAGTTGATTCTTTTATTTTAAAGAAATCTCGTTTTGTACTTTACTTTTAAGTTAACAAGGTTTTTATAGAATCACGATTTAAATTAGTATTTGTTTTACTAATAATCACAATTCAGGCGTAACTGTCTTTTCTTTCTCATTTGAGAAAGGTAAATTAAAGATCTGGAATTAATTTTTACATAAATTTATGAATTTCGTAATCATTGTTTTCATATTAATATTGAAATGGGAGGTTCGACAGGAGCGTCACCAACTCCGAAATATGATTTATCCGAGTCCTGTTCGTATATTTGACGACCCAAAATGAAAAATAATCCATCTCATACTCTTTTATACAATGCGATAAAAAATTCGTCTAGCTAAAATGAGTGAAAAAGAGGTTAATCACATTACCGAGAAAAGTGACCAGGTCAAATATTGAGAAAGTTGAGTAAATCGCATTACACTCAAAAAGTGGTGTTAAAGGGATTTCATGGTACACTAAAAATAGAACTTTTAGTGAAATTAACTCATTCAACTCATTCTATTTTTCATTTTCCACAATTTTTTTGGATATTTATTTGAAGTAAGTAAAGAAATAACATTTAAATAATAACAATTACACAGCAGGTGCACTTATAGAGAAATGCTATTTGAACATAAGACTATATTATTTTGAATCACGGGGAATCACCGATCTACCTACTATTGCCCTGGCTAACTGCAACAGTTACTGCCCGACTATTGGTTTTCCGCCCTTTGCCGAAGACTTGATGACGCGGCCCGAACAGATTTTGTCACGAGATATTATACTATTATGTATAAGACATATAAACATTTGTTATAGTATAAGAAGTCGTTGCGGGCCGCAAAAATGCAAGAGTTGAGCTACATGTGGCCAGCGGACCGCCAGTTTGACATCCCTGGTGTATAAATTATTGTGTTATAAATAGTCTGGTAGAAAGTTGTACGGGTTTCGGACAGCAATGAAAACAACTAGATCAGCTGACAAGTTTCGAATTAGTTTAATTCTTCATCAGAGCTACAATAGTATAGTACTAGAATAAGATTATAATATAGTAAATAAATAGTGTTAAAGCAGTATTAATTTTAACACTGAAAAAGTAATGTTTCATAAAAATAAGACTATCTGAATAAATGAAGATTTACACGGTGATTTGGTTAAAAATAGTGAACTTTTTACTTTTTTTTTTACACTAAAATTGTAATCAAACTTAGAATGAACCTTCACACTTAGGAATTTTTTGCCATGTACAAGTTCAAATACTTGTCAATAATTTTAAAATAATGTCTAATTAACTTTGTAGGACTTAAATAGTGATCTTTATTTGTGTCGTTAAAGCAAGTACAATATAAAACGAAAAATATGCCATTCGATATTTATTTATTTCTTTTTAACAAAAAAATAGTACTTTGTTACTTTTTGCTTTACTCGAACTAAAACATGTTAAACACTTGGTCATAAGTTAATAACAGTAGTGAAATGCAAAATATTTATTAATCACTTCAATAACTCACATGTAACGTTATTTAAAATATATAAGTCTTAAAAAAGAAAATTAACATAAAAATAAAAATTAAAAAGGAATTGCTTCACGTCATTTTCTGATGAAGTCGCTGGTTCGGGAATAGTGGTTCTCTACAGTTTATCTACGGGAAGTGAATTGTACCATCCATTGGGATGTTCCGATACTACTGATAAGATACCAGTATCCATATTTTTCATTCGATATCGCGATTTTAGTATTGATACTAATCTTCCTATACTTTACTCATATCAGTACATTTGCCTCAGTATCGTATCGAATCATTTTTTCCCCTAACTTATATAAAATTTCTAAGAAATTCTTGTCCTAGTAGCGACGTCAGTTCGTTCAGAGAGCTTATTTTCGAAAGCAGGAGCCACTGTATGCAGAGACAGAAATAGGCTTCTGGGCAAAAGGCTTACTAAACTGTTTTTTCTCGATGCTTGCAATGAAAAAGAGTGAAGTGTTTAATTATATTTTAAACAATCACTCAGACCTATAGGTGCCTCTGCCTTACCATTTTTTTAACACCAACGTGACATACAATTTCAAAGGTGCAAACTACTGAAATTAAAATTTCCTCTTAGTTTGTTTTTACAAAAGTGAACAACATATATAGGCTATTCCAAATGTTTAGGCAGAACTAGATTTGGAAATCTAGTAATTTTTACTTAGGAGGTTTCTGAAGCAGAAATCCTTTCTTAGGGAAGCTCAGGTTCGACAAAAAAAAAAAAAAAATGCGCCCCTTAACATTTTTTTCCATCACGCCTAGGCGCACACCCAGAGGGCTGGGTGAGCGCCTGTATTTAACTACTGCGTTATTTAAATAAAAATCTGATTATCTTTCATCAATCAGAGAAATTCGAGCGGTTCCCGAAAATCACGGTGCTCTTGGGATGTCGAGAGCTGAAGCCTGGACCAGGAAATTCATTCTGGACCTACCAAAAAATGTTCATGATGAAAAAAACAGATCTCTGCGAGGCTCTCTTTCAGCTAGGGCCCTTGGCGGAAGCCTGCTTAACCCGCCATTGATTTACCGTGGATAAAATCTGGAGAACGAAATTATGTTTTGATCCATATTTCTGACAAACCCCTGAAGAAAATGTTGTTATGAATTCGCATAAACATTAAAAAATTCTCTTTACTTTTTTTTAATGTATCTTGAAACGTGTATCTTCAATATTTAAAAATGTTAAAGAATTGCAACTTGCGAATTATATTAAAATAAATTTCGTTCCTTTTCCTTGAAAATGAACCTAATATTTCATTCTGAATATACAGTAAGTTGCAATGGAAATGTATTTAATGAGGCTTTCGTGATCTCCGTTAGAAATGATTTTGCAAATTTACTCTGTGCGTTTCCTTGTCTAAAGTAATGTTTCTTCTCCTCACGGCCATTAAATTTAATGATTAGGGTCAGACCTAGTTACCTAGTTGCGTACAGGATTAGTGATAATAGTGATTGGAATTCAGTTAGTGTAAGGATTTAACAAGGAAACTATTCAATAGGAAAATTACTATTATCACCATTTCAAAATTCACATTGTGTTCTGACAATCATGCAACTGGGTAATTGCTTTGAAGTACTCACATCTAAGCCCAATCAGGGGGGGGTCAGGAGGGACAGCTGCCTCACAAGTAGAGACGCTTCAGTTTTCAAGCAGCATAATATTTCTAAAACTATAGTGACGAGCAAAAAAATTTACTCAAACTATAAAAACGCGAAGTGGGGCTTGAAACAATGGTTTAGTTTTCCGACTAATGGAGAACGTGCTTACACGGCAGCGACAGAACAGAGTCTAAAAGAGACCTGGGGAGCGCTACACGCCAAGCTGTATCGTCCAGTAAGTAAGTCAGCTACAGCGGAGTTTTCCACATGATATGGGCTGGAATCTTATTCGAGGCAAAATCTAAGTTTAGTTAATTTTAGGTGCACAGTAACGAGAGCTATTTGCGCCTAATGCAGCCCATCTAAATGACGAAACTAAATATTTTAAAAAATTAAACAATAAATATATAAAATCTTATACGCATACTCGATAAAAGAAATCTTGCACGACCAAATACAAATAAATAAGATAAAGTGACTGAATAAGTAAGTAGACTGTGACTACATATATCTAGAGCTATATGTGTTCTATTAAGGACATATTAAAATAAGGTGCAAGACTTCACAAATAAAACAGTAAGTTCGATTCTCTAAGGAAGTGTATCAGCCTGTCCATGAGTATTCTGTCGTCACCTAAAGCAACTGACGATTCACGGTAAGTTCATCGAAAATCAATTCATCGAAAATCAATTCATCGAAAATCAATTCATCGAATATCAATTCATCGAAAACCAATTCATCGAAAATCAATTCATCGAAAATCAATTCATCGAAAATCAATTCATCGAATGATCAATTCATCGAATGATCAATTCATCGAATGATCAATTCATCGAAAAAAAATATTTTGTAAATATTTGAGAGGAATACTGAGGGGATCGGAAAGCCAAAAAAGCAGTGGTCAATAAAAGTTGACAGACTACACTTATTAAATAACTATCATACTTGTTCTATTAATAATTTTTAAATTTTCCATTCAGAAAATACGCCAGGTAAAAGATACCTGTTGGATTATTTTAAAATCGAACAGGGCTCCTTAGATCAGAAAAACCCGGTTAATGGGATCATAAATGTAATTAATACACCCATTCTTAAAGGATTATAAAAATGGTATTTCCCCATCTGTTAAGTCTTTAGGGTTTTGTGTTATGTACATAATTTTACTATTCATATTTACTATACCACACATGATTTGTTCAATGTACGGTGATTCTAAACAGGTGGCATTGTTATGTTAGTGTGAGTTTGTTTTGTCATTAAACTAGATGATGGGTATCTCGCTTCGCTCGGCTTCTTCTAACCAAACCCTTACTAACCTAACCTAAGATAGTGTTTTGACATTAAACTAGAAGATGGGTAGCTCGCTTCGCTCGGCTTCTTCTAACAAAACCCTTACTAACCTAACCTAACCTAAAATAGTGCTTTGTCTTTAAACTAGAAGATGGGTAACTCGCTCCGCTCGGTTTTAGACTTTTACTAACTAAACCTAACCTAATTACCTTGTTTTTAGGCGCATAGTACTTTATTTTCCCCCATATTAGCCCAATTAAAATGCGTATCATTGTGTATGAATTTATAAATATTATTTGCGTGCAATTGCCCATAACCTGTCTTATTAAACCTTAAAAACAAAACATTTATTTCTTTTATTATATAAGTTTTCTTATTATATTTCTTTATTTATATTCAAACACTATGTCACTTTATTTACATTTTTTTAAACCATAGAAAAAAAAAATTACGCAATTATTTCTTAGTCTGTCTACTTTTATTGACCACTGCTCTTTTGACTTTCCGATCCCCTCGGCATTCCTCTCATATATTTACAAAATATTTTTTTTTCGATGAATTGATCATTCGATGAATTGATCATTCGATGAATTGATTTTCGATGAATTGATTTTCGATGAATTGATTTTCGATGAATTGATTTTCGATGAATTGATATTCGATGAATTGATTTTCGATGAACTCGTCGGTTACCATTCAGATTATTGAAAAATGCATGAAACACAAAACATTAGTTTTTTGTTTTTTATTATTATTATTTTTGCTACCTATATTTTAATATAAAATAGACAAAGTAATATAAAAATTTAATACACTTTAATCATATCAATTAATACTCAAGTGGACCATTAACATTGCAAATAGTAGGAAAAAAATACCAATAGCAACAATTTATTTTTTGCATCGTTGAGTATTAAATAATATGAAGAAGTGTAATGAATTAAAAGGCAAAGTATATTAATAATTTTAAAATGTGTATATTTTTAAATAATAAAATTTTGATGAAAATCCGTAATTTTAAAAATGTTTTGTATACAAATTTTTGCTTAAATATTGGGTTGTTACATAAGTCCGTTCGTTTTACATATACAACTTTTATTATCAAATGTACTGTCCATTATTTTTTATAATTTTGGACAAACGCTCAGGCAATTTTATAATGCCATCTCTCCAGAAGGTTCCGTCTTTGCTCTCGAAAAATCTGTTCAAATGAATTTCGATATCGTCCCCAGATGCGAAATTTTTTCCGTTAAGGGAATTTTGTAGAAATCAGAACAAATGGTAGTCAGATGACGCGATGTCTGGACCATATGCTCAGACTACCATTTATTCCGCTTTCTAGAAAATTCCGTATAATTTGTAATTATTTTGGGCCATACTTGCTTTAGTAATTTTTATTTTTTACTATTTTAAGTTCTTGTTTTCCCCGGTTTACACGTATTTATACGTGTACGCCTACTGTGTAAGAAACCTAAAGCACCGCGGCAGTAATGTTTTAGCTACGCTGGATAACAAAAGTAAACCTTATATTTTTAGACGGTTTAAAGGTGGTCATAATTCAGTGGAAAGTGATCTCATTCTGACAGGCCTGCAACGACTAGCCCATCCCAAAATGTGGAACGTGTGCGAATTGCAATTATTGAAAATCGTCGTTGGAATGTGTGAGAGATAAGAGAAGACATTGTAATTCCAAATCTATTTTGTCTAAAAATTTAACCCAAGATTTGGCAATAAATAACGTGACTGGATAACGCAATGGTTGCAATGAATTTGCAACTTATTTAGATATTTTTGGTGAAACAAGGTATTATGCAACTTTGTCAGCTTCCGTAGTTCTGACCTGGCTCTCTGCGACTAATGGCTGTTCCATAAACTTAAAAACTTAAAAAAAGAAAAAGATTGAGGGTACAGAAAACATTAAAACAGAAGAAGACGAGACAGCTGTTCGTTATTCCGAAAGCTGACTTTAAGGAGTGCTTCCGGAAGTAGGAGGATGGCTAGTAGAAAGTTTTGGCTTCCATAGAATAGTACTTTGAAGGGGCCATCATCGTTATTACCTCTTTCTCCTAGTATAGCACAAGGTCTGATTTTTTTCGGAGATACCGCAAAACATAAAAGGCCTCTAGTACTCAAGAATAACAAGAAAATGGAAATCATGCCTTTATTTCTTACTTTCCGAGTTATAAGCTTGTCCACTGATGAATATTTCAGCAGTTCCATCCTGTATATATATGAAATCTCTGTTAATATTTTCCGGTTATTTAATTTGGTATATGCAATGTAATTTTATGTAAATTATATGTTTATATTAATTATAAATTTGACTAATATCGAACATTAATTTTTTCCAACCAAATAATATATTTTTCAGAACTGTTTGTTTTTAATTAAAAATTTCGAAAGATAAATATTTAACATAAAATCCGAAGTTAAAACCGCAACTAAAAGCCAACTTTCTAACGCATTTCTACAGATTTTATTAATTGATTTACATATTTAAATTACATGTTCTTATATCTAGATACTACACATGTAATTTTGTAATATGTAAGTACTATGTTACCACAGGAAACGGTGGTAATATAGGTTGGTTAAATATGGTTATAAATAAATTAATATAAAGTTATGTGTCTCGTTGGTAGCTTTAAATTATTAAGCAGGATTTGTACTTCTTTGATAGTTTTAACTTTCATAGAAACACACACACATACAGCCTTAAACAAATGTATAGAGCACCCTACGTTTTATTGAGTTTTGGGATTCTTACAGGAAAAATGGTAAATAAAATAATATATACAGTTTTCAATGACAACTTTAATCAAAATTATTAATATTTTCTGGTTCCTCCTAGTGCTTTAATTACCGCACGTACCCTTTTAGGCATACTGTCCACAAGGTTTTTACGTACATCGGATTATACATTGAACCATTCGTCCACAATAATTTTCTTCAATTCTTCTTTTGATTTGCATTTGTAAAGAGACACCTTGTTTATCAGAATCGACCATACATTTTCATGTTGCGATTAATCTGGAGACTGGAGGGCCATGCAAAAAGTTGCACATTGTTTTTGGAAACCTATTCATTTGTTGCTTTGGCTTTGTGACAGGGGGCATCATTTTGTTGAAGAACATCTGGATTGTCTTCATTAAATAATTTTAATATTGATGGCTCCAAAACTTCATTAAGCATGGTAATATAACGAGCATAATAATGCGTCCCTCGCACAAAAATATTTCGCCTAAGCCACTGGCGGATGTGCACTCCCAGATCATGATGCTACCACCACCACATTTGACCGTAGAGATGATGCAGTCAAGATGAAAAGCTTCACCTGGCCTACGTCTTACAAAGATGGCCCCAGGTTGTCCAAAAAGCTGATCCACAAAAGAAGAAAACAAACCTTAATTTCGTAAATTTATAGTAAATTAAATTTTATATTGTTAGTGCAATAATTGCTTAGAAATTTAGTTTTCTGTTAAATTCTTAAGTACATTACACCATTACAATGCTTACTTCTATATTGGACTCATCAGATCAAGTGATTTTCGCTCATTCATCAGGTGTCCAATTTAAATGTGTTTTGGCCCACCCAAGGCGAAGTTTTTTGTGTCGCTCGGTCAACAGTTGTTTTCAGCGAGCTCTTTTTCCATGCAAATTAGATTCCACTAGACGTCTTCTAATTGTTCTAGAAGAAACTTCTCTATGCTCCCACAGATCACCAGCCAGCAATTTTGACGATATTGAGCGTTTACGAAGAGCACTTCTCTTTATAAAACAATCATCTCTGGAAGTGGTTGCACGTTTTCTTCCGGTTTTTGGTCTGTTTTCATAAGTATCAATCTATCAATTGGAACCCCTTGATGGTAATTTGGACGCCTTTCTTGAACACTCCATTTTTATTTAAATTTTCACCTGTGACTGTTCTTGTTAATGGAGCAATACAATTTGACTCCTTTCTGTCCCAGTGAGTTGACGTTTTCTAGCCCAAATATAATTAAAAATATTCACTTGAACTCAATAAAACATGAAAAAGACAGTGTTCACTTCAAACGCATGTGTAATAATGATCCAAGCCCTAGTTGTTTATTTTTATGTAAACAAAACGGAACAGATCTGAGGCTATATTTATTTATATTTTAAGATTTATCGTAACTCTGTTTACATTTTCGGTTATCTGATTAGACGTACGTCTTGTAGAATGTGTCAATTATATTTTAAAAATATTTTGGCAAATATATACAAGTTAGAATGTACATAAATTTAGATGTTATATTATAACTGCATGGGTGCTCCATACATTTGTCCAAGGCTGTATAAAGAATCTATTCCTCTGTTGAATATACTCGGAAATAGAAAAACTAATTTTTGGATCGATGTTACTAAGCATGATGTTAAATTAAAGAGGGTTTGGACTGGTTCAATTTCCCAAACGTAGTGTTGGTAGACTTCAAAATCGATAATTTGATGTTACAATAAAATAGCAGACAGAGATTGGCATCCACAAGCTAAGAACAAAGAAGTATGGAAAAATTAGCTGTGGTCACCACAGAATCAACATTTTTTAATACCAACATGACTATAATAATTTCATGAATATAATTTCAAAGTTACAAACTATTGAAAACAAAATTTCCACTTAGTTTGTTTTTACAAAAGTAAACAGTATATAGGCTATTCCAAACCTTTAGGCGGAACTACAGCCTGTTTCTTTGGTTTAGGCCGAACTAGATTGGCAGAAAGAACTAATGACAACTTATAAAAATGAAAATTCCAGTTAGTTCCGCCTAAATGTTTGGAATAGCCTATTAATGGAATTTTATTTTTTGTAAGTTGTCACGGACTCATTTTTTCCTGATTGAAGACGGCTTTTGCTAAACAAAATGATTCAAAAAAACCCTCATTTAACCGATAAAAATTTAGGGCACGCGATATCTGTGTGAATTTGTGCTCTTCAAGAGGTTCCTTTCTACTAGTGCTGGGAACCGAAACCGTTTTTTCGGGTACTCGGTTCCGGTTTTCGGGTAAAACCGGATTTGTAATTTTCCCGTTACCCGGATATCCGGTTCCGAATACCCGGTTCTGATTACCGGTTCCGATTGCCGGGTTCCGGATACCCGGTTCCGATTACCCGATTCCGATTACCCGGTTCCGGATACTCAATTTCGGATACCTGGTTTCGAATACCCGGTTCCATATACGCGATTGCGAGTTCCTAGATTAGATACCCGGTTTTAGGATCGGAAAAACACCAGAGGAATTCGAATAAATACAAATTCCCCATGTTGATGTAAGTAAACTGTAAACATAAATATATTAAAATTAGTGCTGCAATAAAATAAAGTCAGACAGAAAATAGTGCGAACTTCCTAAATTCCTAGCCATAGCCATAGGCAAGTTAATTTTAGTGCTGGGAACCGAAACCGGTTTTTCGGGTACCCAGTTCCGGTTTTCGGATAAAACCGGGTTTGTAATTTTCGTGTTACCCGGAAACCCGGTTCCGATTACCCGGTTTCGTATACCCAGTTCCGATTACCCGGTTCTGATTACCCGATTCCGAAACCGGGTAACCGGGTAAACCCGAAACCGGTGACGGTTCCGTCAAGATCGATTTCTGACAGCACTACTTTCTACCCAACGCATCTGCGGACGACTTACCTTTGAGTACAAAAAGTACCGATATCCCGATTTGGTTTCTACCCCGATTTTAACGTCCATTCTACCCGAGCTAGCGCAGCTCGTAATACAGTCCACACTCGTTATTCCCGACGTTAATATCAGGATTACCGAAACAGATGTACAGATATTTTTGGTTTGGATCGTTATGTAATCACTTATGAAGTAGAAATACAAAATAAGAAAATAAACGTAACCCAATGTAATGTGTCCAAACATATCCCACTTTATATGGAGAATGTAATGACTTATTAAAATGGGCCAACTTCTGATTACCAACTACCCAAATAGCGAAAAAATCGTTGACCTAAATGTGGTCCAAATTAATATTAAATGAACTACTATACACAGATTAAACTCAAAAATAATCAGGGATTACACATGCATCCCTATTAACAATGTTAATTTAACTTCAAAAATAAAACAAAGTCGGTAGGTTTTTGTGAAAATGGTTGCTGAATGCATGCATAATCCAGACCCCTTCAAATTGCATTGGGTTTTGTCAGCATTCAAATGAATAGACTAGTAAATAATTCATTCAAACTCCAATGAATTTCAAATAAAAATTTTTCATTCTGCTATCTAGTATTTACAATCGGCTTTATAAATGTATAAAATGGAGAATCAGATGTAGAACTTTTCGATTAATTATGTATTAGTTGATTTTCAGTTGTCAGTACATACGTACGTATGTACATACATATTTTATAAATTGGGTTAATTGCGGCACCCTAGTGCGAATTTTTGCAAGTATAGCTTATGGTTGTTATACGAGGCTTGCTGCTATAATGGAATCTAATCGTAATCCTTCCCTACAATATGAGGGTTACCTTTTATGTTTTTACAAACGATCACTAGATGGCAATATTAAAATATGTCAATACTATATTCGTAAAATTTTACATTTGTTATTGTGAAATCAGTGGCAGTTTATAAATTCACCGAGTAGTTTGTTAACAATGAGCGTTTAAAAAAAACAAGTTTTTGAAAAAATTATCACTCGTGAAGGTTTTCATTAGCTGGTTTTTTACGATTTTAGTAAAGGCCTTACTCAACAACAATGCATAGATTCGCACCGTTCAACTTTTGGTAATGAAGCACCATCAGAAAAGACTGTTTACAATTGATTTGCAGAATTTCGTCTTGGTCGTGCGTCCGTCAGTGATGAATCTCGTGAAAGTCGACCGAAATCGGTTGTGATTAAAGAAAACATTGATGCTATGCACAAAATGATTAAAGAAGATCGGCATGTGAATTACCGTGAGATAGAGGCATCCTTTGGTATATCGTAGACTGCAATACATTCGATTTTGCATGAACATTTAGCTGTGAAAAAGATATGTTCCCGATGGATTCCGCATAATTTGACCAAAGCTCAAAAAAAGGCTCGTGTTGATTGGTGTAAGGGAATGCTAAAAAAAAATAAACCTAGGCACTGCAAAATCCCTATACAACATCCGGTATAGGTGAGGAAACTTGGATTTATTCATATGAACCGGAAACTAAGCAACAATCCACTGTTTGGGTCTTCCAAGATGAACCGAAACCCACAAAAGTTGTTCGTTCACGACGCACTTGTTTCTTCGGTTGTACTGGACATATCGCAACCATTCCTTTAGAGCAGTGTTTCTCAATATTTTTACCCTCGTGGCACATTTTCCAAATAAGAAAAATTTCGCGGCACACCTACGTAGTCATAGAAGAAGAAATTTTGAATAGAGACGCCGCTGCATTAAGGAAAAAAGGGATATGTCAATTTCAATTCGTAATAAAATGATCCTTCGTGTACTTTATTCTTATTAATGGTATTGTACGTATATTCGGACAATAATGTTAAAATAAAAACGACGCTAGTTTTCTTTTTAAGATTTCGCGGCACATCCGCACATAGTGCCGCGGCACACCCTTTGAGAAACGCTGCTTTAGGGGATCGGAGAACAGTTTATGCTAAATGGTGTACAATAATTTGTTTTTCAGAAGTCATCTACAAAATCAGGAAAAACAACCAAAAACGTCGCATCATTCTTCATCAAGACAATGCAAGCTCCCACACAGCACGTCAAACAATTGCTTATTTGAAGGAGAAAAACATCGAATTAATGTATCATTGCCCGTATTCACTAGATTTATCCCCTAACGACTTTTTTTGTACAGATTGTTCAAAAAAAAATGTTTTCCTCTTAGTTTTTGAAAAAACTTAAAACGTAGCCCTCGTACCTAGCAAGGCGTAACTCGTACCGTTCAGTCAGTCAACGTTGAGCTATCGTTTTGTAAAAAGTTTAATATTACGATAATAGCAAAAGAAAAATGAAATATTTCTCTTTGTTTATGGTGATACAATGAATTTCAGGGGTAGTACAGTGCGGCGCTAGCGAGGGGTTTACGACCCAAATTGCATTCAAAACTAACGCAATCTGAAATAAAATTAGTAAGAATCTGTATATTAAATTTTGCAACGAATTTGCAACGAACTATCTAATACGATATTTTTAATTGTTAAACAAATTGCATTATGGTCTCCATCTTGTAAACCAACCGACGCATATTTGCATACGACATGGCAAATTGTAGCTAAAGCTACATTCCATGTTTGTTGGTATCTTGTTCTGTTGTGAAAATTATTTATAGTTATTGTACTCGGTGGTATATTTTTTACGCCATTTTGAATCGTTCAATTCATAAATAGGTGCTGCGGGCAAAATGATTTAATTTTCGTAAAAAACAGGTGCACCAAGTGACAATTCATCATCAATCAAATACAGTATTTTTATAGAACTTTAATAGAACTATAAACAATCATGTCGAAAAAATGTCGATGAATTCTTTGAACATTTCTTCACAACACTGTTTAAATATAAAATTTATTTGAAACCCATAACTATATTTTTAAAAAATACAAAGAGTTGTCTGTTACCTATTATTAGGCTTACCATACGTCCCAGTTAGACCGGGACTGTCCCGGTTTGCGAAAAGTGTGAGGTGTATGGGGGTTAATTAAAGTTAAGAATATATTATATTGTATTACTTTATTCGCACACTCTTAAACTTTCAACGTATATCTTGTTAACTACTTGTTGGATCTTATATTTTAAATAAATACATGTACCCCATATGGGTATTGCGCAAACGCACGCACAATCACCTAATTAATTAAGGTGATTATCACCATTACAACGCCACCAGTGGCGGCGATACATCGCAGTATGGTCCCGGCCAGTTTGTCCCGGATATTTGGTAAAAATTAAAAGTGCTATATTACACGTAGTACAAAAAGGGTACCCTAAAAAAAAGGGCGACAAGACAACTAATTAAAATAAAAAAATTGATGTGAAGTGGGAATTTTCACACATTTCTGGGTTTTGCAGGTATTTAGTAACTGAATCATGATTATTTGGGATGCCAAAACAAATTTTATGTCAAAATATTTTTTTATAAATTTTAATTCGAATACCTATTACCATTATTTAAGTTTCTAAAGATGTGCAGTTTTTTTTTTTTATATAGCAAGGTTCATTAATATTTGAAAATGGCTTCCATTGGTTGCTTAAATCATAAGCCCCGCCCTCTGATTTCGTCAAACATAGAATTAAATTATAATTTCAACACTTCCCACTAGTTATTAAATTTACGCTTTTAAAAATTAAATGCAACATTTACCAAAATATAACTAGAACTTTGACAAAATAATTTAAGCAAAATTAAAATGAAAAAAAAAAACAGAAAAAATAAAATTAACAGGATTCGGACTCTAGTTTGCAAATTACAAGGCGCATGACAGAACCAACTACGCTACTAGAGCAACTGATTTAGTATGTTACATAGCGAATTAAATATTTAACATATTTTAGTTAAAAACACAAAAAATGCGTTATTTTCCGAAAACATAATCTGATCTAAAATTCCTGGTGTACTATTCCGGCTCACACCAATGTACATTACTTAGAATTTGTTCAGATTTTTAATTTAAACCATCGCCCTGATGGTTTAAACTAAACAAAAATTTTGGGACAGAATTCTGGGACAAAATTTTTTTTGCACAATTTTTGCAAAAATCGCATCAAAATAATTTATTTTGCAAAAATAAAATTTTGATCGTTAATCCACGTAGGGCTTTCATTTGATACCTTATCCAGAATTTAAAAAAAATATATATATTTTTTTTGATGAGCAAATATTTGTTTATATTTTTAGGGGGATATGTTTTTTAGATGTTTTAGTATTTTTTCTATGTGCGGGTCAAAGAGTTGTATAAGCATTCCAAATTTCAACTCTCTAGGTTTATCCGTTTGGCTACAATTTTTACCGACCAGACAGATAGACAGACAGACATACAGACGACAAAATGACGGTATAAGGGTTTTTTGGTTATACCTACAAAACCCTAAAAACAATGCATTTTTTAAGAAGTTTCACGCTAGTGATAAATATTAATAACTCTTAAATAATAAGTTATTTTCAATTAAGAGTAATTAAAAATTACTACTACGTAATCTTTGTTTTTTTGTTAACCACTCCGTTATTTAGCCTTTTCAATCATAAGTACTTAGCGAAGAAGGCGCTACGTTCTGTTTTGATCAAAATGTGAAAATTGTCCTGGTTTGAGAAAAAAATATTATGGTAAGTCTATCTATTACTATATTATGGATCGCCAACATATTAACAACATTTTTTTTGCTATTAAAAATATCCTTTTAGATTGATAAAAAAATCTTTTCTTCATTTAATTTAGTAGAATAGTTTTATAATATTTTGGATTTCTTTATTTTTTTATTTTGAACGGAATTAAAACGGATTAATTGATTTGCCATAATATATAATAGGAAAACTGGGTTTCGCGATACATACTTTTCAAGATACGAACCACGGTCAGTAACGAAGTAAGTTCGCAAGTCAAGGTACCACTGTATATAAATGTTTATAAAACATTGGGAGACACGCGTTTCGGATGGCCCGTTAAATCCCCATGGCCTAAGGCCCTTACAATTCATTAGTCGGCACTGTACATACATTATTTTATCTCGCAAATAATTAAGATTTTATCCGTTCCCTTGGAAATATGGTAAAGTTGCATTCATTTAGTTCATAATGTATTATACAGAAGTTTGATTTCACATGAGAACTTCTTATGATAAACAGATGTTTAATTATCAGGATTGTAAACACATGCTTTTGAAATGACCCGACCTCTCGTATTTTATGTCATCGAAATGATCTAGTTTATTAATTATTATTGATAAGCAACAAAAACGTCATTATGTTATTATTTATATTTAATAGTTCTTCAGGTTACCAAAGTAAAATTATGGTGCTGTCTTAAAGAAAAAAAACTGCAGTTGGGTGAGTGCAACGGGCGGAAAATTAGATGGTATATATTTTCTGATCCCCACAATAGAGGCGAAAATAAAAATCTTGCCGACATACAAATTATACTTTAAGCCGGTGCAGAATAATATAAATTAGCTTAAACATTTCTTTACTGGGAAGAGGCCTCCCCTTCTGTTTCGCATTTTCACGATCGTTTGCTGTAGTTGGCCACCGTTTGTCGAAATTCAAATAGTCTCTCGATCTCGTCATTTGGCATATCTGCTTCTTTTATGATCTCTTGGACTCCATCTCTTGCTCCATCGATCATCTTTGGTCCTCATTAAATGTCCTGTTCATTTCCATTAATTATGCGTTATTTTAAATTTTACTGCGTCTTTAACTTGTGTATTTGCTCTTATGTAACAGTTTTTTATTATCTGCTTTCTGGAAATGCACAGCACTTTTCTTTCCCGCATGTCAGCATGTTTTCTAACAGATACCATATTCTGCATGTATTTTCTTGTTTTTTTTTGTCATGGACCAGGTTTATGATCCGTACGTTAAGACAGACAGGAATTCTTGATTTTTCTCTTCAGAGACTGAGAGCGGAGAACTGAGAACTACATTCCAACATATATTTATTATTTTTTGACTCACATTCAGTATGGGGTACCAGTCTGAAGATCAATATACGAGGAATTTAGATAAATTACAGACTTTGATAAAAGATGGCACTCAGATCGTATGTTTGATATTATTTCTGGCATTTGTCATTCTTTGTAGGGTCAAGTTGATTTGTGAAACAGTACATTTTTAACAGCGTTCGGAAGCGGATAAGTTTATTTTTATTTGAATATACAATGTAAAAAAGAGAATTCCATGTGTTGATAAAGCACTAATTTTGCGTCGAAAAAACATTAAAGAAACTGAAGCAAAACTAAAGAAGTATTATGGGAACTCTGCTCCGTCGTATGGAATGGTTCCCAAGTTGCTCACTGAATTTTGTTGTGGTCGTACGAGCACGAATGATACTAAGAGCCCGGAACGCCCGAATCAGCTCACAACCGAAGAGATTGCCAGTAAAATTCATGATATCGTGTTGGAAAACCGCCAAGTAAAGATAAGCGAGATAACCAAAATTGTAAACATCTCAGAGGAACGTGTGTTTCATATCCTCCACGAACATTTTGGCGTGAAAAAACTATCGGCAAGATGGGAATCTGCTCACAGTGGATCAAAAACGGAATCACATGACCATTTCCAATACAAGTGCGATCCAAGTGGGTTTTTGCGGTGTTCCATTACCGTTGATGAAATCTGGAGCCATCACTACACACCAAAAATGAGAGGACAGTCGAAAAAGTTACATTAAACATTAGTCTTGGCCACGATTTTCTGGGATTCGCAAGGCATTATCTTTACTGACTGTCTGGAAATGGGGAAAACGATAACAGTACAATATTATGCCGCTTTATTGGAACGACTACACTAAATTGATGAAAAAGCGACACCATTTGGCGAAACAAAAAGTTCTGTTTCACCAGGACAATGCATTAGCTCACTCGTCCACAATTGCAAAGAACAAATAGGTCTATATTGAAAAATAAGTGATTTTGGTAAAAAAAAAAACTTTCATTTCAAGACATTGACTTATCAAGTACCCCTCGTACAGGTACGAAAGACTCGAAGAGCCAATATAAAGTATTGTACACCAAAAAAATAGGTAATTACTTTAGATTAGTAAAGTAATAGAAAAAACAAAAAGGCCGAAAGGCTCAAGGAGCAAATGTAAAGTACTGTGCACCAAAAAGTATTGAGTACCCTATACTGAAATTTACCTTATTATTTTGCTAAATCTTATGGAGCACTGAGTGTATCTATCCACCACCCGATCTTGTTTGTTGCCAGGTTTTCTTTTGTTTCGTCTCATGATATTCAGTCTTTCTACTCCGCAACATGGCCAGTCTCCAGGTAATTTTAGGGTGGCCTTGTTTTTCACTAAGTACAATTTTTCATATTAGTTCCTAAAATTGTCTAAGGCCGGCATTACATTATAAAAGATCTTTGACAAAGATCTTTTATAAAATATTTTATAAAATATATTTTATAAACTTTTTTCTACGAATCTCAAACAGGCATATTACACTGTGTGAAAAGTTTTATACAATATCAATAAAAAATAATAATAATGGACGACAATCGCACTCTTGCTTGTGCAGCTGCAATTAGTACAATAGGTTATGCTTAGTGTTGAAAAAGAAGACGTATCTGGGTAAGGCCATGGATTTCGAGGCATGACCTTAGAGGAACACACCAAAACCTTCTTCGGGAACTGCAATGTGAAGATACTAGAAGGTATAATAATTTCTTGAGAATGGATGAAAATGTCTTCAATATTATATTCGAAGATATCTTGCTTTATTTCCCGACAACAGATACAATTAAGAAATCCTATAAGCGTTGAGGAACGCCTTTACTCTTCGATTTCTGGCAACAGGAGAGAGTTGCACAAGCCTATAGTACAGCAGTCATATACCTCATTGCACCCTTTCAAGCATAATCCCAGAAACATGTTACCATTTACTATGCGATGAAGGAAGAGTTTTTATTATGTTTGCAATAATGCTGTATGCCTCTAAGCTTTTATTTATTTTTTTGTAATCAAAATGTTGTTGGTTATACAACATTTCATACCCCTCATATTCCGAAATTAATAATTTCGTTGTAGAAACACACCAACTGGACTTTCCTTGCGCCATATTGATTTCAAACTGTCGAATCTTTTATCAAAGTTGGCTATATATTTTATAAAATATCTTTTACAAAAGAAATATTTTATAAAAGATGGCCTATTACACTGGCATATTTCACGTCAATTATATTTTATAAAATATATTTGTAAAAGATCTTTTATAGTGTAATGCCCACCTAACTAACAACAGACATTTTGCTTAAGATTTTTCTCATTCATATGAGAAATAATCCACCTTTAGCTGTAAATTTTACAATGAAATAACGTTGTATTCCCGTGTGTTTAGGCCAGCTGGCCTGGGATATGTCCGTGTTAATATTGCAGATGGAATTCAAGAACTCGATATAAATGTTGTGTGAATAATTCACAAGAAAGCAGCAGCGTGCTGGCGTTGGCTGGTCTCAAAGGACCAGCTAGCTGTTCGACGCTCACTGCACAGCCCAAAGCTCGTGTACGGTTGACCGACTAACTTACCGACTTACGGTTCAGTTAGGCAACTCGTTTGGATGAATTTTGGGAGATAAACATGTTAATAATTAAAAGTTTAGGGCTTTTCTGTTAATTAGATTTTTATTAAATATAATAAATACAGTAATACCTTGTGTAGTAAGAATTATAAAAAAGAAATCCTTTCGAGATATTAGAACAGTGGTTCAACAGCTGTACCGTGAAACACTAGTGTTCCGTGAACTTGTTACAAATGTTCCGTGAAATTATAACTTAGTCGGCTTGTATATACAGAATGATAAATGGACCTGATGGCCAATAGGTCATTCCATGTCAACTGGTCTAGAGATCCACGCTGGGTCATCTCCGATTTAGCTGATATTTTAGCTGGTTCTATATCAATATTAGGAGTGAATTTATGCAATTTTCAGGCCATTATATTAAATATCCCGCGAGATATGGCCTTTTATTAGAAGATCTATCAAGCAAGGCGTTCACAACGGTCGAAAAATATTCAAAATTTCTCTGTCTGTAACTTGACAACCAAAGTAAGTTATTTTTCTGAAAATGGATATTTATGTTTATCCTTTTGGCGTGAACCAGAAAAACAAACATGCTGAACATTAAAAACATATTGTCCTTTGCAAGATAAGGGATGAAAGGGGACAAAAAAAATCTAATTTGTAAATTTAAGCCTAACTTTGGAGTCCATTAGTTTCGGAACGAACTAGCGGGGAAGCTTGCTCTTTGGAAGATATATATATATATATTGTGACGAAAATGTTTTGATTTCCCTCGTGGGACGTCTATGGTGGAATTTCGACTAATCTGGACAGTTCTAGTAAGTCATATCCATGGAAACCAAGAAATAATCTAGAAGTCTTTAGAAAAACATGGAACATTATAACAATCGAACCGAGTTTACTTGGTAACGAGATGTTTTTTTGAAGGCAGTTGGTTTTTATACTTGTTCAGTCAAGTATACGGACAGTTTGTGCCTCCGGGTGAAAAGCGTTGTATTTCGTATAATATAAAAAATATACGTGTTATATTTTAAGTGAAAATAAATTTTACCTTCTGCAAAATTCTGCATTTTTGTTTGAAGAACCCGACCACGTTACAATATGTTGTGCAGAGTTTCCCAAACTTTTTGAGCCGCGGAGAACTTTTCACGAGAAGTATTCGACGCGGAGCACTATCTATGCTATTTATATAGCAACACTAGTACCTCGCGGAGCACTAGTAGACACTTGGTGTTCCGCGGAGCACAGTTTGGGAAACTCTGCGTTAGTTTATCAATCTGATTGCCCAGTTAAATGTGGAGATATTGCACTACAAGAATTCTGTCGAACACAAAAACAACAACACTGAGTTAGATTCAGCCGCAAATATCAGGAAATCATAATGTTACATTTTATTGTTTTCAGTACCAATGGAAAAAGTAGATTTAAAACTAAAACGATAATATTTTTTTCTGATTCAGAGCAAAAAGATAAACTTGAATATCCATTTTCAGATCAACAGCTACTTTGGTTGTCGAGTTATAGGCAGTGGAACTTTAAATATTTTCCGATCGTTCTAAAATCTAGTCAATCTCTAATACTGATCTACGACCAGTTAAAATTTTAGCTACTTCAAAAACGATCAAACGTGGAAGATTTCTAAAATCAGACCATTTGACATGGAGTGACCCAATATGAATTTATCATGTAAAAATATATTTATTCGATTTTCTGTTTCCCTAATTATTTTAGAGCAAAAGTGCAAGAGATACAAAAGTTTTTTAAGACCAAATTCTCTAAACGATAGATGATCAAGTCTCAACAAAAAGTGGTCCACAGACGAGAAATTACTGCAAGAATCTTTGATAATTTTTTAATAATGAGTCCGCCATTACTTATCTATTGTTTTCATGAATTAAGAATTTTGAATTAACATTTATTGAAGGACTTAAATAAATATTTCGAACTGCTGCAAACCAGAGTCGGGTCCAGCTGTTAATGATGAGATTTGGTTTCAACAGGATGCTGTAAGGTCTGAAATGTTATTTAAATCAATGCTTTCCAAATGCTAGAATAGGGATCGATAGAGTGCTAGGTCTCCAGATTTGTCACCAAATAACTTTTTTTTTGTGGAAAGATTTAAAATCAAATATTTTTGGAATCTGGTTTTTGAACATAGATTCGCTTTAGAGAAAAATCATCGAGAAACACGCCAAAATAACAAATAGGCAAACTAGCAAATAGGCGGAGAAGTTTTTACGACAGGCTTAGGTTTTGTTTGATGGCTTTGGATATTTAATGTATAGAACAAGTGGTTCTAATAAATAAATATCCCAAAATGTCACCAAGTAAAATTATCAACTCTTTAGTATATTATGATGATGATGCTCCAGAATAGGAAGCAGTGGTGTGAAATCTGGAAGAAGGAGCCATTTCAAACACACAGTCTGAAATCGAAAGGTATTAAAGGCTTAAGATTAGGTAAGATGATGATCAGGATTATGGACACAAATATTTAAATAATCAATAAGTAAAACAGATAATCCAACAGGCAATAAGATCGCAAAACTATAAAAGCAACAAAATGAGAGTAAAATTATATTTCAAATTCAAGAAAGAGGGGAATTATAAATTATAAAAATGTGTAAAAAAATCTAAATTTCAATATTTCTGGGATACTAGAACAAAAATTCAGATTCCGATTTTTCTGGACCCTAATTACCAGCCATCCCTCTGTTGAATTCGGTAACTACTGAACCATGGCCACCCCATTATTTCCCCAACCTTTCTATTTTGGGCAGACAATAGGCGCTTTCCTTTTACCACTTTACTTAAGAAATCTAAGCTAAGCTAAATTAGTCTAAGTTGTAAGAGTGTTCCATTTATAAGACACTGGCTAAGATAAGCTAAGTTTTTTCCTCCCCCTTTCCCTTGCTAATACAAGTAGAGTCGTGGATAAAAACTATTCCACCGAAAGCGTTCCTTTTACGTTACTTTTTTGACTTACTAAGGTTAGCTAAGCCATTTGACTAACTTCTTAGCTTAGCCAAGCATTTTAACTGGTAAAAGGAACGCAGCTAATGTCAATTTCATTAAAAATTGTCGTAATTTCATCGATCCATCTGGTAGTTGGTCTATCACCATTTCTATTAGAGTCTTGGGGTCTACGTGACTGAAGCTTCTTAGAAATAATTATAAAATTCAAATTAAGTATTAGACGAACCTTTTTAAATAAAATTTATTTGAACTAAAATAATGTTCCAAACAATATAAATGAATTTTTTTTATTACCCCACGTCTTTGAAGTTTCAAACTCAAAATTAATTCAGTAGATTAATTCGTTAGATATTAAAAAAAAAAATGATAAAGACGATCTTTAATAAAAGGCTAGATATTAAATTTGTTATGAAAATAAATTATGAATGACTTCTATCAAATTAGAACAACATTATTTGTTGTTTGTTTCCCAAAATATATATTTGTTCCGCATACTTCGAAATTGGAATGTTATTAATTTGTTATCACGTATAATTTTGACATTTAAACTGATTGCAAATGACACATATATCAATTAGAATATTTATACTGAATATGTCAATTATAAAAACTATTACATGTGGACTGATAATATTGTACTACAGGGTTATCATACAACCCAAATTTTATGCAATATTCTAATGGCGTGTCTACATTTTAGGAAACATATGAGACAGAGTTCATCCGGTCGTGTCGAGCGACAAGCATTTAGATGCATCAAAAGCTTTACTATTACGCTGGACAACGTTACTTGTTTTGGGAAACTGAAACTGGAAAATGGAAACATCAAATGCTTCCATTGTAGTGCCAGTGTGTATAATAAGATGCATTAAATGCAAACATATGTTATCATATGTTATAGCATAGCGGCATCATATGTTATAACACACATAATTACACTCTATAAACGAAGGGATCTGGTCCGTCGACGAACCTGTTCCGCTGGAAGCGTGGAATCATTATTTTTGCGTTAGTGAACAACGGACACTGGACAATGGACAACAAAAGCCCGGACCCGCCGAAAAAACAAATAGAAACCCAAACGAGGAGGTAAAGAGGTCAAAAAAGGAAATCCAAACTAATTTATGGCAAGAAAATGAGAACCAAACTAGCTGATGAGCAAAAAAATCAGCTGTGGCCACCACAGGACCGACCGCCATCACAAAATACTTGTTTAATTTATTCTGCTTTATCAAAAAATATCTCAAATAAAACTTGTTAGTTATCGCTTTTATAGCAACTTTTGTTAAATATTTTTTTTTTTAAATTTTGGTATATCTCTGTTGTAAAATATTCGCAAAAATCTTAATATCGACACGAGTAAATTCTCATTTCTAGTTAACCGATTGTTACCAAAACTTGATCAACTCGTGCCATTTACCATTGATGTCAAAAGCTTAAATATGAAGTTTCATAAAAATGCTTTTAGCCGAATTTGCTCTGCACGTGTACACAGACCGACAGATAGATAGACAGACAGACAGACAGACAGACAGACAGACAGACGACAAAATGACGGTATAAGGGTTTTTTGGTTATACCTACTAAACCCTAAAAACACGACAGACAGACAGACAGACCAACAGACATCATAAAAATAGCTAAAAATAGTCTAAACGTTATGTAGGGACCTCAATACACGGAGATTTATCGAAATCTCGAAAAGTCAAAATCGGTATGATCACAATACCTCCCTTATATATGTTGGCGGTCGGTAAAAAGGAAAACCGAACTAGCTGATGAAAAAATAAAAGGAAATCCAAACTAGCTAATGAGGAGGAAAAAAATTAACTGCAAACTACCTGATGAGCAATAAAAAAAGGAAATCCAAACAAGCTGATGAGAAAAATAACGGAAAGACAAATTAACTAATGTGCGAAACAAAAAAAAAAAAAAGAAACAAACTATTGATAAAAAAAAAACGATTCCGAGAACTTGCTCCGGCACCTAAATTAACTAAATATGGCGCCCTCATACCTAAAGCGTCCTTATACTAAAAGCGCCTTGAACAACCCCTCCATTGCTCTACATATGTAATGGTACAGCCCTGCTTTTGAATAATTGAAAATATAAAACGCAGTATTAAAAAAAACAGTTATTGGTTTTGTTTACAATTTATTTTTCTATTTTTATTATTGAATTCGTTCATTACCATCTAAAAATTCATTACCATCATTACATAGTGCAAATAAAAAAGTTATCCATCGTGATGATGGTTTCTGTCATCGCCACATCCATTGTTTATTTTTACTGCGATTAATTTTGTGGCTAGTTTATGTTATAGTGAACAGTCGAGCCTGGATGAAACTATTCAGTTATGATTTGTATCAGATGCTAACATTACTGTCGAGCATCAATTACGTTAAGTGAAGTTATTAATCAAAAAGTTACATTTATCTTAATGTTATATTATCACTGTTATATGAAACAATAAAATATGAGAAAAAGCTTTATTTATTGGCTAATAAAATACATTTTTAGTATGAAAATTCACCTTTTAAAAGATAATGGAAGCTATTGTATTGATTCATAATATTTTTTATTGAATAAAATAAATTGTTGACCGTATTTTGTAGATAGAATAATAAATTTGTTGGGTGTCGGTAGATTTTAAAAAAAAATCAGCTGTGGCCACCACAGGACCGACCGCCATCGTAAAGTACTTTTATAAAATAAAAATATTTTCTAACAGAGATATTATTCATCATGACCATAGAAACGTTACATATAAGTATGAAAAAAGAGAAACTTAAAAAAATTTCGAAAAATGTTTGAATTTTTTTTCGTTTTATCAAAAATTTCTCAAATAAAAGTTGTTAGTTATCGCTTTTATAGCAACTTTTGTTAATTTTTTATTTTTTTTTTTTATTTTTGATATTTCTCTGTTGTGAAATATTCGCAAATATCTTAATATCGACACGAGTAAACTCCCATTTCTAGTTAACCGATTTTTACCAAAAGTTGATCAACTTGTGCCATTGATGTTAAAAGCTTAAATATGAAGTTTCCTAAAAATCCATTTAGCCGAATTTGCTCTGCATTTGTACACAAACCGACAGACATCATGCTAAAAATAGTTAAAACGTTATGTAGGGACCTGAATTCGTGGAGATCCATCGAAATCTCGAAATGTCTAAATCAGTATGAACACAATACCTCCATTATATATGTTGGCGGTCGGTAAAAAAAAAACACAGACTTTGTTATATAATTAAAAACTAGCAGAAATACCCGGCGTTGCCCGGGAGAAAAATAAAATTTATTAAACGATGTTTACATTTAAAAAAAATCGAATTAAATGATATTTTCATTACTTTAATTCCGAAAAATAAATGATTGCTGCAAATTAAAAAAAATCAAATTATTTCAACGATGGGTACCAACATACGTTACCTTTGACTTTAATAATTGAATTTAAAAGCTTTTAATTTATCAAAATAGTTTCATGTAGGGTTTTAACAATGTACGTAGGCTGCGTACGACGTGTCATTAATTGGTACGTGTAACGTGTAACAGCCTCAAGATTATTAAAGTATAAGGTTGTCTCGTAACTTGTAGTGGTGGAGGTGAATAGAGGGGCTACGCGTCATCCGTATGCTAACGGGACGTCAGTCTTTGTTTATCGTATATGTTATATACACGTCAATTTTTTGCTATAAATATAAAAATACAGTTTAATTTTTTGATTTTCTACTTTTTATAATTTATTTTTTCGCCGAAAGGAGTGTTTATTCGTTCTAAATAAATTTTCTTACATTCATATTTGATGTGATGAGAATAATAAGTGAAGTATTTCAATACTTTAGTTTTAGGATGTCTCCCCGTAACTACCCTAATAATCATCAAATTGAAAAAATTCATAGAACAAATAAGATTTGTTTTCTTATAAACAATTTTTATTGTATAGTTTTTTCTGTTAAGATAGTTCTGTTTATAAAGGAAATATTTTAAGTTTTTTAGTACTAGTTTTAACCCAGTGACACCCCCTAAAAAAGAAAATTTTGAGATACCTTGCCTATATTTGAATCCTGGTTCTACTCTATTGTACCGAATTTCGTTAAAATACGTCCAGCCGTTTTTAAAAACAGATGTAACCTCCAATTTTATTAATTACTATATTATTATACCAATTTGGTTTTCTATTTTTATTTAAGTATACCTACAGTTATATTTGTATTCGATTTTATTATTATTTATTAACTATAATACATATCACCTTAAATTTTATCAGTATAAAATTTCCTTAGGTTTTTATTTATAATTTATTCAGTAGAACTGTCTTGAAATAAATATCTATTATGAAAATAGGTAGTCAATAAAAATATTTAAAAACGTGCAACATTTATATTAATTCTGTATGCTGGTTTGAACTACGCATACGTGTGACGTACTCCATTTCACGCTCTGATTGGTCAGAAGTTACGAGACAACCTTTACTTTCATAATCTTGCAACAGCCCAACACTCCATTCGGCAGAGCAGGTTAATTTGACGAAATCTTACGACATGAGACGAAGTCTAACATACCCACATACAGTCAAACATACATTGCGTTTTATATATTGCGACATGCTGGATTTGCATGGTATAGATTGGCCCACAACAGATAAGACCACGGTGACGAGGTCTTTTAGGGGTTTCAGGGACCAAGGTTTTCACCCGGAGTCTCAGGGTTTCCGGCCAGAGTCTCAGGGCTCCGGGTTCCGGGTTTTGTTATAAAATCTCCGGGATGGTAGGTTGGAGGTGAGGACCTTTTTTTTGCTCATCACTTGGATTTTGGAGGTGAGGACTTTTTTTTTATTGCTTATCACTTATATTTTGAAGGCGAAGGCCTTTTTTTACTCATCACTTTTTTTTGAAAGTGAGCAAAATTGAATAAAATATACTGTATTTCTAAGTTTTTTTCAATCATAGGTTTTACTTCAACTGAAATCTGGTCACCCTGGATAAAAGTGAAACAAAATGGGGGAGGCCTATATATATATATTCTTTATTCACTAGGCCTTGCGGCGTTCAGGGTATTAACCATTACAAAAAATAAAACAATAAATCCAACAATAAATACATAACAATCCAATACAATTAACAATTTTTTTTTCTGTTTTCAATATTCTTGCTCCAATGGCCCTCTCCTTCTTCCTGTTCTCCTTCCGGTTTCCCTCTCCGATCTCCTTCCTTCTTGCTTCCAGTTCTCTCGCCCATCTTTGATTTATTTTATTACATTCTCTTCCCTTCCAACCATTTTTCACTCCTCCTCCTATCTCCCTCCCTTCCTCCCCATTTCTAGGTAACCTCATCCCCCTTCCTTGTTTCCATTTCTCCCCTTCTGCTTCCCACCGGGTCTCCTCCTTCTTTCCTTTACCCCTTCCTGTTATCCTTCTATAATGTCCATCCTTCTTGCATCTAATTCCCGCGCCCATCTCTCCCCCCTTTCATCTTCGTGCAACAGGTCTAATGTGCTCCCCGACCATACTGTCATCTCTCTACACCTCTTCGCGAGGTGCTATATTAACTTTTTTTTATTAAATAATAATTATATTTTTTGGATTTTTTTAATATAATTTGTATGCAGGTAAATGTTAAAATATTCTAAAATACATAATTTGTGTAATAATTCATTGTACTTAATATATAACAGTTTTTCATGCTTTAAAAATGATTCAGATAGAATCGAAACTATAGTAAGCAGACTAATAAAACTAGTTTTTAAATTTTTGAGAAACTCGTCTCTTTTTTAATTCTGTCGATCCCAACTAAATATTAATTCTATAATATATCTTAAGCGATTATAGAGATAACTTGAAGCTACATGTAAGCCTATATGTCGGTTTAGAACTTGTTAGGTTTCTCTAGTATAGACCGTTTTACTCGTTTCAGATGTAAACAAACGATAATTGAATGTCTCGTAGAAGAAAAATATGTAGATCTAGATAACTAACCAACTTTACATGGAAGAAGAAAATTGCACAAATGCAATTACTTTTTGGCAAACTAACAGAATATATTTTCAAGAATAAGTTTATATAATCTATTTTACAATATATTACGAAACAAAAGAGGCTCCCAAATAAAACAGAATAAGTTCTTGGAATTTAAAGATCTGAACGGGGTGATTTTAATTTATATTTGCGTTCGTGTGTCGGTTTGAATGAAAAAAATCTTGCATCAATTGGTGCACTGAAAATTAGTTCCTCATATGCTGTCCTGCTACACTCATTTAGAAAACTCTAATTTACTAGACAGTAAGTGAATGTAGGCCGCGGCCAAAATAAATGTGAATTAAATTTTATTTAACGATAAAAAACCAAAGCCCTTCTATGGCTTCAGTTTTCAAATATTTAATTTAATTTAGTAGGCTTCTAATAAATTAATTCTAAATCCATTTCCTTGAAAGTTTAAAAAATGTATATGTATAGTGACACAAAGCAAACAAGAACCACGGAAAATATATGAACTAATTTGAAAATTTTTAGGCGGTTTCCGTCTGACCAATTAGGAATCACCTTAGGGAATGTGTATAGTCTGACGCAGAACTAATTTTACGTTTCATTTGTATAATTTGTGCTTTAGTATTTGTGTTTGATATAATTCAAGTTGATTTGAATTTATAACTCAAAACTGATTTGTATTTATAACTAGTATTAATATTTATATATAATAGATCACACATATATAGAATTTCCCGCGAGTGTAATATACTGTTGAGTGTACTTGAGAAATGCATAGAGCGCTAAACATGCCTACCCAGGGACTTTGTTTGCTTCGACCGACTATAGTTGCGCAGAAAGTGTAGAATTTAGTTTATTTCTTGAATGATGTTTTATGTTCTGAAAATTATATATTAAAGCTGCGTCCTATCTGCTCTATGTAAACTATTCTCTTCTAAAGCCTGGTTTATAATAACTCCATAACATAACGCATAAGTATGGAACAATGGAGTTGACCCTTCAAAACATCTGTTTGTAATAAAAGGAACAAAGAGAGTAGTGTCATTTTTATGTTTATGTATCCATAGCATATCTTTTATAAATCAGGTTTAAGTAATAACGCATGTCTGGTAATATTGTCCCCCCATCCTCTTTATTCTATAGGTCTCCCAATTTGAAATTAATTGACTACGCCTAAGGTAACAGAAAATCATTCAGTTTGTTCCTACTGAATGTTTTACTATTACAGTTATCCAAACTTAGAACGATAAAGTTTTCGATAGTGATTATTATTATTAGCTTCCACAATCCTTATAGAGCTTTTTCCTCTGTAACAAATCGTTGGCGAATCGCCTCCAAACGGTTCGGACTCAAACTGCGCAAGTCGTTAGGTTTTAATTCTAAAGGTCTTTGTATTCCCTATCCATCCACTTTATTGATGGTCTTGCCTTCAGCCTTGCAGTCCTTGGCATGCTTCAAAACTCTTTTCGCGCATTGTCGTTGTTCGGCAACTACAGGATATGCCATGGCCACCTCATCTCTCCATTTCTCAGAATTCTCCGCATTTCACCGTTTTGTACCGGAAAAAAAAAATCAAATTGCTACCCAATAGGAAACCCATACATTGCATCAGGAATAATTTGATTTTTTTTTTATAATTAGGATAATTCCATGGAAATTGTGAAATATTTGGTGAAAATTAGTTTCTGTTAATAAAATACTACTAGATAATTCAAAAAAAAATAATTTGGTAAAAAATATTTCTTTAATAGGGCATCAAAACACCTTTTTTAGGACAAAAAATTTAAGGTAGGCTTAGTCTTAGAAATAGAATAGAAACCCACTTTTCTATTCAATTCCCTTTGTCAATTTCCCTTCCCACAGATACATCCATTGAAATATAGAGGTCTTAAGGATTATTTTGGGTTTTTCCCGATCTTGATACGTCCAATATTATGGGAGTTAAATGCTAGGTAAAAATATTTTTCGACGGCACGTATAGTGTTTCGGTAAGAAATAATCAAAGCCACTTGTGTGCGACGCGCTCTCGTAAGATCTCCCGTTCGGAGCGTATGCATCTCATAATCGCGTCTCGCCGCATTCTACCGAACCTTGACGAATATCAAATGCATATATGTCACATCAATTGCAACGGATCGGCTCGGCATCGATTGAATACGAAAATTTACGAATAGGAGGACGAATACTGAAAAGGAGGACACTTTTCAAGAAAGGACAGACCTTACCAAAGGAGGACGGTTGATCACCTTAATTTTTAGAGATAAGCCGTCGATACTCTTGATAATGCCGTCCAAACATTATAACGCAGTACAAGGCAAATGGAGTAGTTTTTTTTTCATACTCTCTAATGGGTTCGTCTAATGCCTCTGTCCTTTCCTTTCTTGGCGACGGTGCCGGATGTAAACGCGCTGATCTGTGAAGCCACGGTATTCTATAACAAATGGTTATTTATATTCGTACCGGGTTACCTGATATTTGTGTCTTTTTCCATATAGTTTTAATGAATGAATATCAAAAGAACATAAAATTGGACACTTTCACAACATTGACAACACCGCTCCCATTTGCCATAAGAACAATACTGCCTCCTAACGTTTGAACTGACTATAGAACCCTAATTTGAACTCATCTGTTGTTACAATTTATAGTTAGATTATATGATTAAGGAAATAAATTTTGAAATTAAAATCGAAAGAATTATTTATAGAACTATTTTTACTGTTATAATTGTATGATACACGAGTAATGAAGCATGTAAGAAATGTGCTTCAGGTCTAAGATTAAACGCCTACACATAAATTCTTCAAATAAAAAACAGTCGTACTTGATTCTTTGTCTATATGTGATGACTTGTGCCGAGACAAGAATTCACAACAATGCACTTATATAACATTTATTTATATAACAAGGTACGGAATAACGTTGATATGATGCTATTAAATATAATCTATCCTTGAAATATTTATTAATATATTTATAAATTACACCATAAAATAACTCGATATTTCTGCTTTATACTTGATAAACTTGATATTTTTATAAAACTGTGATTTTGGATATTCTTCAAGGATACTAATTAAAACTTCACACGTCAAAATAGTTACCACTTTCACAACCGAAAGCACTTATCGGTTCCTATACAGATAGGCGTTTGGCGCATGTAGTAGTAGACATTTTTTTTTCGTGTGAAATTTTGTTTAAAATTTGTATTTTATAATAACAATACCATGGAGGCTAACAAAGAGTCAAGCATATCAAAAACACCTTATACATAAATAATTTATGTGAAATGTGAATTTTCACACATTTCAGGATTTTGAAGGTATTTAATAAGTATAAGCCAACATAATGCAGGATGCCTAGAATCAGAGCCGCAGTAAGGAAAACTTGCGCCTAGGGCAAAACCATGTTTTGGCGCCCTTGCCAAATAAAAGTAAGTGATAAGCAAAAACAAGGTTCTGACCTCCCAAAATCTAAATGATGAGCAAAAAAAAGGTCCTCACCTCCCAAAATCCAAGTGATGAGTAAAAAAAAAGGTCTTCACCTCCCAAAATCCAAGTGATGAGAAAAAAAAAGGTCCTCACCTTCGCAATGTGGCGCCCCTTAGTCAAGCTCGTCAGCGCCCTTTTCCTTAGTACGCTAGGGGCCGTCGCCCCCTCTGCCCCCCCCCTTACTGCGGCTCTGCCTAGAATTTCTTGTTCTATAATCACATCATAATCTACAGTTTTTTTTTTTTTATAATCGTTTTTATTCGTTATTTGAGGACTAAGAGCTTCCTTTAATTTTTTTAAACAAAATTTGAATTTTTTAACGCAGAAAATTCTTTACAAAAAACTAAATTAAAAAATCCCAACGATTTTTTGTGCATTTGCTTGAAATTTAAGTCTACATTAAATTAATAAGAAATATATTGATAAATGGCTTATTTTTTGAATTTCAGAAACGTACTTCTCAATATTAACAATGTGTTATTTGTTTTATAAGTATTTCACTACTATAAATGATTTATTCCTCTTTAATACCTGAAATAGAAAAAACTAAAATAATTCAAACAATAGGTTGAATCATGAAGTATAATAGTAGGCGGAGCATGAACTCGATTTTCAGCTGTTAAACATTTTTTATTACATTTTTAATTTAAAAAAAGACACGCACTGCTTTCGCTATTAATACAAAAATAAAAATAATTAAAAAATATTAGCCATAATTTAGCCATGAATTAAAAAAATAATTAATTTGATCAAAAACACTAAATCTGTAATATTTTCTAAAAACGGAATATGATCAAAAATTCCTCTCGTACGTTTCTGGTTTAGATCAATATCAATGTATCTTTTTGGAAAAATTTGTGTTATAATAATAAAAATAAATAAATAAATAAATAAAAACTACTTTTTGTTCCTTAATCTACGTTTTAAGAGCTTCCTTTGATGCCACTA
Organism: Liopterus haemorrhoidalis; assembly: GCA_963971575.1. NCBI lineage: Eukaryota > Metazoa > Arthropoda > Insecta > Coleoptera > Dytiscidae > Liopterus > Liopterus haemorrhoidalis. Next base: position 20,427,763 of record OZ020615.1, on the reverse strand, counting down.
TATTTTTTTTAAATATAATTTTTTTCAACGACACAAAATTCGATATTTTTCGAAAAACTAATCTGATCAAAAATTCTTGTTGAAGTATTCCGGTTCCCATCAATGTACATTATATAGATTTTATCAGATTTTTAGATCAACCTCTCTGGGAGATGGGTGGGAAACAAAAGTTTTTTGACATATTCTTGACGAAAATCCCATTAAAATAAAAGATTTAAAAAAAATGTTTGTTTGTCCACGCATGAATTGAGAGGTTTTATTTGATACTCCACTCAAAATTAAGAAAAATACATTTATTTTTTTATTAAAGACATTTCTATCGGTTCTGTTGTTCTTCTATAAACATATATAATTTGTATAAGCACACAAAAGCCCTGAATGGATGTGTGCATCGCCTTCATTTTACAAGTACACTTAACTTCATAAATATGATGCCGCTTTCAGATTATGGTCAAAATTATGTGTTGTAAATAGGAATAATGAAATAACCATTACATAATATCTATACATTTACAATAAATGTAAAAACCAAGCCAGTTAAACTTGTATATATTACACAATATATAAAATAAAAATATTAAAACGAAAATAATACATAAACTTTTATCTAAGACTACACTGGTTAGGTACGATGGTCGCTGATTGGTCGGACCGAAACCGGCCTAAAATTTTTCAAATTAGTTGACGTATGTAGGTAGAACGTCGCTCAACCGGCTCTTGCATTATATGAAAAAGTTAAATAAATAAAAATCCATAGAAGTGAATTACCTAACATTTTTGCCGGGATAATAGTAAACAAACAATTCATTTTATGTAGCTACTGTATTTTAAACCAGATGTGTAACTTAACACATCTGGTATGGCGATGTTTATTGCCCTAATAAATCGGACATCTGGGATTTGGGCAATATTTTTAATATTTTTATATATTATGGTTGTAAGAAAGTACAGACTAAGCCTATAGCTTAAAATAGACTGCCCTACAAATTGATGACGCGAAGTTCAACATGACATCGATCCAGATCCGGATCACTCCGGTCACTGCTCACAATCGCCCGATCAATTGTATCCTTGAAACTAGAAACTATGCAGTGAGTCGTGAGCCGGCTCATTTCAATTTGGTGAACCGTGTCACTTCGGTCAGTGTGCTGAGCCGGCTCAGTGAGCCGGTTCGTTCATGAACGACCCATCTCTAATGTAGATAGAAACTGTCCATTATTATTTCTGTAATTTATTTTAAAAGAAATGTTGTCGTGCCATGCCTGTTTTCCACGCTGAACCTACGGTCAGTAATGCAACAAAGGGGTCGCTTTACCTGTAACAATTACCGACAAAAAAAAATTAAGATATTATGAAACAAAATCACAAATAATAAAATTCAAAGGTGATCCGTAAAAAAAAAATCTGTCATTGGTCCTGCGGTTTACCCGGGCCCTGAAAATTTCGGTGGAATCCAGGATTTAAACCCTTGTCCCTCTATGCTGCGTAGGCAACCATCGTCCAACTTAACCACAGCAGAATGTTATATATTATAAATTTTAAGGTATTCACAAACATCGTTCTTTTTCGACCTGTACATTCAAAACTCTTCTTTTAACCTAGCCTTTTACAATTTTTGATAAATCAGTAATATGCACGTGATTCGATCTCGGCAAATAGAAGCTAAAATGTCAATGACATCTATTTTTCGCGATATTCATGCCCTTTATCAAAAATATCGCTGGTGAGGGCAGATAGCAGGTGGTTACGACATATAGCAAATTTTATAGCAAATTGTCGCTTTCGCTTCTCCCATTGAAGATATGAATACATAATAAGATTATAGTAAAAGACTGGAAAATGCTTACATAAAAGGACACCCCAGCTGATAAAATAAATAAGTAATAGGATAAAAAGAGGTAAATATATGAAAATATTCTATAGGGAAAATGACAACATTTTACCAAATGATGTGTTAACTTTTAATTGCTTCTATGTTTTATATTCTCGTTTTAAAAGGACAAACAATATCAGATTCCTGAGTACAACGCCCTTAGATTACAATCAGAATCTCGTTAGCTGCCGACTATAATCAAATAAATAAATAAATAATTCACTTGCGTGCCTGGAGACTCTCTGTATATTTTATACCATGCGTATTAACGATAAAAATAAAACATGTGGAAAAAAACAGATTGTGTTTCTAACAAATTTTGTGTTATCTTTCCAGAATGATATAAAGAAAGGGGAAAATAATCAGATATTGAAATGAAATTTTAAAGCTTTTTTTTTTATTTTTTAAATTGGTAAACACATACTAAAACATGCTTGTAAATAACAATATTGTGGGTGATATACGAGGGCTGCCCAAGTTTTTGGCCTCGACCACACATGGCATTACTGGCGGCAATAATATTTTGTCTTTGATTTACGCATCAGTCATAAATAAACATAAAAAATAACATACAATTATGTTCAATAGATTGATATACAAGTACACTTGTTTTGTGTGTAGGCTATTCCAAACCTTTAGGCGGAACTAAACGGAATTTTAATTTTTGTAAGTTGTTACAAGCTCACTTTTTCCTGATTGAAGATGGCTTTTGCTATACAAAATGATCCAAATCACCTCATTTAACCGATAAAAATTACTAGTCAAAATCTAGTTCCGCCTAAACCAAAGAAACAGACTATAACTCGTAATCCGGAAAAAAATTAAACATCGTACAGTGATATATCTTAATTTTTAGGGTTTTGTATGACCAAAAATCCCTTATAACATCACTCATTTTTCTCTCTGTGTGTTTGTTCGGCAGAAATTGTAGCCAAATTGCCCAAAATAGGAAGTTGAAATTTGGCATGCTTGTACAACTCTTTTTCTCAGATGAATTCATCTAAAATCTAAAAAAAAAAAAAAATCAATGTACATTGATGGGAACCGGAAGAGTTCTACAAGAATTTTTGATCACATCAGTTTTTCAAAAAATATCGATTTTTTGTGCCGTGAAAAACATATTTGTTATATATATTTTAAAATATACAGTGGTATCAAAAGAAAGATCTTAAGAAATAGAGTAAGGAACGAAAATTTGTTATTTTTTTTTAAATGTGTTTATTTTAATACGATTTTTGCAAAATATATGCTAAAAAATCCCTTGTCCCGCACCCTTCACCCCAAGAAAGTTAATATAAAATCTGAAAAAATTCTAAGTAATGCACGTTAATGTGAATTAGAATAGTACCACGGGAATTTTTGATTTGATAATTATTTCGAAAGTTAGCAAATTATTTGCACCGTGCTTACTAAAAACTAAACTAAAAACCTACAAAACGCTTAAATATGTGAATCTTCATACTTCACATGAATTATTTTTAAAATATAGTTTATCATCAACTAAAACTCATACCAAGTTAGTAAAAGTTTGTAGGCACACCGCTCCTTCATTTTCAATCGGGAGCTGAATTGAAACCTAGCCTACAACCTAAAAGGAATTGTTTAGTACGTGTATGGTACGGTTTTGGACGATAAACGAATAAAGGAGTGGAATAGTGGAGACCATAGGCATCTCAAAAGAATTCGGCACATCACATCTTAATTGAAGTTTTAGAAATCACAGAGTCGAGTTTGAGCAGTGAAAGACTACGGACGTGTTAGAGCGGTCCCTTATCAGTGCTACATACTCAGTTTAAACCTGTTAAACAACCACATGCTATTGTAAAATACATGTGTTTTATACGAATTTTTTAAAATTAACTTTAACTAAAAAAAAGTGCGAAAAATAAATAATTAGCGTGCCCCCACGGGGCGCCACGCAAATAAACCATGCAAGAAGACGTCAATAACAAGCGGAATGCGGACCATCTTTCACCAACACTGAACGAGGTCCAAAAACGCTACAACTGGAATCCAGAAGATCTGCTCAGGGCGAACAAATTCTATCCCTTACGACAAACAAGCGAAGAAAAGGTAAGCGATGCAATCCCGTCAACATCCCAATCAACGTCCCAGACATCCCAACCTAATCCTGACAATGAAAATAAACCAAAAGTTCCCCCAATAAACATTACCGCACTGAACTACAAAGAAATATTATCGGATATTAAGAAATTGGTGAAAAATATTTTTACAACTTCTACAACACACGGACGTCTCAGAATAAATCTCACAGAGATAGAAGATTACAGAACAATGACTAAATACTATACTGAAAATAAAATTAACTTTTTTACATATCGAGACCCTACAACTAAACCTTTATCTGTAGTCATCAAAAGCATCCCAGCATCACTAACTGAGGATGATATTAAAAACGAACTTGAGAATCACGGCTTACCAATTTTAAAAACAACAAGATTATTGAACAAAGCCAGAAAACCAAGCTTAGTAGTAGCTGTAGATTTAATAAACAATGAAAAAGCAAAAAACATATTTAAAATAGAAAAGTTATGCTACGCTATAGTTAAAATTGAACCTAGGAAAAACACCCAAAATATACCACAATGTTTTAGATGCCAGAGATTTGGTCACACAAAAAATTATTGCCAAATGGAACCCAGATGTGTCAAGTGCCTAGAAAATCATTCTACCAGGGAGTGTAAAAAAACACTTAATACTCCACCCACCTGTATTAATTGCAACGAAGCGCACCCAGCTAATTATAGAGGCTGTAAATACTTCTTAGAGTTTCAGCGAAGAAAAGATAATAATACTGGCCGAACACTAAGGAATTTGTCAAATAGACCTAATAGTACTAATCCTGAACCTGCTAACCATTCTTCAAACCAATTTCCAACACCCAACCCAAACCTCACATATGCAAATGCAACAAGAAATCGTCCAAATCCTTCAAATAACTCATCCCCTATCTCCGACATAAATTCCCCAATAATAGAACAAGTCATAAACTTCATTTACAAACTAATCTCACCGCATATAGAAACAATAAAAAACTACGTCCTAAACAATATTTTACCTAGATTTTTCAATGGCTCCATATAATTATAATGTTTTGCAAAATATCACCATTCTCAATTGGAATGCAGATGGAATCAAACGCCAGAGATCACAACTAATCGACTTTCTGTCCAGATACCAAATTACAGTAGCCTGTATATCAGAAACGCACCTGGTCAAAAATGAAGTTTTTAAACTCCCCGGATACGTTGTATTCAGATACGACCGAGAGACAGAGTTTGCATCAGGAGGAGTTGCCATAGCTATTAAAAGGACAGTACGCTACAATCAACTGCCCGATTTTAATTGCGAAAAACTGGAGACAACAGGTATTCAAATCTACCTTAATGATACAACTGCCATTAATATCATAAGTATTTACAAACAACCGAATAAAAAATTATTTGAACAAGACATACAACATCTATCCTCAAGGACTGAACCCACCCTATTAATCGGCGATTTCAATAGCAAAAATACATATTGGGGATGCAGATGTAACAATCCTGCTGGAGTCTTACTAAATAAAATTTGTTCGGAAAATAACCTAAATATATTAGCACCGACTGAATATACATACTACCCTTACAGACCAAACCATAAACCCGATATACTAGACATTATAGTATCCAAAAACTTTAAGAAACCAATGAAGCAAGAAGTCATTCCAGAACTAAACTCCGACCACCTACCGGTTCTCATAAATTTCAATAGTGCACTAAAATTTACTCCACCACCAGAACGCCTTATTAATGGCAAAATAGACTGGAATATTTTTAGAAATACACTAGATACAGAAATCCAACCCCCAAATACTTCAAACTCAGACGAAATCGAAGCACAAGTCGCAAGCTACATGACAAATATTATAGACAGCATAAAAAAAGCAACAAAGCATAGCAAAAACACTAAATACCAGCACACGCCTCACAAAACGCCATCTTTTATATTAGAACTAATAGCAACCAAGAGTCACCTTAGACGAGAATATCAACGTAACAGAAATAATACAAGACTAAAAAACCAGATAAATAACCTTACTCACCGTATAAAACGAGAGTTAGACCAACTAAGAATAGAGTCGTATAATAGACACATAGAAGAACTTCAACCAAACGACCCAGGGATGTGGAAAACTACGAAAATAATTCTGAAGCAGCAAAACTCTATAGCGCCAATAACAACAAATAATAAAACATACTTCACTGATAAGGACAAATGCAAAATATTCTCTGAACACCTGGAAAATGTATTCACACCAGCAAATATCACAAACCCAGCACACCAAAACAGGATACTTAGATATATCGAAACACACGTACCACATCCAGAAAATATCCAACCAACCACGCCCTCAGAATTAAAAGACCTTATTTTTACGCTGCCCCCAAAAAAGTCACCCGGCCCTGACCTTATACCTAATATTGTACTTAAAAATCTATCACGAAAATTCTTAGCCTATATTGCATCGCTCTTTAATGCTTGTCTTATGAACGGATATTTTCCAAAACAGTGGAAAATTGCGCATATTTTATTGTTCCACAAACCTGGAAAAGACAAACACCAACCTGCTAGCTACAGACCAATAAGTTTATTAAACACTTTCTCTAAACTTCTTGAAAAGGTAATCTATAAAAGACTAGGAACAGAACTGGACGCCTTGGGAGCATTGCCGAACTTCCAATTTGGTTTTCGAAAAGGACACAGCACCATTCAACAGTTATCCAGGATATCAGAACTCATAGAAGAAGGATTTGAAAACAAACTATATACAACAATTGCTTTTCTCGACATAGCGCAAGCCTTTGACAGAGTCTGGATCGAAGGATTAAAATACAAAATACTACAACTCGGTTTGCCACAATATATATCAGCAGTTATATTTTCATTTCTTGAAGACAGAACATTCTCTGTCAAGATTAACAATGATATATCGACCTGGAAAAACATAAAAGCAGGAGTACCACAGGGAAGCATTCTAGGCCCAATTTTGTTCCTGATCTTTGTGCGAGACATTCCATCAACTACCACACTAGCTATGTTTGCAGACGACACAGCCATAATAACCCAAAACACTGATTTGAATACCGGCATTGATGAACTCCAAAATGCTACAAATATAGTTATCAACTGGTTTAGTAAATGGAATGTTAAACTTAACGCTACTAAATGTGAGTGCAAAATATTTACTCTAAGGCGAATTCGGAGTCCTAAAAACATTTCAATTAACGACCAACAAATTAAATGGAATCCGAAAGACAAATCAGTCAAATACCTAGGCGTCCATCTCGATACTCGACTAACCTGGAGTGCTCATGTTAACGCTAAACTGCAACTTGCATATAGAAGACTACAACAGCTCTATCCATTGCTAAATCGAAAATCTAGTCTCCAAGCGACATGTGCGGTCCTACTGTATAAATCACTCCTGAGACCCCTAGTGACATACGCATGTGAAGTGTGGGGTAACACATCAAAAACAAACATACAGAAAATCCAGGTATTTCAAAATAAAGTGTTGCGAATTGCAGTGAACGCCCCCTGGTTCATCCGTAATGAACAATTGCAAAGTGAATTACTAGTACCACCCCTCACTACATTCATTAAACATCTGACCCGACGATATCTAGAAAACGCTAAAAACAGTGACAGTGAGCTCATCAATAATATAGGCAAAAAAAGAATACACAGCAGACTTAAAAGACTCTTACCGCAAGATATTTATAATAGTGATAACAGTGATTAATTATTAATTAAATTATATTGTATGTAATGCTATAAAAATGGAAACATTATTTACTAGGGAAGTTATGTAATCTCTATAGCTAGGTAATTCAATTATGTATATGTAAAACCATCACAACTGTGAATAACAAATAATATTTGTTGAACCAGTAATAAACTAAATATAAAAAAAAAAAAAAAGAAATCACAATGCTGAATCCAAGATGGGTGCTACATTTCTTAACAACTGTTAAGCGCGCCGATACATAAATCAACTTTGACTATGGGGAAAATCAGGCTTTTGAAGTACAAATTTGTGGCTCCCCCGGACTTTGAACTTTTCCCAAACCTCAAGAAATTCGGCAGTGGAAAGCGTTTCCCATTGAATGAAGAGCTGAGAGCAGCTGTTGTGGGTTATTTTGCAGACTATCCGGAGGATAGTGGACAATGGACAACGGACCAACTTATGGCTGGCCTCCGTATTATTATAGCAGGTAGTCCATAACTATCTTGTTTTTCCATTACAGTATTGGGTTTTCTTACAGCAAACCATGTAATGCATTGTTTTATGTTGTTTATGTCATAGTGTTTATAATAAATAGATTATGACAAATGTGCTGTACTGGCAATAATTAAGTTTTATACAGTGTTTATCGGGTCATAGCACCCATATTCGTGCTATGATAGAGAGATAGATAATATTTTATTTATGTACCTTTCGGTTTAAATCTACATATTTGCATTATTAACTTTATATTTCACATAAAAAACTATAATTATTGCTAACTAGAGTATCTTCGCTTCAAATTCCTTCTTCTCTCCAAGACCTCTTCCATCCATGTCCATCCTTGGCCTGAATTGTGATTCATCTTTTCTTGTCTCTTCTTTATATTTCATTTCTCCGCAATTCTTCAGTAAGTGCTCTATGGTTTCTGTTTCCTCTCCACACAACCTGCACATTCTTTGTTCATCCTTTCTCCAGTATTCGTTTTCCCTTTCCTCATTTCCGCACCTAAATCTCTCTATTATTTTCTTCTTATCTCCGGTCATTTTTGTTTTTAGGTACTCCGGTATCAATGACACAGATGTGTCGTCCAAGTCTTTACATATTTGCCGTTATATCTGGAATTTGTTAGGCTCTCGCTTCTTTCTTGCCCTTGGATATCCCTCATTCTATCTCTTATTTCCAGTGTCACATCTTGTCCTCCCAACCTTTTTATAGATATCTCCCTTGTTGAGTAGCCGTTATATTCAAGTATTTTTCTTCTTTTTACTTCCCATTTGGATTCAATCTTTCTTTGCTCCAATTTTCTTTCTATTTCTGCCCAGCATTGGTTTAGCAATTTTTTTTCTGGATGTCTTATTATCCTCTCTTCAAATTTAATTGCTCTTTTTGTAGCTTCTATCCTGATGTTGTCAACTTTCACTTCTTCTAATATTATGTACTGCGGTGTACATTTGTCTCGACCCAATGTCCACTTAATATATTTATTTTGCACCGCTTCTAATTTCTCTTGGTCCTCCCAACCCCGATTTCGTGCTATGACATCTATTAAAAGGTCACAGCAACTTATATAATCATCGGTCTTCGGAGTGTATTCTAAAATGTCCTAACACCTCAACAGTTCTTCGCTCTTCCCTTCAGCCGCAAGATAAGTAGTAGCTATAAGTCCCTGCAGTATATAATTCTTATTCTTTTAAAAGCGCCGAACAGCCATCACATATCTACGTGTTACTAGTTGCCAAGCATACATCGAAACATCCTAGTAGTTGCTAAGGCGCACCAAGATCAAACACCAGCACCGATCCTTCCATCCAGTCCATCCGCTCTATGCTCGGCGATCATCCAAAGAGCACTGGTCCTTCGAGTTGACACGGGCCATACCACTCACCGTCCCTACAGTAGGGATGGGATATAGTATATTATGCAACTAGTTCGGAATGACATAGCCGTAGGTTAGGGCTGCCATAATTGTCGGACTACCGACCGGGACCCCCCCCCCCAAAAAGTAGAGATTGATAATAGGTATTCCAAGAGCAAAACGTTGGGATCAATGGTGAATCATTTTGGAACACTCAGTTCGATGGAAAAATTTGATGTTTTTTTTTGTGGATGCGTCTTTATCAAATCTAAAATAATATAATATAAATTAATGGGCGATTCAATTTAATAAAACCAAATAGAACCTTACATTCCATTCTTCTCTTGCCTTTACTCTCCCCCTTCCCCGACTTCGGTGGCTTCTTTATCATCGCTCTTCTTTGCCTAATCATACTTCTCCGATGTTTTCGTTTTTTTGGAGCAGTTCTTTTTCCCCTTTTGTATAATTATAGAATTCAATGCATGACATTTTATAATTTAAAACATATTGAATTATGCTTTTCACGGTGTCAATAGAAAGCGAATTGCGCTCATCTGTCAGTACCAGTCAGCTAGTGACTAGCTGACTGGTACTCGGCATTACTCCGGAACATTTTGGACCTCGAATCTGTTATATAATTTATATATATAGTATGTATATATGTATATGTACAATATTATCGAAAAATAATTTTTTAATATGCGTAAATTTTAAATCGACCGGGACAAATGACTCTTGGACCGGGACACTGGGACACAAACTTCAAAACCCGGACATGTCCCGGTGTACCGGGACGTATGGCAGCCCTACCGTAGGTGAGTGTAGCAATTAATTTGAATCAGGAATATGTATTCTGCACGTGTTGCACACTATGTTTTTTTTTTCAATTACCATTTTTCAATAAATAAAACTAATGACGAAAATACAATGTAAATATTGTTGATAGCCAATAATACACAAGCAGCCAGTACGGGACTGAAAATTCTCGTACCGCTCCACGTACGCATTGGTGCGAAATTATTCATTCCCGTACCACCTGCGCGTGCCTTATGGTAATATACTGAATTAAGTTAATTTCCTGTCAATCAAAATTATAAAAATGAGACAATTCTACAGTAGTCGTAAGAAAATGACTATGGAGCATTTCTGGAATAAATTTACAGATGTTAAGGGAGATCATATTGAAAAAAAAAGTTTATTTTAAATTAAAAAACCAAATCTTTCATTGCGAGGCTGAGAATTTGTTGTGAAATATAAATATATATTCCTCATATATCATTTCATTTCAATGCTACTGCGGAAATTTGTTTTACATACATCAAGTTTCATGTAAATCTAAAAAATAGTACGTTTTTAACAGCTTTCGGAAGCGAATAAGATGCCACAATAGAGAAAATTTAATCTCATATATTGCGTTGATAAAGATCTACTTTTAGCGTGGAAAACCCATTAAAGAAATTGGAAAAAAAGCCAGAAAGGTGTTATGGAAACTGCTCTGTCGCATAGAATGGTTCACAAGTGTTTCACTAAATATCGTTGTGGTCGTACAAGCACGATTGATGCTAAGCGGCCCGGATGTCCAAATGAAGTCGCATTTGAAAAGTTGGTCAGTAAAATTCATGATATTGTGTTTTTCTTGAAGTACACTGGAGAACACTTGTTGGTTTTATTTTCTTTAAATGGTTTCCCTCTGTAAATGAACTTTTTGGAGGGCTTAAAGAAGTTGGAATATAGTTAGGCAAAATGTATCGAGCTAAAATCTGGGAACTGGAACTTTCGTTACAAAAAGGCAAAATATGGAAGCAGTGGAACATAGCCAACTCCGCTGCACGTATTAGTCCACAAGGTGACGACCAAGACACTGACGCCAGATTCTTGTAACGATGGTGAAGCCATGCAAGCAGTCACCATGTGAGTGGAAGAAGACTTCTCCAGGCTCCTCGACTGCCGGATGGGTAGCCCCCGCCTCGGAGATAGGTCCAAGTCGATCCTGGCCAACACGGAGTGGACCGAAGGCTTCCCCAACTCAATGGACCAATTCAAACAATATATTGTATATTTGATAAATGTTTAATAAATTTGTTATGTTGAAACCAGGAGTTGTGTCTCAATCAAACCACCCACGTGACAAGTGGAAGAGAGAGACTCTGTCGATAGAGAATGCATTTGGGCTGAAATGCAGAATATTGGAGTGCCTGACAAAATAATATCTCTACTTAGAAATAGTTACAACGGCTTCACGTGTAGAGTTCTACACAATGGTAGCTTGTCAGAACCCTTTCCAACCATTACCGGTATTAGACAAGCTTGTGTGATGTCACCGCTTCTTTTTTTGATAGTTTTAGACGCCGTGGCTAGACGATCAACAGCTAACAAACCCAGAGGAATCATTTGGAATCCGCTAACACCAACAGTCAGACTGGAGTCACTGGATTTTGCAGCCGATAAACGTGAGTTGTCGCATAAGCATGGAGACATGCAGCAAAAACTGAATGACCTCACGATTGAATCTGCAAAAGTTGGATTGAAAATTAATAGCTCCAAGACAAAAGAAATGCGGATAAATGCAAAAACCGATAGACCTTTACTGCTCAGTAACCATCAAATCGAGCGTGTGGATGATTTCCAGTCCTTGGGGAGTGTTGTGTCTGTGGACGGTGGCGCGGATTTAGATGTGGAAAGCAGAATACGCAAAGCGAGAGGCGCATTTATCCAACTTAGCCGTGTATGGAATTCTGCGATCTACAGTACTTCCACGAAAACAACCATATTCAGGGCATGCTTGACGTCAGTTCTTCTGTACGGCTGCGAGATTTGGTTCGTAACAGAAGCTATCAAGAGAAGAGTGCGAGTATTTGTAAATCGATGTCTTCGAAGAATTCTTCGCATTTATTGGCCACGTAGAATATCAAACGTAGAATTGGGGGAAAGAACTGGTCAAATGGACATTCATTTGCAAATAAAAAGAAGAAAGTATGGTTGGTTAGGGCACAATCTTCGAAGGGCTCCTAGCGAAGTGTGTCGATATGCACTAGCATACAACCTTTAGGGCAGTAGGCGTAGAGGGCGACCCAAGAACACCTGGCGTCGCTCAACCCTGCTAGAAATAAATGCATGGAGCTCTCAAAACAAAGACAAAAGACTTTATAACAACATCACCGTTTCCACAGATTCCAGATGTTTATAGAACAATATTCACAAGAAGATCTCTTTCTGGTTGTCTTTTTATTTATACGAGATTCACGCATAAATACATATTTTATATTTGTCACACTGAGTGAAAAATTAATTGCACCAAATAAATTTTAAATTAAATATGTTTATTTTTTTGTTCGAAAGCAAATGTGAGGGTTAAAAGTCACAGAGGAATAACACAAAAGCAAACCATTAACAAAAATTTTCGAATGAATGTACGGGTTTAAAACACTGTACATCATGATCGATTAAAACTTGGTAGACAACTGTATGATCAACAGGACGCAAACAGAAGTTGCTGGAGTCTCTTGTTAACCTCCTTCATGACTGTCAATCACAACTTCATAATGGATGTTCACATGTAATTTCGGTATTCAATTATGCGAGCCATGCTTGCACACACCAAGTATTATTGATTTTACAGGTACTGGATACAGTATGTTCGGTAATTCCTGCTGATTACGAAACAATTGCTAATTGACTGTCCTGGATGTTTGCTGTATATTTTGCTAGTTACGGATGTTGTTCCGTAGCTACCATGTAACCTAATAATCCTGAACAATAATTACCACATGATGTGTTCCATGTTAAGTCCCACAGTTGTTTCAGGTCCTTCTCCCCACTATCCTTCTTGCTTGTATCATCTTATATATTGGAAACAATATTAACATGGCCGTTTACAAAACCGTTTAGTATGAAACCACGGGGGCAGATATATTTTTTCGTACTACGTTAGCACATATGGCAAACATAATACATACGTTATAAAGTACAAATTTATTCCGTAGAATAGTGTTTTACCTTTAATTTAGTGGACTTTTTGTGACGTCACGGTCATTTTTGAACAGCTTGTATAATACTGATTAACATTATGAACTGTTTGTTTGGTAAAAAATATGGTATTTTCATTTTTCAGTGCTTTTTCAAAAGCATCTAGCTGTATCTAGATACAAACATTTTTGGCATGTATCTGTATCTAGATATTTTTTATAATTCTGTATCTGTATCTAGATATTTTTTTTAATGTATCTATTACAACACTGCCTGTTCTAGTGAATATAATAGTAATAATATTGCCCAAATTTAGATACTTACGTTCAATTATTTTTCTAGTCTAGTCTTCTCTTAAATGTATAATTCTTACCTGAAACAAAAAATATAACATTAGAAAAATCATCAAATTGTTCCTCCATCAGATACTTTTTCGTTCACTACTTTAGGTCATTCGACTTTTGTGTTTAAATAATATAATATAAGAACAAAAATTTATATTAAAAACTCAAAACAAAATAGTATGATAAAATATACAGTAATTTTTTTTAGCATAATTCAACAGTATCAAGTAGCAAAATAAGCATATAGCAAAAACAGAAAAAAGTGGAAACTGCTAATTTTCAACTTTTTTTGTTACTTTTTCGTCACGGTCATTTTAGAACAGTGTATAATACTGATTAATATGCACGGTTTAGTAAAAAATATGGTATTTTCATTTTTCAGTGTTTTTTCCAGAGTTATCTAGCTGCAATTTTTCTTAGGTATCTCTATGTAGATATTTTTTTAAATGTATCTATTACAATACTGCGTAATTGTAAATAAACAAATTGCATTATAGACGCCATCTTGTAAACCAATCGATGCATATTTGCGTACAATGCGGTAAATTGTAGCTTAAGCTTCATTATACAAATATGTTTGTAAACTCCATTCACAATAAATATGAGATGACCTCACACTGGGTTAATTTAAGTACCAACGTTATAATATGTTTTAATCAACATCAATCCATAACTCAGTTAGTACATTTATTTATTTATGTTGGTAAATTTTTCCAATGTTGTCAGTTTGTAATTGGATTGTTCAATCGTTATTTGTCAGGTTGACATTTAAGTGTTTATTTAGTGAGGTTATATATATATTTTTATTTTTTTTACTGTAATAAAAATGCCCAAAGCTCTTCTTAGCCGTGCAAAAAGGATGGTTTTGTCTCTTATTAATTATTTTGAAAGATAATTAATTTGATTTTAGGAGAGCATGTTACTGTCGACACTATTAATATAAAATTACATGAAAGGGGTATCTTAGTACCCCCTTTCATGTAACTACCGGGTAACTACCATTTCTAACAGAGCGATTGAAACCAAAATTTAAGTGTTTTTTAAAACTCATAAAAGAGTTGTAGATATCAAATTTTAGCTTGATAGTAGCAATAGTTTTCGAGATATTAGTAGAGTAAATTTTTAAAAATTGCAATGGTACCTTAGTAAACAACCATTTCTAACAGAGCGATTGAAACCAAAATTTAAGTGTTTTTTAAAACTCATAAAAGAGTTGTAGATATCCAATTTTAGCTTGATCGTAGTAATAATTTTCGAGATATTGGTGGAGTTAATTTTTTAAAACTGCAATGGTACCTTAGTAAACTACCATTTCTTACAGAGCGATTCAGATCAAACTTTAAGGGTTTTTTAAAACTCATAAAAGAGTAATAGATATCAAATATGATGGGTGATATTTCTATAACGTACTTGTATCTGTATATTGTGTTTGTATATTTTAAAAGGTTTTATAATTTGTAATGTAAGTGAACAAAACCAATATTTAATTTTGTATCTTGGTTGATAAACAAATATTATATATGATTAATAAAATATGTTCTATTTACATTTGTTACGTTCTTTTTTTTTTGTAATTTTAACCTACAGGTCTGTTACGTAGAACGGTTTATTATCATCAGATGCAAACGAAAAGTAAGTTTAGCATACTCATGAAATTTACACTTGCAGCTAGCGGCAATAAACTGTTTGACTGGAAATAATATTTGAATATTCATTATTCGAAACAAAATTGTATCTAACATCTGAAATTCAAAAATTTCTATTCGAATAATAAAAAATTTGACTCGTTATCATTGCTTTCATCATTGCATCATTTAGTGAGTTCAGGAAGCAAGCTCGGAGCGTTCTAGAAAAGGTCAAAACGCGTTTATTCGAGCGGTCTGGAGTTGAACAGTGTGACTCGGAACACTCCGCGTTTGCTTCCCGAACCCGCTGTGTCAATGTGACACCAGGGGAAAAATTAAATTAAATTGTATAAAAAGTATTAAAAGAACACGACATATTTCTAAAAACAAATATTTCTGATGATTCTTATACACTGAAATTTAATTTGTTTTTTTAAATATTACATTACACACTTAATATAATATAAACCATAAATTTCGCGACAAATCGGTTAGAAAGAACTTCTGTGCATCATAATTTCCATTAATTCCTTTCCTCCATAGGAAATATAGGTTTTCAATATATTTTTAGAAGTTGTTCGATATTTGACAACTTTTTTTGACAGTTTACGAATTGGCAACAAGGTGAGTTTTTCAACTGTGACGTCATTTCAAAGTTACGGTAAATGGAGTTTAACTATTCTGTTCTATTGTGAACATGACTTATAGGTATTGTACTTGATATTTTATTTTTGCCGCCATTTGGAATCTACCACGGTTCGCAATATAGGTGTAGGGGGTAAAAATGATTTAATTTTGGTAAAGAACACTTCTACCAGGTACAATTTTATTATTATCAAGTATAATATATACGAAGCTTCTAAAGTCTAAACTATGATATCGAAAAAAATGCTGATTATTTGAACTTTTCTATAGAAAACAATCTAAATATAAAAGTTATTTGAAACCCACAAATATATTTTAAAAATACAGAAAACTGTTGTCTGATACGTTATAAGTTATTGAGCGATAACATTTTTATAGTTCAGGCAGCTTTACATGCCGACTGATCGACAGAGAACATATAAACAAATATACATCTATTTCACAGAGTTCTATGTAAAATTCAATGACGTCTGTGAGCTTCTTAACCCAGCATACGTACGTAGTATATCTTCATTTGTTATATTTGAATATATTCAGAGAAACGTGCGTGTGTATTTGTATATGAAACGCTTCTGCTACAACTCAGTGTTTGTGAAGAAAATTCCTACAGCAAGGTACAAAATTTCGAAACTGAAGAGGGAAAAAAAATAACGGTAGCGGTAAAAAAATTAGTAAAAAACATTCTTTACTGGTATAAAGTGTGTGTCTTGTGAAGGTCTAGGTGTCGGTGTGTCACACGAAATTTTGTGCAGTTAATATATTAAGCCTGGAAACTCGATCTAAAAACTAAAACTGCATTGAGAACTTCGTCGCCAATCCTGTTTGTTTTCTTTGTTATGTCATTCATCAATGAAAATATTACAACTAAATGTAAAGAAACTGGAGAAGTCCCAAAATATTGCATAAACAGTGTTGCCATAAGAAAACACCTACCCAGGGGGCTTTATTACAAGTTCAAAAGTTATTCGACACAGAAGTTTCATGAATTTTTTTTTTTCTCCTCTATTTGCTATTATCGTTATTTTTATTAATATCAGAGAAAATGTTGAAATTTTCCACGATTTTTAGATTTTTTACTTTTTTCCCACAACACGAATTTCACACGAGTTGGCAACAATGCAAATCAAACAGAACAATAGTTCTTTCTCACCATCCGAACCAATAGCGTCGATTAATTTTCATGACCTTCTAGATTGAATCATACCTTTTCTCTAGCGAGCGCCAGTCAAGTAAATCCTCTCCGATTCTATTACAATTAAAAATATCCTATTAGATAAATAAAAATTCTCTGCAAATTTTGACGTATAGACTGTTACTAATTTTATTTCAGATTGTTAGTTTTGTATAAGAAACCTATAATATCTGGGGTTATACCTATCGTTAAGGTAATTGTAAAGAACAGGACAGAGTGAAAAAGAATATCTGTAAAAGCTATGGCCCAGAAATGATTGTCCAGAATTGATGTTTGATCTGCTTTCAAATGCTGTGCGGTGATGTCGATCCCTTCGTTAAGCATATAATCTCTCAGAATATTCCCTAGCTTGTATATAATGAGTCGGTGTGTACCCATCAAGCAATAGTAAACACCTTATACTACAAAAGGTAAATTAGAACCTAGAATCCATGAACGGAAATTTGATGAATGAGTTATAATAAACAGATGTTTGATAACAGGAAATATACAGGAAGACAAGACGAATGGTTGGCATAAACAAAAGGTATTCCAAAATAGCTATGCATATCTAGAATATTCGATTTACTCGGCTATATTTCATGTTAATAGAAGCGAATATATACCGTTTTGAATTCCTCTTAATACTATGTCAAAGGTTGCTCAGTAACTCTTAGCATGCAGTAGTATGGAATAATTTACAATATATCCAGACCCATGTGTTTGAACTTTGAATGAAATATTGTGTCTCTGTGTCACTCAGAAATGTATTGGCATAGGATTTTATAAAGGATAGGTTTCCATAGTTTCACCCTTATACAGCTCATACAGAGGCAATACGGTAGTTCTAAATATTCGTTAGATAATTTCAATAAACCTGAGTGTCGTAGACAAAGTTGTCCCTATGAAATAAATTGTCTGCAGAATTGCCCATAATTTCAAATTTAACACCTTAAAATACTAATACTTATATGTTGAATAGTACCAGAAATTTCACAGAAACATGATGTATTAAAGATACAAAGTTACCAAAATAAGTTACCATCTTATTGTTTACTTATCTTAGGAAATGAAAGAGCAGACATAGCAGCAAAAGAAGCTATAAATGAAGAAATAGACCTCTGTTGACCTCAAACATACGACAAAATGCCACTTCGAAAACAAAACAAAATATATATATATATATATATGGAACGACACTCGCACCCACATACATAAAAATACCTCCCAAAACAACATTACAGGCCAGTCGGTCAGTCAACGAACTTCGTCATTTTGCGTCATAACTTCAATGACAAACTTAGTGGTGGAAAAATAACTAAATCGATTTTTTTGAATTTTAATTATAAACTAATATTACTCTTTAGTCTTTTATTTTACTAAATCATACCTATTGGAGTCATATTCAGTTTTTGATCGATAGTCATTTATAAGATTTACAAATTTTAAAAGTTTTAATTTAATATAGGACCATTTGTATTGATATCGCTAAATTTTATTATGTTTACATTTGCCGACATTTTATAATACGTATTGATTTGTTTTGAAACTTGTGTTCACATATCTACATATCTTATAGTAATTTCTAAAAACCTTTTTTATTTAGTTTGTTGTTTATTTAGGTGTTTTGTGTTTAGTTATATACAGTGAATTTATTTTTAAATGTAACATGTACTATGTCATTACCATGGATACAGTTTTTGACAGCAATATAAATCGTGTTCATTTTCATTTGCAATATAGACAATTAGTGTGTATACTTTTGCTCTTTGCTGATTTAAAAATTAATCAACATGTATACAGATGAAGAAAAAATAATGATGGTAACTTGGTATAACTCCCAAAGGAGGTTAAGAGAAGTTTCTGCTGTATTTAGTGAAACTTATCCAGATCGGCAAATACCAAATTCCTCTACAATTTCAAGACTTTTTTTAGTTAGTAAATTTCATCGCGAAGGATGTCTTAAGTCAAAACATAATAAAAAAAGAACAACATCCCACGTGCTTACAGAAGAGAAGCAGTTGGAAATATTATTACAAGTGGAAGAAAACAATTAAAATACTTTATCAACTTCTTAAAAAAACAAAAGTTTCGATCATACCAATTTCAAAATCATCAAGAATTTTTAGAAAGAGAGACAGCAGTACGTATTGATTTTTGTTTTGAAATGTTTGAAAAAATTAATTTCAACCCAACAATGCTTCAAAGAAATTTATTTACTGACGAAGCAACGTTTACTCTAAATGGTGAAGTGCATAGACAAAATTTTAGGTACTGGAATCGAGAAAATTTTCATTTGTTTCATTCCTCCCGAACTCAAAGGCCGCAAAAATTAAATGTTTGGGCAGGGCTAATAGGAATCAATATTATAGGGCCTTTTTTTATTGTAACCTTAATGCCGCAAAATATCTAGCCCTTTTGCAAAACCAAATATTACCTGCGTTGCGAAACCTGCATATTAATGGACAAGTATGGTATCAACATGATGGTGCACAAGTCCATTATTCTAGAATAGTTAAAGAATATTTACATAGAACTTTCCCAAATAGCTGGATTGGAAGAGGAGGGCCAGCGAGATCTCCGGATTTGATACCCAATGATTTTTTTATTGGGGATAATTAATGGCCAAAGTATATAATGGAGAACTTAGGGATGTTGCTGAACTGCAAGACAAAATTGTTCAAGCATCCAACAATATAACTCAAGAGCAATTGCTGAATGTTTTGATCATTTTTATGATCGCTTTTAGATCGCTTAACATTTTGTATGCGTATAAGTATACATTTTGTATAAGTAAACGGAGAAACTTTTGAACATTTATTATTCGTTTTAAGTTTTTATTCGTTATTTATTTATTTTTTTATTAATTTTTTTTTTATTTGTATTTTCAATAAAATATTTTGATTTTGCTAGTAAATATGGTTTTTTCTATGTAGCAAATGAAAATGAACTCGATTTATATTGCTGTCAAAAACTGTATCCATGGTAATGACATAATACATGTTGCATTAAAAAATAAATTCACAGTATTTTCTTATATCATAGATATCTTATAGATTTCTATTTGATATTGTGTGTAGTGTATAGCTTTTTAGGTTAAATTCAACTTATATCTATTTTCTTTTCCTTGATCACATTTTTTGAGTACATCAGTCCGTTTTAGGACTATTTTGCCTATTAGAATAGTTGTTTTGTTTCTATTTTGTTCTTATTCTTATATTTACATTTTATTTCGATACTATTGACAGCGTACGAATATTACATTCGTGGAATAGATGCTATGGAAACGTACCTAATATGACGTCACAAAAAAATGTAGCGTTTCTAGTGACGCAACTGCATTGACTGGCCGACTACGCTTTACCAGAAGAGAACATATAGTACTAACCAGAATAAGAATCGGACACATTCTAGTAACACACAAATACCTATTTCAACGAGAAGCACCACCAAACTGCGAAGCCTGCAACACCAGACTGACAGTAACACATATTTTAACAGAATGCCCCCAATACCATATAGAAAAAAAAGGTGAACCAACTACCAGCAGACCCATTTTTATAAAACAACGAAAGATACAAGTATCATCAAATTTCTGAAAGAAATCAACCTATTCGACAAAATATAACATTATATACCATTTAACATTATATACCATTATTTAACATCATAATATAAACCCTGCTGGAGCACGCCTCAATATCCATTAAAAAAGATACAAAATAAATGACCGGTAAGTTTCACTAATTTTATCTGATACCAATATTTCAGAATACAAGAACATACCAGCCACCGGAAAGGATAGACACGCTTTTTTCTATCTTTTCTATTTAACGATCGATTTCATTATCATAAAACTAGCAATTACAAGAATATCTTCTTCCCTCGATGACATCGACTTTCCTACATCTATTCTACATTCCGAACTAAGCGAACTTTTCTCAAACTGCATGCCAAATATGACTTCATTATTCACAGAATTGGTCTGGACGATGAGCTCACGAACTGATCGCAAATAATTTTTCAACTGTTCGCAAATAGTTGATTTTGATATCTACACGCCTTCAAACCACGTCCTTTGCAACGGACGCACTTAATGCGCTCATTTGGCCACAGTCTTATATGTTATATCTAAAATTTTAAGGCGCATGAAATTATTAAACGATATTAATAACTGAGAAGTAAATTTACAATGGTGGATTTTCTTTCTAAGTGGCATCTTTACTATTATATCAACTAATAAATTTGTACTAAACATTTAACATGGTACTAAAGATTCTTATCATTCAATCCTTTCTACTAACCCGGTTTGATATGGCAAAGCTAGTGTTATATCTGTTGAAACTTGTCTAAACAAGTTTAAAACCACGAGTAGCTATGCTCGCCTTTGTGTTACAGCCCATATCGATTTATTCACAACGATTTTAATAAGAATAATATATTTTGTAATAAGCATAACGTCGGTTGACTGGATAAGGTTCTTGTAGAATTTAATTCTACAAGTTACTTGTCGGAAATGACAGGTTGCATGAAATTGAAATGCAATTTAATCGCCCTTCTGAAACCTTTTTTACTTTTTTTCAATTCAGCAGAGATTGAAAGTGAAATGAAATACAATGCTTTTGTCAGAGGAATAATGTGTTTCATAATTTATCATTTTAATCGGCTCAAAAATGAATAAAAACTGTAATAAAACTCTGAAATGCACCTGTAGTTTAATATTTGATCTTTCATGAAATAATAATTTGAAATTAAACATGTATGAAATGCTTTAGTCATATGTACGCCTGTCATTTTCTACAAAGGTCGTTTTACAGTTTAGAGAGAAGAAATACTTGCACGTTGTTCGTCATCATCAACATCAGCAATATTCGATCAAATATTAGACATTGCGCCTTTTTAAATTACCGTATTAGCCCGAATATAACGCGACCCCGAATTTAACGCGAGACCGAAATTTGACATGACGATATTTAAAAATAAAAATAATAATAAAATCGCATCGGTATCGTCAGTATGCTCTTTCACGCTTTCCGTCTCCCACAAAATGTCATCTTCAGACCCATTTAAATTATTGGAAATGAAGCATTTCTTAAAACCATCACTATCGATTCAGGTTCGATCTTGTGCCAGGCGGTCGCAATACATTCTCCTAAATGTGAGACTGAGGATTTATTTGTTTTTCCTGAAGGAGTCAATGGGTGATTTCCCGATAATACCCAATTGTTGTATTCTTTTCGTAAGTTGTCTTTAAATAGTTTATTGACCACCACGTCCAAGACTTGCAACTGAGGTGCCATACCACCTGGTATTATTACAAGATCGGAATTCAATGCATCATTTTTTTCCTTAACGAGGAAAAATTTCCTACTTCTTAGGAGCGAGGTTTTTTCAGAAAACCTGACCGTTTTCCGCATATCACATTCAATCAGTCTAATACCAATTCCTCTGTCATTCTTTGGGCTTTCTTTTCATAAGCATAACAGTAATTCTGGACTTATCGTAACCAGTTGACTTCAATAAGACCATTTTTTCACCTTTCTTATGGTGGTGTGGAGGCATATGCGTACTAATAAGAAGGGTTGTTTATATTACATTCCATTACCTAGACCTCGAATTTATCGCGAGGCAATTTTTCACAGAAAATAACTGGTCAAAAAATATCGCGTTATATTCGGGCTAATACGGTATCTCACTTGATGTTAGCAACTCTAGTTCACTATTTCCTGAAATTCTTGCAATATCGCGTCCCCATGTCACACTAGACCATCTGGGATCACGATTACTATTTAAAAGCCTCCGCACAGTAACGGTCTTTGTCCATCATCTCTTCTAATACCATGACTAAGCACATTTTAATTTAACAATATGTTTAGCAACATGAATGATACGGGACTTACTGTGTATCCAAGTGTTTGTTTTTTATCTCTAATGGGCCTATTCTGAACAAGATATATTAACTTTTAGGTGGTGTAATAACCTTAAACCAGTGGTTCTTAACCAGGAGAAGCTTCTCCTGGAGGTGCGAGCGATTTCTGCGCATCTGGTTCTCTATACTATTATACTAAGTATTTATTACTATATATATACAAAGAATGGATGAAGGTAGAGATACAAAAAAGGTTTATGAAGGGTATCTAAAAGGAGACGAAGAGGAAAACCTAGGAATGAATGGAATGATGAAATAAGAAGAGCTGTAGAGAGAAGAGGTACCCTTTAGTGTGAAGCAAGAAGTAGGACTCAAAATAGGAAGGAAGGGAAAAAACTGTGGAGACGATCCCCCATGAAAGAAGAAGACAAATACAAATAACATTCAAACTCTCACAAAGCCCGACACCAGAGATGGTAAAACGGCTCAACGATTAAGTAAGTAAGTAAGTAAGTATTTATTACTATAATTTATTACATACAGTAATTGATAATTGGTTTCTGGTGTCATGCATAAAAATCAAATCATTACTAATTAAATGCCTTAATTTACCATTAATTTCCATGTAGCTAGTTAATATTATAAAAATGGATTTTTTACTGGAGGGTGCGAGAACACATTCTTTGATTTTAAACAGTGACGGCGCTAGCTCTTAAACCTGGGGAGGGGTAGGAAATCTTTGAGGAGGATACTATGTTATAAATACCTATGTCATGAAAATACATGACCTAAACAAAGGTCCTCACTTCTAACATACAAGTGGTGACCTAAAAAAAAAAGGTCGTCACCTGTAAAACACAAGTATAAACAAAACGTTGGGGGGAGGCAACTGGGGCCAGAGCAATTTCAACCCCAAAGATTTTAAAGGTTACCTGCAGCTGAGAAGGTCAGGAACCACTGCCTTAGAACTTATTATAACAAGCACAACTGGCAAGATTTTTAATATTACAGCGGTGTAAAAATTTTCAAAATAAGAATATGAGACTGAAGCTTCGTTTATAATAGATACATGGAACAAACATAGCACGTGCATAGATAGACTGGTAGACACAAAAGGAGAGACTGTTCTGAACATCTGTTTATTATAAACAGAACAAAGACATTCTTGTGATTTTTATAATATGCATGTGCTATGTATCCATTATAAATAAAGCTTTATATCTAGTGTTTGGACAAAGCACATAGCCGCTTCACGGCGAACCCCCTCATAGCCTCTACGCCACTGGCTTCGTTAGTCAACCTGGCCGAATTCGTTTCCTACCAGTGTGCACGTTGTTACTAGCAAGTACACAGATAAAATTCAGATTTTGAACAAACAACACGTCTTCCTGCAAACAGACAATTTATTCCACAGTTTTAACTAAAAATTGTGTAATTACGCAAAACTCTCCAGGACAGTGTACAAAAGGTTAGCGAAACATATCATATGGCTAGAAAACACATTGCATGCCAATAAAAATCAATCACTACTATCTATTCAGGTTGTTTAGGGTCTTCTTATTTCTTTTTTAATAGGTGACACTACAGGTCAAAAGAAAGCGAAAAACCTTAAAACACCTTAATAAAAATTATATAATAAAAGAGATTAATTTTTTAAGTTTTTATAGGGAAGCGATAAATTAACGTATGAAAACTAGTAGTAACCTGCGAAAGAACAAATTTCATTTGTTTTTCAATTAAATACTGATTATTTAATTTTTTGCTAAATAATTTGCTAGAACTTTTAGAAGATATTCCATTAAATGTACGTCAAGAAATGTGGTTTCTTCAAGACGGTGCACTCGCGCATTTTTCCGTTTCGTTTGTCAACACTCAAGCCGCATTCAGAACTCTTAAATCAATAGACTGTAGATTACGGCTTGTAGTCTGTTGGTTGTCACTAAAAGTTTGTTATATGGTAAGACGTGCAACCGTTCAGACCTCTAAATATAACGTATTAATTGTTCGTTGTGGATTGTGGATAATTTTCTAAACTTATAACTTGTGAGATGTTTTAATGAGACAAACATATAAACACATTGGCCATCACAAACATCGTACATATTGTATGCCTTAACCTAACAAAATGTCATCATTAACAAATCTTGCTCAAAATTACAAAGACGAACAGTAAATATGATCAATTTAGGTAATTAGATTAGATTTAGTTAGTTAAAATCTAGGACAACAGAATTATAAAAACGGTAATAAATAATAAGCATTTTACGAAGGCATGGTAGTTGGTTTAAAGACACACAGATGTCAGGCTATTCGTAACCTACTAATTTGTATCAGCTGTAAACGCTACGTAGAACGTTAAAACAATGTATAAAAACATAAGTCACAACGTAACAACCAACAGTCTACAACGTGTTAATTTAAAGAGCTCTGAATGCGGCTTTAAACAAGGTATTTGAAAATAAGTTGATTGACCATGGTATACACCACCGAAATTATGGACCTGGAGGATCTCCGTAACCGGGTGGAAGCAGCAGCGGCGGAAATTTGACAAGGCACGAGCCTTGCAGCATACGCTGATTCATGGATACGCCGAGCAAGACTTTGCATACAACAGCATGGTGGAAACATCGAACATCTGCTGTTCGGAAAATGAAAACTTAAAAAAATAATACCTCTTTTATTATAAAATATTTACTAAGGTGTTTTAAGGGTTTCGCCTTCTTTTGACTTGTAGTATCACCCATTAAAAAAAAAAGACCGTAAACACCCTGTATATAACTTGCAAAATAATTATAATTGTGCATCCAAATTATTGATGTACTTCCTTGGATTTTTTTCTATTAAGTCGCAACACAGGAATATTTTAGAGATATTTATTTTTAAGCCAACTCTATTGCCTCTGTTTATTGGACTTTAGTTACTGATTTAAAATTCTTTAAACCCGTAAAATATTACAAATTTTCACCTACTTTAAGTAAAAAGTTCTCAAAATGAAGATTAGAAAGGTACGAAATGAAGAAACATGAACCAAGTTTAGTGTCTTGAAAACGAAAAGGGAGAATAGTAATAAAATGGTGTCTAGACTCAGGTGGTGAAAATAAGAATGAAAAATATGACAGCTTAAATTAGAGTCTGTAACGTACCAGGAAAATTTGCCTGTAGCTTTTATTTACCTTCATGAATTCTAAATGTTCTCCGAAGAACGTATTTCAAGAAAATACTGATACAATCTTTTACCAAAATGAAGTGGAAAATGACAAATCTTAAAAATCCGTGAATCCGTGAATTTTCACATATTTCAGGATTTCGTACTTATTTAGTATGTGAAAGAGGCCAACAGAAATCTGGATATCTGGACAATATTTTTTCTATGATCACAACAAATAAGCTTAGCTACAACAAATTTAAATAATATGCAAAAATATCGTTAAAACATGTTAAAACACAGCAAGTTCTTAAAATTATATACATTTCAAAAACATATTTGTCACTATTAACAATTGGTTATTTTATTTATAAATAAGTACATATTTCACTACTATAAATGATTTATTCCTGTTCGATATCTAAAATTATAATGTCATTCAAATATATTTGCAGGTTATGTATCCGCACAAATGAATTACGTAGTATAAAAATTGACGGACACATGCTAAAGTATTCTACGTACATCACCAAAAACTGCTATAGTGCGTTCAAAGGTGAGTTTGCAGTATAGCTCTTATGGCAAATGGGAGCGGTGTTGCCAAATGTTGTAAAAGTGTCAAATGTGTCAATTATAAAAATATGAAAAATTCGTATGATTACAAAAATTAACTCTTATAAAACTCAAAATAACACTCAACAAAAACAAATGGCCATTTGTAGAATACTGCGTCTTCACAGATCAGCGCGTATTAGAGCTGGCAACGTCGATAAGCGAGAAAAGGATAGCGTCATTGTGTAAACCCATTAGAGAGTATGAAAAAGAACTACTCCATATGCCCTGTACTGCAAACTCACCTTTGAACGCACTATAGTATCAACGCTATGCCATTTATTTTTTAATTTGTATTAATCAAAAAAAAAGTGTTATCTGTCTCATTTTGTAATACGTAACTAACAGAGAAAGTTCATTTTTTATGTTGTATATTGACAATACATTTATGATATTATCATCGTATTGGTTCATACGGATACGCCAAAGTCTGCTTACACCACAACAGTCACCAAAGTAACCAGATCTAGTTTCGTATAACAAATTGAGACGGATTATACCTCTACCCTAACCAAAAATACAAAAACTCCATTACATTATTATAGGCTATTCCAAACGTTTATATTTTGAAATATAATAATTTATACAGGTTATTCCAACGATTAGGCGAAACTAACTGGAATTTTCATTTTTGTATGTTGTCATTAGCTATTTTTTATATATTGAAGTTGGCTTTTCCTGAACAAAATTATCAAAAGCTTCAATCAATCTGTAAAAATTAATAGATTTG
Organism: Liopterus haemorrhoidalis; assembly: GCA_963971575.1. NCBI lineage: Eukaryota > Metazoa > Arthropoda > Insecta > Coleoptera > Dytiscidae > Liopterus > Liopterus haemorrhoidalis. The sequence goes on along the minus strand of OZ020615.1, from coordinate 20,400,137 downwards.
AAAATCTAGTTCCACCTAAAGTCACTAGATTATACAAAGTAGCGCAACGGCGGCCATACTAGGGTTAAAAATGTCGCCGACACAAATGATTTTCAGTGATTCCAACAGTAAAAAAATAAGAAACTAGTACTACCAAAATTTTTATTTTAAACATTGTAATCACTATTTTTTTAATCAAAGATGCACTATAACCAAATTGTGGTATAAGCGGTTCACTTTTGTAAGAACAAACTAAGAGGGAATTTTGTTTTCAATAGTTTGCACCTTTGAAGCTGTATGTCATGTTGGTATTAAAAAATGTCACATTTTTAAAATGTCGATCCGTTTGACATATGTCATAATGAAAAATGATATCTAAATTATAGTGATCATAACCTTATCAACCTAAAGTCGATTTTACAGCGTAAGGATTATTTTTAATTGACATTTAAAGTCAGTAACACACCATAAAAGTAACCAAAATAACCAGATCTAGTGTGTTCTTACAAAAGTGAACAGCTTATACAATTTCAATTATTTTTTTAATTTTTATTAAATAAAATGGGATATAATATAAGCTGTTCACTTTTGTAAGAACACACTAGATCTGGTTATTTTGGTTACTTTTATAGTGTGTTACTGACTTTAAATGTCAATTAAAAATACAGTCTGTTTCAAACGCTTAGGCGGAACTAAATGGGAATTTCGTTCTTTTAGGTTGTCACGACAAGGGACCTTGCTTGGGTTATTTCATTTTTCACGTTGCAATGTCAAAATTTAAAATTACAACAATGAAACCATGGAAACGAATTACCTATGTCAAAATTAAATTATTTTTTTAATATATTTTAATGACAAAAAAATTAATAAATGGGATATTTGTATTAAGAATGACATAAAAAATCAAAATATAAAGAAAATGACAATTTAAAATGATATTAACCTTAACAAAAAATGTGTATTGTAAGTATGATTTACAAAGCTTAAACAAAACGGTCGAAAAGCACGATTTAAACGATGAAAGTAACTAGATTGCAAAATTTAGTTCCGCTTAACCATTTGGAACAGACTGTATTCCTTACGCTGTAAAACCGACTTTAGGTTGATAAGGTTATGATCACTATAATTAATACAATGTTCCATTACTCGACGAAAGTAACCGCGGTTGAAGTTTCCCGTTCCGAAAGTGTACGACACTAACCTTTTCAGGAAAATTGATAGGTTTCGGAACGCGGTTACTGAAAATTTTGGTTACTTTTTTGTAACCAAACTAACCGTGGAAATATCGTGGTTAGTGTGGTTATTTCCTCCCACTACAAACTTCAGATCTAATGTAAACTACAAAAGGCGGGAATTTCAAAACAATTACAATAAGGCGAGAGTTAAGTGGAGGGAATTAATCGTTTCTTTGTAGTGCAAGTAGTAAATTATAATATTATTTTACTATAGTCTATAATTAAAACAGTAAGAATGAGTGTAAGTAACTGATTTTTAGTAATATTGATCGATGTCGTGAAAAATAATATCGGGAAAAATCATATATGTTCTTATATAATGTGCCATTGTAAACAAGTACTAATAAAACAAATATTTTTATTAATAAGTTTGTAAGAGAATATCTATAACCTATAACGTCTATAAAATGTCAGTTCAGTTGTCTGTTTTATCAACTGTGAAGTGTGACTACCGTTCCGTAACTAAAACTCGTTTTCATGTAACCACTGGGTAACCACAACTTACCACGACTTTACCGTAACCGCGACCGCGGTAGTTAGGTGTGCAGTTACGGAACATTGTATTAGATATCATTTTTCATTATGACATATGTCAAATGGATCGACATTTTAAAAAAGTGACATTTTTTAATATCAACATGACATACAGATTCAAAGGTGCAAACTGTTGAAAACAAAATTCCCTCTTAGTTTGTTCTTACAAAAGTGAACGGCTTATATATAAATTTAAATTAAACTTAACCTTAAATATTCAAACCGCTGACAAAGGAGGTTATAAAATTAGAGCGAGAAAGAGAGATGTGACAGCGCAGTCGTAAACTTGAGAACGTAAAATTTGCTGCTTTAGTTTGCTTAATAGGGGAAGCAATGTTGCCAATAAAACCCTGGGGTCTGTCGGCTTCTTCAAAGGCTTGCGCTACTTTGTATAATCCAGTGACTTTAGTTCCACCTAATCGTTTGGAATAGACTTTATCTATTAATGGACTTTTGGTCATTTTGTCTCAGCTTTGTAAATTATACTCACATTGAAAATTCTAGATTAAATTGATTGTTATTATAAAATGTGCTTTTCATTGCATTTTAATTTTTTGTCATTCTTAATAAAAATTTCCCATTTATTTATCTTTTTGTCTTCAAAATATGGAAAAATATATTAAAATTTTTGACATATGTCATTCGTTTCCATAGTTTCACTGTCGGAATTTTAAATTTTCACCTACCAAACGTAAAATATGAAATAACCCAAGCAAGATCCCTTCTCGTGACAACCTAAAAAAACGATATTTCCAATTACAGTCTATTCCAAACGATTAGGCGGAATTTTCATTTTTGTAAGTTGTCATTAGCTATTTTTTTATATATTGAAGTTGGCTTTTCCTGAACAAAATGATCAAAAGCTTCAATCTTCGATAAAAGTAACTAGAATTGAAAATATAGTTAATAGAAAATCCGCCTAAACCAAAGGAACAGGCTTTAGCTCCGCCTAAACGTTTGGAATAGCCTGTAGCCATAATTTTTCCAAAAACAAAAAATGCGATATTTTTTGATTACATAATGTAATAAAAAAATCATGTTGTATTCATTCTCAGGGTTACAGGGTGGGAGACAAAAAATATTTCGCACTTTATTGGTGAAAATCGTGTGAATATATTTATTCCTTATTTATTTATTTTTTTATTTTAATGGTTGAGCCACGTTCTGAGATACGCTTTCATTTGATACCAAACTCAAAATTATAAAAAAATATTTCTTTTTTCGGTCAATACTTATTAGTTTATACAGTAGAGTCGCGTTACTGTGAACACGAAAAATTCGGGCATTTTCACATAAGCGAGATTGTTCACACTATTAAATCATGGAATAATACAACCCTGAACTGTTTTCAGTCCTTTATTATTAAACCCCCAAGAAACGCTTAAAAAAATATTTTTATTCGATTCGACTGTTTTCACATTACTAAACACGAACATCCACTGTCTTTCAAAGATTGAAAAGACCAATTGCGGCCCACTTTCATATTTTCATCTTGAAAATTTCAAATTTTTAAGGGTTTTCAAAAAAAAAAAAATGCCTTTTGGATCCCCTAAAAATAAATCCTATGTGCGAGCCTGTATTACACTATCTGTATTTATTTAAACTTTCCCACTTTTCATTCTGAGGATTCCAGCATTTCTTAAGGCCTTATCAAACTAAAGACTTGGCATATTAAAGTTTTTGTATTCGAATGGACTGATAGTATAAAAAAATAGGTTTTAAAGTCTAGGTAAATGGAGCATGGTTCAGTTCCTCCCTCCTTCTCAAGATTATTAAAGTAAATGTAGTCACGTAACTTGTAGTGGTGGGGGTAAATAGCGAAGCTACACGTCATCTGTCTGCTAACGGGACGTCAGTCTTTGTTTATTGTATATATTATATAGGTACACGTGAAGTTTGAATTTTGTCTATAAATATAAAAATATCGTTTAATTTATTGATTTTCTACTTGTTTTAATTTCGATTTCTTCGGACGGAATGTTTCTTCGTTCTAAATATTTTTTTTTACATTCATTTTTAATATGAAATGAATAATAAATGAAATATTTCAATATTTTAGTTTTGGGGTGTCCCCCCGTAACCTTAATATTCATCAAATTGAAAAACTGCAGAGAACAAATAAAAATAGTTTTCTTATAAACATTTATTGTATAATTTTTTCTGTTAAGATAGTTCTGTTTATAAAGGAAATATTTTAAATTTTTTAGTACCAGTTTTAGTCCAGAAACACCCTCTAAGAAAGAAAATTTTGTGATACCATGTCTATATTTGAATCCTGGTTCTATTCTATTGTACCAATTATCGTTGAAATACGTCCAGCCGTTCTTAAAAACAGATATAACCTCCAATTTTATTAATAACTATATTATTATAGCAATTTGTTTTTCTATTTTTATGTAAATTTACCCAAAATTATATTTTTATTCGATTTTATTGTTATTTATTAACTATAATACAAATACCCATCACCTTAAAGACGAGCGCTACGACTTTTTTGAAGTCTTCGAATGTTTACTATATGCCTATTTCCACTTTCTACGTATAGCAGTTTGTCCAGAATTTCTACCGAATAGACAGATTGACAGACAGACACATAAGTGACGGTATGTTTATACAGGGACCAGGCAAAACGTTACGCTGCCAACCTTGCGCCACTTCGGTATTGGGGGCAGTTCGAAATAAATCCATATATCTGTTAATTTAATATAATATAGAACAAACAACACGGTACATTAATTTCAATTGAAAGAGCCTTTACATATGTAGAACAATCAATTATTGCCGTCAATTTGTTCAATACAAATAAGATCACGCTTGAAAGGCGACCTACAAATATCACTGTATGCAAATGTTATCTGTCACTGTTTAAATATATCATCCTACCTCACCTAATACGACATTTTATCATTCTTTACATGTAATGTCTATTTTAGGATCGGACAGAAACCTCTCTTTAAATTATTCTATACTCGTTTTGCCACAAACACATATTCTACTTGTCATATTTCCTAATATGGACAGAGAACTTGAGTTGTACTCTTACTAAAAATAAAGTAAGATGCACTTGAGAGGAATTAATAAAGTAATGTTTTATTTTCTTGCTATTATATAAGAAAAATACTTATGGGATATGAAAAAAGTTTTTCTGCTCATAAATCTTAAAAATTTAGCCTTGGCCCTGCCAAAGAATACAGTAGCCTTGAAACGGACAGCGAACTTTGAACATTGAGTTGCCCGAAGATCCCAGATATCTATAGAATGATTTAAAGTTCGCTATAAAAGGCGCCAACTGCAAGCGAAGGGGCAGTATTATTCAGACAGTGAAGCTCAGCGAATCATTAAGAACAATTAGTCGAGTATTATTCAACCGTTGAGTCAGTTCAGCGGTACAGTCAAGGTCGTCAATTAGTCAGTTTCCGATATTCAACATTGGCGTAAAATTAGACAAGTGATTGAACTCAAGCGGAGAAATTGAGTAATTGGAATTCAGTACAATAACTGAGTTATTTTGTTAATCCAATACCTTGAGTAGTCTGGACTATATGAGGATATACCTGGAACATTTAACTGTGGATTAACTGTGTATATGTGTAATGACGTGATATTTCTCGTTGTCTATTAATTAATGTATAAGTCCAATATTTAAAAAGTTTAATAAAGATTTAAAATCAGAACCAAATTCGTCTTATATTAAAGAGTCTTTTCTGCATCCATCCATTCTAATTTTATTTTTTATTTGGTAGTATTCTTTGTTTACATCCACGATAGTCCTAAGCTGTTATGTCCAATGTGCATTTTTTTCTCTGATAGCTTAGTCGAGGGCTTGTTTGGTGATGACACTATTAGGTTTTCGGAATATGTGTCCAATTATTTTGTGCTATTACTACTGATTGGCCATTGCTACGTAAATAATCATAGGTTTTCGTTACTTATTTTCTCTAGCCATTTAATAGTAAGGTGACCATATTTTTTAGTTGGACTGGAGCTCATAGACCGGGTTGGGGGTTGATTATTCAAATATAATTGTTATTTTTTTTTTTTAAATACAATTTATATACAATATACAATTAGAATTTATTATAAATAAAAATTTCCAATCACAGATAGTTAACTTATATTATTAAAAAGAACATTATTAAAATCACAGTATTTTACCAACCGCCAACATATACTGTATGAGGGAGGTATTGTGATTATACCGATTTTGTCATTTCGAGATTTCGATGGATCACCACGAATTGAGGTCCCTACATAACGTTTTGACTATTTTTAGCATGATGTCTGTCCGTCCGTCTGTCTGTGTACACGTGGAACAAATTCGGCTAAAATGATTTTTATGAAACTTCATATTTAAGCTTTTGACATGAATGGCACAAGTTGATCAACTTTTGGTAAAAAGGTAAATGGATTGTGCTTTCTGACTTATGCCACTTATTTATAACCATTTATTTTGTTTTGCTTTTATTAATTTTTAGTAGTATTTGAAATGTTTATGTTTATGTTTTAGCTATTAGTTCGTTTGCGCTGAGCTATTTGTTATTATGCAGACAATATCCAATAACTCCAGGTCTTTAAGTACAGTGATACCGCGACTTACGAACCACTCGACGTACGAACTTTTCGAGACACGAACATTTTTCATAACTCCTTTTGACTTCTAGATACGAACCTAGACTCGAGATATGACCCTAAATTCAAGATGCGAACCGTGACGTTTTTCTTTTCAAATGTACAAAAACCTGCTTTATTCAAATCAAGCTGTTGTTTCTAAAGCCAGCAATATCTTCAATGACACTGTCATTAATCACTTTAGAAGGATGTTAAGGAAACGATAGATTCAGTCAACGTTGAATAGATTTTTTAAACCACGCTCACCTAAGAGACAAGCAACTGATGACAACAAATCGAAAACTCCTGAACAACAAAACCAGCCACAAGAAAATAGTTTTTTTTTTTACAATTTAATGGAAGATGATTTTCGTACTATGTATGTAAAGTTCGATTATCCAGAGAAGTCGACTCAAGGTCATATGACTGAAATAATAATTAACGTACTAATGTGTTTCTCTCTCACTCACATTGGGAAAATAGTAAGAGAAATACAAATGAAATATGTCAATTTTTTTTGTTTATATGTGGTATAGCTACGACAAACGTAATTATACATACAAACGTGTACCGTAAGTAATCCCACCTCGATGTTTATCTTTGATTACTGATGTTTTCTAGTTTCATTCGTACTAAACTAGTGGCGTATAAAACTCTGTTTTACTATTTATTTAATTACGATTTTCATTAAATCTGTCCTTTTCAGGACACTATTTGTATTTTAAATAATAGGGGATAGGCATGATTTTTTTAATTTTTTTTATTATGTTCCTCTTGTTGCATATAAACATAAAAAACAGTTTTTAATTTTTTTTTTTTAATTTGTAGGCTTAAAAAAATCATAAATGTATGTAGCGCGCGAAAACGACGTGTGACGTCATACCCTTTCTAACTGACGCATGACACTACTAGCTTACCCAGCGTACATAGTCTGTTGTGAACTTATTTGTTTGTATAACTTTTATAGGTTATGTAAAGTTAGAGTGATTTTAATTAAAATAAAGTTTAATTCTATAAAAACAATTTATACATGATTACCGAATTAAATTTTATATTAAAATATATAAAATATGGAAGATCCAGGCCCCAGTACTTCGAAACATATTGTTCAGTACCGATGTGCACAATTAGTTCAACTAGAAATCCAAAAAAACAATTTATATCATTACCTGATGGCGAAAAACAACAGAAAAGGCGAAATTTGTGGCTGAAAGCTATGAGGCGAAATAAAACCGATATTTCAGAAAAAAGTAAACTTTATGTTGTGTGCATAAATGCATCAATGTTGGGTAAATTATCACTCTGAGCCCTAACAAAATCTTTATCTGCCATTTTAATAATAAATGCGTAAAAAATTGTTTAAAAACAAATACAAAACTCTGGAACAATACAATATACACACGTGTAAAGATTATGTTGTAGCTGTATGTGTGACGTGAAACCCCTATCGTTTATCGTCATACTCAGTCGTTTTTACTCGGCAACCTTCGCGGCGTGGTCGGCTTATTTCATATTTACAATATTTTAATTAAAAAATTTGGCTATAATATTAATTAAAATGTGATTTTTGTTTTGTTAGGTGACATAACTAACATTAACATATCAAAATAATGTAGTTTTAAGGAAATACAAATTTTATGCGTATCCCCTATTGTTTTGTTTAATGAAAATAAGATAAGTAAAAAAGGCAAAATGTTAAGAAAGCAGTCTCATAAACCAGCATATAGGTAACTTATATGAATATTTCTTACGGGAGGAAGAAAACAGTGGACCTTTGTTAAATGTGCATGCAGTTCAGCAGGTAAATAAATATGACTTAATATTTATTATAATTAAGATTAGGCTACGGAGTCATATATATACGCACAGTCAATTTGCATTATTTCCATGAATTTTTTGTAGAGACATCTTTGTTAGATAATAATAAATTATATTAGGCACGGAAATTGTTAGGTTTTTACACAGTTTTCATCACTTTTCACTTTTATTACTTGCAATTTTAGGTTAGATTTCCCCATATATCAGAGTAAATTTGACGTATGTCGCAACGCTAGGTTCGGCTAAGTTATAAAATGCTAGCGGAGCGGGACGAGCTCACACTCAATTTGCATTATTTTCTTGTAGATATCTTTCTTAGATAATAATAAGTTATTAAATAATTAGGTACGGAAATTGTTAGTATTTTACGCAGTTTTCATTATTTTTCACTTTTATAACTTGATAAAAATGTATGCTACTACAATGGCCGATTTTGATAGGCATAGCTAAAATCTTACTTTGGAAAATTTGAATATGACCTTGACTGGACTTCTTTAGATAATCGAATTGTAAAACCAAATAAAAATAATTCATAAATAAAAATTAATATGTAAAGGTATACAAAATATTCCTTCAACTCCTCCATTTCTTTGCATTGTCTTAATTTAGTTGACAATATATTTTTTTTTTCTTTTTTAATTTTTGAGACATGGAATTGATTTCTCTAATATATTTCTCTAATAGATAGTGTTCGATCTTCCATATGAACATGTGAATATACCTCCTTTATGATATACCCAAAAACTTTTCTTTTGTTGACAAAAATGTATAAAATATTTCCACATGTAACGACTATGTCCAAAAATAAAATGATTTATTAATATAAATGAGTTAAGCCATTTAATTCAAATGTATCCATAATTTCTCTAATGTCCAAACTGACCGACTCCATACCGTAGTTTAAAATGTAATTTTACTCGTATTCCAGCATAAATTCTCGAAATAACAAAATGTTTTACATTTGGCAGCGTACACGAAAAATTTATTACTTATAAATTACGTCCATAACACGTAATGAGAGTCATTATTGCTAAAATTACATTTCAAATTAGAAACATCTTTTGATGTCTATGTAATGTATATTACAAGATTAATATTTGCTTTCATGTAATTATTACAACAAAAAATAACTAATTTGTGATTTTTTTTTTCCGTCAAAACTAAGAACTATTAGGATGAGTCATAAATAACAACAGCTCACGAAAACAAATTATAATGACTCTTACTAATTCAAAATATTCATCAGACCTGCAAAATATTATCTAGTTGGAGTAAGCAAGTGTCTCTCAGTTTTAAGACAACAATGACATCTTGCATATAGCTTTAAGATCAAGTTAAATGCCATAATTCTCACTTCTACCAAGTTCAACGCCATCTTCCACTCAAGTTTCTTATACATGAACTAACGATCTGAAATAAAATTATTGAGAATATCTGTAATAGGGTACTTTCTAAAAGTATAGGGAAGAAACCGGATGACTTCTGTCTCTACTGCGGCGCAGTCGACACGGCTAAACACACGCTATTCGACTGCGCAAGATGGTCAGAACACCGGAGACTGACGGAGACCATATTACAAGCAAAGCTGTTGCCAGAGAACGTAACAGAAAAAATGCCCAGCTCGAAGAGCAACTGGGAAGAGGTCCGACGGATGATAAGTTCCATCATGACAAAGAAAGAGTACGATGAAAGAATTCATCAAGAAGTAAGGGACGAAAGGAGCAACTAAACTAGCCCACTGTCGAGAGGTAATGTCTAGCAATAGTACCTCGACGGAGAAAAGGGGCAAAGCAGGGGTTTTAGTCGGTAGGCCTATTGCAGAGTCCAACACTACCGAGGAGATATCACATCCAGTATCAAATCAATGTTGTTTTTCGTAAATCCTAACCTTCAAGAGACTACAGTACAATTTTCAACCAGCTGCGTCATTTAGTTTGTGTTTGACAGTCACTGAAAGAGAAAAACTTTTGTATTTTTAAAAAATGAAGGACTTAAGAAAACGGACGATGGGATAAACACCGAATTGAACGATGTTTATGTGGACCTTTGATATCAACAATTAAATATTGGACAGCTGAGTTTAAAACCGGTCATAAGAGCATTTTTGATGAAGAGCATCCAGGCCGTCCAAAAGAGGTCATCACGCCAGAAAGGCCGATAAAATCTATGGAAAGGTAATCGACGATCGACGAGAGACTATACGCGAGATAGCTGAGGCTGCGAGCATTTCAACCAAACGGGTGCTCAACATTTTGCATGAATATTTGGGAATGAAGAAGCTCTCTGCTAGATGGGTAACGCATTTGCTCTCAGTCAACAGCAAACGCGATTGTCTGACCATTTCGAACGAATGTTTGGCGTTGTCCAACCGCGATAAGAAGGACTTTTTGCGCCGTTTCGTACCCATGGACAAAACATGGATACATCACAACACACCAGAGATCAAAGAACAGTAGAAACAGTGGACTGCTCCTGGTAAATCGAAGCCGAAGAAGTCCACGGTGGGTCTATCGGCCAACAAAGTCTTGGCCACAGTTTTTTGGGATGCGCGCGGTATGTAACATCGACTACCTGGAAAAGGGCAAAACGATCACGGGCGTATATTATTCAGAGCTCTTGGACCGATTCGACCCCGGTTTGAAGCGAAAACGGCCGCATTTGGGAAGAAAAAGTGCTGTTCACATAAGAACAACGCACCGATCTACAAGTGTGCAGTCACAATGGCCAAACTCCATAAATTGCGCTACGAATTAGTTCCTCACCCCACCATATTCGCCAGATTTGGCTCCCTGCGACTATTATTTATTTCCAAACTTGAAGAAATGACATGAAAAAGAAATGGGAGATTTGGGTCAAATGAAAAGGTCGTCGCTAAAACAGAGGCCTATTTTGAGGGCTTCGAGAAATCGTATTATTCGGAAGACATCGAAAAATTGGAGAATCGTTGGACGAAGTGTATAGTTGGATAAAAGGAGACTATGTTGAGAAATAATTTGAGTTTTGCCGAAAAAGTTTTGTTTTCTTGCCTAGGCCGATTACTTTTCAATTACCCCTCGTATATAAAGAGGAGTACTGTAATCATACCAATTTTGACTTTTCGAGATTTTTACAAACAAGCACGAATTATACTTTTTGTAACACGAATCAACTGTTTTTAGCGTGATGTCAGTCTATGGGCACAAGTACAGGAAATTCAGTTGACCGGATTTTTAAGAAATTTCATACTTAAACTTCGGATGAAAATATCTCAATTTGATCACCTTGTGGTACAGATCTGTTCACCGGAATGGATAGTTTATTGATGTCGCTTTTATGTGTTTCACGAATATTTCGCAACATAGAAATGTTTCGGAAAAAGGTATTTAACAAAAGTTGCTCTAAAAGTATCAGCTACTCTAGTAAGTCTCCCGTAGTTTTTCTTTTTTTCGCTCTTTTGTCCTGCATGCCTTTTGATGTCATTCGTCCACTTAGTTTGAGGTCTACCTATAGGTCGCTTATTCGGTCTTGGTCTCCACTGCATTAAATAATTTTAGTAATAACTAATAACTTCTCTGAAAATATTTTGTTAAAGTACTTTGTAATCATGCTCGGTTCTGTGGTGGCCAAAGTTGATTTTTCTTTACATATGTATGGGTTTCAAATAACTTTTATATATAAATAGTTTTGTGTGGAAATGTTCCAATAATACATCGATATTTTTGCGATATGATTGTTTATACTACATAAACTTCGTCGTAAAATACTGCACTTGATAGTAATAGAATGCATCTTGATACACAAGAGCTTTACGAAAATTAAATCGTTTCAGCCCGCAGTACCTATCTATTTGTGAACCGAGGCAGAATCAAGATGTTAGCAAAAATAAACTACTAATTATTATTTACACAATAGAATAAAATAGCAAACATATTTGTAGAATGAAGTTTTGGCTACATTGGTTTATAAAATGGCGCCCATAATTTTTTTTTTTTTTATTTACAATTCCATAACATTTTTACCGACCGTCAACATATATAAGGGAGGTATTGTGATCATTCCGATTTTCACATTTCGAGATTAAAATGGATCTCCACGAATTGAGGTCCCTACATCACGTTTTGACTATTTATAGCATGATGTCTGTAGGTTTGTCTGGCCGTCTGTCTGTCTGTCTGTGTACACGTGCAGAGCAAATTAGGCTGAAAGGATTTTTATGAAAGTTCATAATTAAGCTTCTGCCATCAATGGCATGAGTTGATCAACTTTTGGTAAAAATCGGTTGACTAAAAATGGCAGTTTACTCGTGTCGATTTTAAGATTTTTGTGAATATTTCACAACAGAAAAATATTTCGAAAAAAATTATTGAACAAAAGTTGCAATAACTAATAACTTTTATTTGAGACGTTTTTTGATAAAACGAAAAATTTCGAATATTTTCTGTAAAATTTTTCGAAATTCTCAATTTTTTCATACTTATATGTAACGTTTCCATGGTCATGATAAATAATATCTCTGTTAGAAAATTTTAGGCCAAGTTATTTCTACTCTGCTGCTAGAATGTATTTTATGCAAGTACTTTGTGGCGGCGGTCGGTCCTATGGTGGCCACAGCTGATTTTTTCAGTACATTCCACTTATATTGATAAAACTAAAAATAATTTGGTAAGTTTATTGATGCCAACGAAACCCTAGACATTTCTGTATGTAATCATATTGGTAGATACTACTATATAAATCTGCAAAATACTGTTCATTTGGGTCAAAGAATATAGAAGTATCCTAGGGTGTCTTGATTATGCCTACGAACCCTAGACATTTCTATAGGTTATTTTATTCGCAGATTTCTAATAATAAATCTGCAAAATATTTTTCATGTCGATCAAAGGATATAGAAGAGTCTATAATTTCTTGTTTATGCCTACGAAATTCTAGACATTTCTATACGTTGTTTTACCCGCAGATTCTTAGAGAATAAATCTGCAAAATATTTTTCATATCGATCAAAGGATATAGGAGTGTCTAGAGTTTTTTGTTTATACCTACGAAACCCTACACATTTCTGCATGTTATCTGCAAAATATTTTTCATATTGATCATAGTACTTGAAGTACCTCCAAAGCGAACCGTTTTCATAAAAACGCATCAACCGACACATACGTTTAATTTGACCTTGATATAGTTTACTTAGTTTAAATTAATTGCCAAAATAAGTATAATTTACTATATTTGTTATGAAAAGTATAATTTTAAGAATATATATGAAGTGAGCATATTTGAGCAAAATTGAGCGTATATCTATTATATTTTCATGCTCTTGTATGACTTCGCGACATCACGGTTGAGAAACGCTATCCTATTCGACAGATAAAAATTCCCTGCAAAATTTTGTGAACATATTGTTATTACTAATTTTTTTAATGTTTGTTAATTTTGTACAAGAAACTTTAACACTTCTGTCCTTAAGTAGTTTAATTTACTTAATTTTAATTTCTGTAATTTATTTAAAATTGTCCAAATGTTCATTTACTGCATATTTTTAACATCCTCTGCATTTCTAAGTTGGCAATTTATATAACAGTTTCTTTTAATGAGTAAAAAACTCGTACTCGTGACAGTGCCAAAAACAATAATCCTGGCGTTAAAACATAATAAAACCAAACTAATATTAAAATAACGATATTAAGTTTTATTTTAAAAGGAGAGAGGATTAAAAACAGTATTCTACATTGCTGGCATTTAACACTCAGACGGTTTGAGAATTAAACAAACAAAAATGTTTGAATAAATGAATAAATATCTTTCTCCGACTCTAGCGTCTAACTCCGGCATTAATATTGTATTTAAACATGTATGTTTTCTCATAATATTCCATATTTATTTAAATTTAGATTATTAGAATTTAATTTGAATCAAGATTTTTGTGTTTTCATTTAGTTTTTTCTGCTTCATTTAATTTAACGCTTGTTTTAAATGGAACGTTTTTACTAACATTTTATAGCTTTGCTTGATATATTAAAGTTTAAAATAGTATATATGAAAGCTTTCATATATACTATTTCATTATATAGTCAAAATTTCTTATATGCGGATTCTTTATTCACGGTTTCGGTGTTCGCGGAGAAAATACTTGTGACCTATCTCTTTATTCGCGGCTGATAAATTTGTAAGTCGCGGATCGCGCTAACTACAATTTAGTTTTTGAAATATTCCTACATGTTTAAAAAAATAAAAATAAATTTAAGAACAATTTACAAAATTAAAACAAATGAATTAAAAGACGCGCGTTGCATTTTTATGTGATACGAACACATTATTTTATTTTTGAGTTGCCCGAGTCTCAAGATGAAGACTTGATTGAAGTTGACTTAGAATTTATGCTCAACACCGAAGATCCGGTTGATTAAGGACCCGCAACTAGCTTGGAAAAGATGACATTGACTTTAAATAATCTGAGCCATCTCCCACACAACATCGTTTACATATAAAATATATAGGAGTGTCCCTAGTACACTTCCTTGCGGAAGTCCTTTTGTTACATATAAATTATGTAAATGTATTATAAGACAGGCTCAAAGGCAATAACACCACTGTAAACTTATCTTTTTTAGAATATCTACATGAATGCATGGGCTTGAGAATATCCGAAGAGTGGTAAGTGACTCACTTACCACTGTTACCTAAGTGAGTCGAAAGACTGTTTTGTTTTGGTTATCCAATTAGTAATTACTATTTTTATTCCTCCGTCTGTAGAAAGTATTAATACTCATATAGCCACTACTGGACTGACCCGGCAGGATACCGGAAATTTCCCGATCTGTCCTCAACAAATTTGTACTAAATATGTTACCACTTCAGCCCTGCAAATAGCTCATATTAATCAGTGGACTGTGGACTTCATTTATTGAACTGCATATGGACTTCCTGTGGACTTCATATTTAGTGTATTTATATAGTTACATATACGGCCCTGCAAAAGACTACTTTGGCCGTGGGACAGAATTTGAACGGTCGACAGATATCCCGAATGTTCGAGTAATGTATATAAACATCTAAAATTTAAGCTATTATATAAAACGAGTGCTACCTGAGTCGAGTCAATCATATTCGACCAGTGGGGCATTTTTGGCTGAGTCAGTTCACCAGGACAGTCAAAGACGTCAATAAGTCCATGCATTCAACGCAGTGTAAAGTTAGACAAGAGATTGAACTAACTTGGAGATACTGAGTTAGTAAAATTCGGTACGATGAATAAGTGATTTAGTCATCGGATACCTGTACTAGTCTGGACTACATGAGGATATACTTGGAATAGTTAACTGTAGATTTCGCCCAAATTCGTTTTATATTTTATTATAACCACGTAACAATATCTTAAAATGAAGACGAACTGTAGAGATGATCTTTTCAGGGAATTTTTTCTTTTCTGTGAAATAATTTCTTAAAAAAATAGGTATCTATCTATATTCACTGTAAACTTTAATGTGATAATGAATGATTACCTAAAACATTGCAGCTCAAGTAAAATGAATATAATTCCAGTTGATATCGTATAATTTTTCTTTTTCAGTAATAATTTAATTAATTTCATCACCAGTATACTATAAATAAAATGATACAAATTATTCTTCTTTAATCTACTTGCCATAACATTTCCATTTAATCATCTCACTAATCCATCCAGACGACGTTCTTGGGGTTGCCAGCGACGTTGTCTTTAAGATCAAGAATCCTACTTTGTCTTCTGGAAAACCGTTTATGATCAGCCGAGCTTTGCGTTATTAATATAAAGTAAAATGGCATGCATGAGACATCTGTTAATATAAATTTTCATTAGCAATTTGTGAGAAATTTACATTAATTTAACTTCTAGCGTTATTGTAATCTCTGAAGAGGAAATTGAATATACTACAGAACAATATATCCCGTAGGTAATAGAGGTATTCTCTCTCTCAATCTATCTCTTTTTGTATTCTACTTGTTCTGTAATTTCCTAATATCATAAATACAAATCTTTTGCTCCACAATTCCACTAATCGACAGATGTCAAAACCTCCTTTCCCGCATTTACCATTCTATTCTCTTTCTTCCTTATCACGTATCGTATCCACTGTAATCGTCTGCCTTTTATTTCTTGTGTGAAACATGGATTTGAGTACAATGCTCAGATATATTAATTTTTCTCCTTTTACTTTTAACTTTGATGGAGCCATAGATTACGATGGAATATTTTGTTTTCAAAAACCGTGAGGTATATCGTTATATCGACACCATACGTCCACAATATAGAGGACAGTTCTTTAATTTAGAACATTGTCCTTTAGATTTATTTATTTCTGAAAAACTCACTTTTGTCCTTTATTATTTGTATTGTCATTTAAAGTACAGAAATTTAGTTTTAGAATCATTGGCAATCGTATTCGTAAAAGCTGAGGAATTCGAATGGATCATACTGCGAGAAATTTCGTTGTGGATGATTGTTGAGGAAAACATTACATTTATTTCAAATAGAAGAAAAACTCTTCTATGTGTGAAGCTTTGTACCTAATTTTAATATGGTACTATGACTGTGATATCCGATGGTATATCTCTTCATCACCAAGCAACCTGCGTCTGTTTTCAAGCAGGCTTTTATCTTAATTTATTTGTGTTTGTCCATGCAAGGTTTCTTTTATTTCTACGTATATTTAAGTACATTTATTTATTTTTCAATTTATTTATGCTAAATTAATTATAAATAGCCATCGTTGCTGTGCGTCAAAAATTTTAGCCAACAAACTCAAATAGAAGAAATTTGATTATGAATGATGGTGAATTATTTAATGAATTTTGCTTTATTAAAAGTTATATTACGAATGAAAAGCTTGAGGAATGGCGACAAAATTATGAAATAACCTACTATTACAAACGGGTTGAAATATGTAATGGATAAAAAAATATTTTTTTAACGTATATTGTATTTGATCGAGCTAATATTTTAATAATAAACAGTATGTGGACCAGCGAAAAAGTTAACTAAAAAATGAAACAATAAAAACATGTATCTATACCAAACATACATAATTAGACATGTTTCAAGATTTTAGAAGATAAACCTCATATTTAATTTTAAAAAAAAAGTATTCATATGAAAAATATCAACATTCAGTTATTTTTATAATAATTTTGATATAAATTTATCTTAACATTGTTATTGAGCTTTTATTTATAAAATAATAACTAAAAACTGTTTTTCTATTTTTATGTACCTTTTTTATATTTGCCATTTATTTTTTCTAATATAGTCGCTGTAAGCATCGACGATTGGCGATAAATTGATTCTGTGGTGACAGTATTTTGACTTATGTCCATATGCTGTCCAAGGTATTAGATCAACACAGGTCTCCTCCAAATATTTATGAATCTGCCCACTTTGTTACTACCTTGTGGATTCAGATTAACATGCATTAAGACGAAATCAGTAAACACATATTTCGTGTTCTTTAATTTATATATATATAAAAAAAGCATTCGTTTAAGGATTTTGGTATTTGGCTGAGGTATCAACGTTATTTTCTACTCCAGATATCTTGCAAACATTGAATAAATCTATATATTGTACATTGATGGGAACCGAAATAGTTCAACAAGAATTTATAATCAAATTAATATTTCGTAAAATACCGTTTTGTGTTATTAAAAAAATATATATATTTTGTTAATTAATGAACATAGTTTTTTAATTTCTTTATTTTAACAGAGGGGTTAAACTAAAAATGAAAAAAGAAAATCTGAACAAAATCCAAAAAAGATAGTGGCAATGTACATTTGCACATTAATGTGAACTGTAATAGTACCACAAGCATTTTTGATCTGATAATTATTTTGAAAGTTACCGAATTAGCTACAACGTGCTGACAATATTTATCTGACTGGAAATTAGATAGCTATAACTATCTTGACGTGAGCACATCTCAAGTACAGTTGTAAATTTTTAGATCAAGGGTCTTCAAACTACAGCTCGCGGGACAAATGCGGCCCGCAAGAAGATATCATCCACCCCGTGGACATATTTTATAAGTTTACATAAAAACAGCAATTAAAAATAATCACAATCGTAAAATAAAACATAACTAAAACTCAATAAAATTCTAAAAATTATTATTTTTATTAATAATATCACCATTATTATTAAACTTGTTTTTAAAATCAAGCGCCAAGATCCCAGTTGAATTTAAGTTGTCCGGGTCATTTATTTAAGCAATTTTTATGTGGCCTGCTTCCGAAAAGTTTGGAAACATCTGCTCTAGATGGAAGCACGTGAATTATTCTTTCAAAAATTATCGAAATTTTTATATAAATACACACAAAATCCCGAAATGTGTGAAAATTCACACTTCATATCGATGAACCTTCTTTTCGAGATACTTTGGGATATATTGCGCATTTATTCCAGCTACGCCACTGTTGGGTTTTTGTCATCCAGAATACACACGGCTTGGACCGGTTTATGTCTCTAACCTATAGACGAAATCAGAATTCCAGTTGTCTTTTTGTCTTGTTTCAGTAACTTTCAATTCAGTTAGTTGGCAAGATGTCTAGTTCTGAGCCTACCTTTCTCAGCATTTATTTACCAATACAAGACTCTAACTTGATTAAAACTTTTGTTTTTTTTTTTTTTTTTATTTAACTAAGGTCGATTTGGTAGGTTATTTATTACAGAGGTTTTAACCGAGCGGAAATGAAATGGCCAATTTACAGATTTTTTTCAAAAATAGTATCTCAATCTAAATTGTATCTATATAAAACAATTGAATGAAAGTGTGAATTCGAATAAAACGAATTTAATCTTGGTTTGTAAACTAAATATTTGTCTATAATTTATTTATGTTAAAAAAAAAAAAAAAACAATACTAAACTGCATAATATTACTAGTAAAATAGAAACTTTCCTGGACTTTGCTGAAGCAAATTATTAATTTATTGTGCCATTGTAATCTAATTGTTGTGCAGCATTGTGTTCAATATAAAGCAAAGCTAGTGTCTTCAATACCTCTAACTAAACAGACAGGGTCGCCGCGAGCACACCCGACGCCCGAATGGGATCATTACTTTGCCCCCCATTTAAAAGGGGCCCAAGTTTAAAGTCCATTCTACATTATACTTTTTTCAATACTATCCAACTCTAACGTTATTTCAACTTTTGATACTACAGAATATAGTGGGGGAAAAAATAAGAGACAGTGATATATTTTATACCTTCCATCTCTTATTACTTTTCATTGCCAACTTAAAAATTTTTAGGTTCAGATGGCAGACAACAATTTGGTTATAGTAAACCAATTTATAAATATTGTTTAATTGTGCTTTAATAATGTAGAATGGGCTTAACAGTCGCAAGCATAATACTAATTTTACTATCGGCACAACAACAAAAAAAAAAGTTTTGGCGCGATTAATTTGGACGACAACCAAATTGATAGCACTGATCGTTCTAAGACTTCAAACTTCTTACATCTGCGGAGCCCTACAGTTTAAATGCCATTTCTTTGAAACTCCAAGGCAAAAAGCCACAATGGCTGTCTTTTTTTTATTTTAAGTTTTTTTAGTTCACTATATTTCTATATTTTTTAAATGTAGGTATACTATTTTACTTTTTAAATATTGCAATACCTACCTAATACAATTTTTAATGCAAATTATAAATAAAAATTGAATCGAATAATTAGCGATATGCTGTTTTGAATCTTATTTATTTATTTATTACTAACATTTATTAGCAATTATTATAAACATAAAATCACTTATGTTATTATAAACATATATTACTTTGATTGATAGTACATAATTAAATGGTAGGTACTTTTTGTCGATAAGTAAAATTAGCTGTTTTGTAGCACCCTCAGATTTAAAGTTATTCAATTTTCAAAATTTACTAAAATCATTGTATCCAAGCAGAATAATTAAAAAACAGAATAAAACGGTTAGTTAAAGTTGCGGAACCCCTGAAAACGTTCCACGGAACACCAGGGTTCCGCGGAACACTGATTGAATACCACTGTTTTAACATAACAATAATAGTAATACGAGGGTTACCTTTTATGTTTTTACAAACGACCACTAAATGGCAATATTGAAATGTGTCATTACTATATTCGTAAAATTTGACACTTGTTAATGTCAAATCAGTGGCATCTTATAAATTGACCGAGTAGTTTGTTGGCGTTGAGCGTTTAAAAAAACAAGTTTGTGAAAAAATTGATCTTACTCGTGAAGGTTTTCGTTGGATGATTTTTTACGATTTTAGTAAAGTCCTAACTCAACAACAAAGTATAGATTCGATTCATTAAACTTTTGATAATGAAGCACCATCAGAAAAGACTGTTTGCAATTACTTTGCAGAATTTCGTCGTAGTCGTGCGTCCGTCAGTAATGAATCTCGTGAAGGTCGATCAAAATCGGTTTTGATTCAAAAAAACATCGATGTTGTGCCCAAAATGATTGAAGAAAATCGGCATGTGACTTACCATGAGATAGAGGCATCCTTTGGCATATCACCGCAATACATTCGATTTTCCATGAACGTTTAGCTGTGAAAAAGATCTGTTTCCGATGGATTCCGCATAATTTGACCCAAGCTTAAAAAAAAGCTCGTGTTGATTGGTGTAAGGAAATGCTAAAAAAAATTCAACCTAGGCACTGCAAAATCCGTATACAACATCGTTACTGGTGACGAAACTTGGATTTATTCATATGAACCGGAAATTAAGCAACAATCCACTGTTTGGGTCTTCCAAGATGAACCGAAATCCACAAAAGTTGTTCACGAAGCTATGCCAAGAAAATGATCGCTTGTTTCTTCGGTTGTACTGCACATGTCGCAACCATTCTTTTAGAGGATCGACGTTTTTTGTTCCACAATATCAAACAAAAAATGCGTGGACAGCGATGTTCATCACCTAAAGCAGATGTTGAAGCCTTCGAAAATCATGTTTTTGAGATACCAACTTTAGAGTGGAAAAAATGTTTCGAGAATTGGTTTGAACGCATGCAAAAGTGTATAAATCTTAAAAGCGAATATTTTGAAAAGCAATAAAGATCCAAAAAAAAATTCTCTCTTAGTTTTTGTAAAAACTTAAAAGGTATCCCTCGCAGCATTAAAAATGTTTTGAGCAGTCTAGACCAGTGCTTCTAAAACTTGTTGATGTCGCGGCTCCCCTGCAACTCAAATCGATAACCCACGGCCCTCCTAAATTTATTTTTTGAAACTCATGTTAGTTAAAAAATATTTTTTTGTTTCATTTATACATATATTTTTTACGCTCAGATCATTCCATAATCTACGTACAATAAAGAACAAAAATTTTGTAACATTAAAGTTAAAGCTACTTATCCTTTTTAAATAATAAAACAATTAACAAGTGTTACATTCGCGGTTTTTCGCGGCCCACCACTTTAAGAAGCCCTGGTCTAGACAACGTGTTATCGGTATTATCGTAAATTTCGACTGGCCCAATAACTAGAAAGGGAAAATTTAAGAATTTGCCACTAGAGCGGCAATAGTGCAATATATAGGCTATTCCGAACCTTTAGGCGGAGTATATTTTGTAATATAGTGACTTTTATAGTTTGATTCGAGTTTTTGACCATTTTGGTTAAGCTTCGGCATGGTGTATGTAAAATATGGCAGTTGACAGAAGTGTTTATTGTTTTTACATGTGTTATGTATCTTGTGGCGAATAAACCTTTATTATTACTGTGTATATTGACTGTTTGATTTTTGTTATTATGTTTTTTAGGTGTTTGTTCCATGTAAATATAATGGTACTAATAATATATTGATTACATTTGTTAAAAATATTATTTGTTTCGCTTATCAGCCGAAATCAAACTTATATGTATAGGCTATTCCAAACATTTAGGTGGATTTAAATTGACAGTCATTTTAAAATTTCATTTTGATTATATTTTTATTTTTTATATTTTTTTTTTTTTTTTTTTTTTTCACAAACCAACGTGAACCATGAAATAACCCAAGCAAGGTTTCGCGATTCTCGTGACATCCTAAAAGAACGAAATTCCCATTTAGTTCCATTTATAGCAAAAAAATTGATGTGAAGTGTGAATATTCACACATTTCAGGGTTTCGCAGGTATATAATAAGTGAAGGCGGTATGCTGAGTGTGAAGGACAAATTTTACTTTGTAGTAATCACGGCAAAATGAACCTTATTTTTAAAATAATTTATCGTCTGTTATTCATATAATAAGACTGGTTATTAAATTTACGCTCATAAAAATTAAATACAACATTTGTCAAAATATAACTAGAATTTTGACAAAATAATTTCAACATAATAAAAATGCAAATAAAAAAATAAAAAAAATAAAATTCACTCCGTACTCGAACTCCAAACCCTTCGTTTTCCAGCCAGTTTAAGAGCGCTCTAACGCATGTAGCCATCGCACGCTATGCATGTGAGTGTCTTACATTGGTATAACTTTTGTACTTTGTGAACCAAAAACCACAAAAAATGCGTTATTTTCCAAAAACATAATCTGATCAAAAATTCCTGTTGTACTATTTCGGTTCACACCAATATACATTACTTAGAATTTTTTTAGATTTTTAGTTTAAACCATCTGGGCTACAGGGTGTGGGACAAATTTTTTTTTGCACATTTTTGGCAAAAATCGCATCAAAATAATTTATTTTGCAAAAATAAAAATTTGATCGTTAATCCACGTACTAAGGGCTTTCATTTGATACCCTACTCAGAATTTAAAAAAAATATTTTTGTTTTCGATGAGCACATATTTGTTTATATTTTTAGGGGGGTATGTTTTTTAGATATTTTAGTATTTTTCCTATGTGCAGGTCAAAGAGTTGTATAAGCATGCCAAATTTCAACTCTCTAGGTTTAGCCGTTTGGCTACAATTTTTACCGAACAGACAGACAGACAGACAGACAGACAGACAGACAGACAGACAGACAGACAGACAGACAGACAGACAGACGACAAAATGACGGTATAAGGGTTTTTTGGTCATACCTACAAAACCCTAAAAATGGCCTATATCTTACATTTGACTTTGTTTTTTCTTATAAAGTTTACCGACCTCTGAACTGTACTATTCATGTACCTACGATGTATATGTATAATCTGTGACAGTAAAATAGGTACTCAATTTTCAAAATTCTTTGTTTCTCAATTTGGCTGGAGTAAAGAATAGGTGACTACACAACTGCGCGTGCGTCAAACACACGTGATTCATTCAATGTATAGTGATTCTAAACAGGTGGCATTATTAGTGTGGATGTCATCAAACTAGGTTTTGTCATTAAACTAGAAGATAGGTAGCTCGCTTCGCTCGGGTTCTTGTAACCAAATTCTTACTAACCCAACCTAACCTAAGATAGTGTTTTGTCATCAAACTTGAAGATAAGTTAGCTCTCTCCGCTCGATTCTAGACTAATTTTACTAACTAAACCTAACCTAATTACCTTGTTTTTAGGTGCATAGTACTTTATTTTCCCCCATATAAGTTCAATTAAAAATGTATATCATTGTGCATGCGTTTCTAGACCAGAAACCATTGTTTTAAAGCCACTGATAGTGCTTGAATTATTTATTTTTTGTGTTATGTGCTGCCCTCTGTTACGAAATTTGCAACTTTGTAGTCACCTATTCTTTACTCCAGCACTCACTTTATGATCCATTTTTAGGGTTTTGTAGGTATGACCAAAAAACTTATACCGTCATTTTGTCGTCTGTCTGTCTGTCTGTCTGTCTGTCTGTTCGGTAAAAATTGTAGCCAAACGGCTAAACCTAGAGAGTTGAAATTTGGCATGCTTATACAACTCTTTGACCCGCACATAGGAAAAATACTAAAACATCTAAAAAACATATCTCCCTAAAAATATAAACAAATATGTGCTCATCAAAAAAAAAATATATTTTTTCAAAATTCTGAGTAGGGTATCAAATGAAAGCCCTTAGTACGTGGATTAACGATCAAAATTTTATTTTTGCAAAATAAATTAATTTGATGCGATTTTTGCCAAAATTGTGCAAAAAAAAATTGTCCCACAGCCTGTAGCCCAGATGGTTTAAACTAAAAATCTGAAAAAATTCTAAGTAATGTACATTGGTGTGAACCGGAATAGTACAACAGGAATTTTTGATCAGATTACATTTTCGGAAAAAAACGCATTTTTTGTGTTTTTAACTAAAATATGTTAAATATTTAATTCGCTATGTAACACTTCACATCAGAAACTCTGGTAGCTCAGATGGTTTCGTAATTTGCAGTGCGAACGTTGCAGAGTTCGAATCCTGTTAATTTTATTTTTTTCTGTTTTTTTTTTGCATTTCTATTTTGTTTAAATTATTTTGTCAAAATTCTAGTTATATTTTGGTAAATGTATTTATTTTTTAAAAGCATAAATATAATAACCAGTGGGAAGTGTTGAAATTATAATTTAATTCTGTTTGACGAAATCAGAGGGCGGGACTTATGATATAAGCAACCAATGGAAGCCATAGGCGCAATTTTAAAAATCTTACTGAACCTTGCTGTATAAATAAAATACTGTACATATTTAGAAACTTAAATAATGGTATTAGGCATTCGAATTAAAATTCATAAAAAAATATTTTGACATAAAATTTGTTTTGGCATCCCAAATAATCATCATTCAGTTACTAAATACCTGCAAAACCCAGTAATGTGTGAAGATTCACACATCACATAAATTTTTATTTTTAAACATGTATACGTTTTCGTTATACATCATTTGACACAAATTTGAATTGTAATTAAATTTTATGTAAAATGAAAATGTATATAATACATATCTATTTATTATTTTATTAATTTATGTTTTTTTTTTTTTTTTTTTATAATAAATTAGTTACATTCAAATTTCGCGACTTCATTTAATAGTTTCAAAGCGGGTCTTCAGAGGGTACTAATTATCATTTAAGGCATGCGGATGCGGAATAAATTTCATTTCCGCTTATCCGCAATATCCGCCTGAATATTAAATCTTCGGTTACTTTCGGAGAAACATGCGATTGTGTTTTTAAACATGCATAGTCAGAAGACTATGCAGTCCTCGGTTACCTTCGGTTGTCTGTATACACATGTGATATTTTGTAGCATTGAATCTCAGTCTATGCTATTGTTATTAAGACAATTGTCCATGATCGATATTGAATTGAGTCAGTCAACATAACTTTCTTTTTATTATTGAATATAGAAAATCATATTTTGGACAAAAGTTGCCTGGACACTTTCGATGTAATTCTTCCTACCTCTGTTCTAATTCTGGCTTTTAAATCTAATAAACGATTATTTTACATAAAACTGATTAGTAAGTTTTATTTAAATACCAAAATTTACCTTTATAAATTTTTCTCGATAATTTTATTATGCAACCTGCCAAGTTTTTTATACTACTTTTTTATACACGAAGTAAAAAGTCTTGCTGATTCAAAAAATTTGAAACATGAAATATGTTGCTATTTGAAAAATTAAAGTTGCATTGCCTAAAATATGCGCGGGATGGCGTAAGAGAATTACTAGGTCGCAAAAATATGAAGCACCTTCTACCAAGTAACTTTTCTCTGATTTTAATTTTTTTAATACAATATTTAAAAAAATATAGCCTTGCAAAAGGTAAAATTGACGTGAGATGTTAGTTGACACTAATATGATACTTGACAGTACTATCAACACGTATTTCATGAGCAGCACGCTACCTGCTCCATACGAAAAAGGACGCTTAGGCCCCCCAAAATTGTTGACTCTCTCTAGATTTCAAAGTTATTAGCGCATCTAAGCCCCAAAACTTTTGGTGTTCCTTAGGTTAGATTAGTAATATATAAACTGGTAAATCCAAAAAATTTCAGTAGTGTTTTAGAGCAGCGATTACCAAATAAGACGAAACATTTCAGTTCTTTCCAAACTGACAGCAAAACCTGTTGTACGTATAGTGCGGATATTTTTGCGGATGCGGATTTATTATTTACAAAAGCTGCGGATGCGGATCGGATGCGGATCATGGATATGCGGATCGGATGCGGATACAGAAAAGTTTATCCGCGCAGGGCTCTAGTCTGGACCCGACATTATGGTGTTGTTAACTTAAACAAGACGCTTAAAGAAGGACGACTTAAAGTTGGACTTAATATTTATTTTAAAAACACAACGTTTCGCTAAAAATTTCTTAGATTCATCAGGTGCTAAAATTACAATAGAATATATATATAATTGTGTTTTTCTTAACGTAAATTATAAATATTTACCTATTCTAACATAATACTATCTCAGTCGATAGACTTGGTGTGCAGCATCGAGGCCTGTTTCTCTGGTTTAAGCGGAACTAGATTGGTAATTCTAGTAACTTTTACCGGTTAAGTGAGGCTTTTGATCATTTTGTTTAGAACTGCCTACTTCAAACCTTAAAAGAGAACTCATGACAACATAGGAAAATTAAAATTCCAATTAATTCCGCTTAAGGATAAATTAAACAGATATTCAGATCTATAACCTCACTTTCTGCACCAATCATGGTCTTCACAAATAGTTTACACTTTCTATCGTCATTGTCTAAGTCTACTTGCGGTTTTTAAAATTATAGCCAAAGTTGTTAAGGCAATAATTCCGCGCATGTATCTCTCCAAAATCACTAAATATTCAAAACGTAATTTTCAAAATTAAGGTTTCCTTCTATGCTTGTGATTGGTTAAAATTAGTAGTTTTAAGTAAAATATATGCGATATACATAAAATCGTCAAACTTAAAAATATTTAAACCGAGTACATTAAAATCGCACACAAATTTGATACACAGAATGCTTCTATGATCCTCCAAGACACATTTAAATTAAATAGTTTAAAACTAAAAAAAAATTAAACCGATTAGAACTAAATTTGTATGTCTAGATAGGCCTTAAAGATTCGTTATTACGAATCAAGCCTGTATTGATATACAACACCTACATTAACAAAGGTAAGAAGATAAAACTGACATATAAAACATTTTAGTTATCATTATTTTTCAGGAAACAATTTCATCCCACAATATATAAATTCTTTATTCCACACAGCGGCAATTATAAATAACTTCCAGGCACACCACTGGCATTTACCCTTTACTTCGAATCTTGTCCAGCATATAAAACATGAAACCGTATATAACTGGTGTGCAAAATGAATGCCATAGATACTGCGCACAGCAACCCAAACCTTAGGCATATTCTGCTAACAAATACTACGCTAAAAATGTTATACTCATACGTTAAAAGGAAAATGAAACCGTAAAAAAGAATGTCAGAGGATAATTGTTAGTTTTTTTTATGAAAGTATGTTATTACGAGAACATTTTATTATTTTATATTAGATTTTTTTTTTGTTACGAAAAAATTATGGGTTCTTTTTTATATAAAATGTATGCAGTCCGTTTATATCAGATTTATTCAAACCATGTCCCACGGAACACCTGAGGCCCACACGACCGCAAATGAGAAGATTCGAAAACACATTTTTAACAATATACGAGCTCCGCGTCATACGAGATCGTCCGTACCTATTATTTCATTTAACTGTTCAATTTTGAACTCTTGGATTCAGGACCGTCTTATGAATTGTACGGGCCCTAGGCCGTAGGTATTTAACGGTCCCTCCTCCCAGGAGACGTCAAGTCAAATTAAGAAAAAATATTGCAATTTAAGCGATTACAATGATTTTAAGACCTAATTTTTAACGTTGATTATTCATTACCGCTATATTTAATTTTACTAAAATTATTGGTTGATGCAAAATTATCCGGCATTCGAACCCGAGCCCTAATGGTCTAGAAGCCAGTGCATCGCTACACTAACCATTACGCCATGGTGACCGGTGAAAATCATATTCATGTTCGTCATATAATGCTCTACCACTTCGAGAAAGGATGGAAGGTGACACAGTTATTTTGCGATCTCAACGAGTTTTTCGGCAAAGGAACAATCAGTCAAAAACAAGATCGGGCGACACAAGTCTTAAGAATGATTAAGGAAGAGGACGACCATCGGATTTCGACGATCAGGCACTTTTGTCAGCCGTGGAAGAAGACGATAGCATGACAACCAGACTGCTGGCCGAATAATTCAATGTCGACCAATCCACAATCGTCCGTCGCCTACAAAAGATTGGAAAAGTGTGGAAATTGGCTGGATGGGTGCCTCGCGAACTCACCGATAACAACAAAGCCGATCGAGTTCGAATTTTCACCGAATTGCTGCAAAGAAACAAGCAATCGTCATTTTCGAAGAATCTTGTCACTGGCGATGAAACGTCAATAAAAAAAATCGTGTTCCCTTTACCTTGCCACATCATATCACTTTTATATAATATGATCGACAAAAAAGTTGTTTTTAAATTATGGTGCAATTCTGTGGCAAATCTGTAAGCTTACAGACAAAATCTATAAGACACTATCCATAACAACACATAAAATAACTTCTTAGATACGATCATCGTAGCTTATAGATTTGCCACAGAATTGCTCCATAAGCCACCTTAATATTCTTAAAAATAAAATTTAAGGCCTGCTAAACACCTTTTTTTTCGATCATATTGTAAAGGCTATTCTAAACTTTTAGGCGGAACTAGATTTTCAATTTTAGAAACTTTTACCGATTAAGTGAGGCTTTAGATAATTTTGTTTAGCAAAAGCCTACTACAAATCCTAAAAGAAGAGCTCATGACAATTTACAAAGAAAATTCGAGTTAGTTCCGCCTAAACGTTTGAAATAGCCTATACTTTAAAATGTATCTTAACCGAGTAAGACAACTACTGTTTAGTATGTACAATACCCCTCTATTAATTAGCTATTCCGACCATGTAAGCAATATTGGTAACGTATTTAGAATAATATAGTCATAAAGTAAATAGCTATTTTGACAGATAATTTATAATATCTGTCAAATATCTGCAGATAGAATCAGTCCAGATTTTATTACTCGTCTATATTGTCAGGCGAATCCTGTCTAGAATATATTACAGTAATATGAACGTGATGCGATTTTAATAAAAATTTTAACCAGGTTATTCAAACATTCTCGCAAAATTCAAAGCGCAGTTTTCCATCTCTAACCGTTTCGGAGATTTTATAAAATTTTAAATGAAACCTTCCAAAGCAAAATATGTACAGATGTGGTAGAATAAGTCTTATTACATCACCCCGCAGATCTTACGTTTCACAAATATTTTCATTGTTTATAGTGGAATTTTATATATTTCTTTGTATAATAATTTTTACCACATCATTAGTAATAATCCTAGGTACCTTTCCAAAAACTTGTGGTGTAATTATATAATAATTAGTCGATGCTCTAATAATGCAAATGCGTGGTTTTAAGAAAAGATTCAATCGAGACATTGGTGCCCGGTTGCATAAAAGTCTAGAACTAGATGCAAACTAAAACTCATTAACCCATTAGCGCCCAGCGTCCTCTTTTGAAGAAACATTGTAAATATATTTTTAGAAATCAGTTTATGCCTTATACGGTTTTTATTTTTTGAAGACAGGTGACAGAAAAGTATTGTTTTTACTTGTGTGCGGTAACCTTGTGATTATACTTCATTGGGTTCAAACTGTGCGTCTCTAAACTTCTGTGCTTATTGAGATCTTTGCTTGCTGATATATAAATATTTATATTATTGTTGATTGATAAGCTAGGTGAAAACTTTTATTATGTTCATAAAGCCCATGTATGTAAATTATAATTTCAATAAATTGCAAGAGTTTTTTTTTTTTTACTCATTTCCTAAAAAAATAAATTATAATTGGTTCTCCTCAATCGAGGACACTGGGCATTGGCAGCGTTTTTTATAGTTATTCAGTTATATTTTATTTTATTGCAGTTTAACGAACTCGAGTCGATAATCCTTTTTAACTCTTGACGAAACCATCGATTATGTATTTTCTGAAGAAATAGAGGCAGATATTTTGGCTCTACCTCCTGAAGTAGATGAACTTATAGACGAGGAAAATGTAAATGATGATGAATTGGGTATTCCCAAAATTTTGGACATAGCTGAAACTATCGAATTAGACGTACCCTCTGATGAAGATGATAATGTACCTTTGTCTACACTCTTAACGTCTACTTCTAGACAGGACGAACCGCCTTCAAAACGCAGAGTTGTAGAGAAACCCAAGTGGCAGAGAAATTCACCAAATTATAAAACTTGGCCCGCGGGAAACAGTGCTGATCAAAAATTTGAAACTGTATGTCAAGATATGGAGGCCTGTTCCATGCTGGAAACATTTTAAAAACTGTTTACTGATGAAATTTTTGAACATATTATAACTGAAACTAAGCGATACGCAATTGATACAAAAAATAAACAGAATTTTGTAGTCTCTGTGGAAGATATAAAGATATTTTTGGGATTTTTGATATTTTCCGGTTATCACAGTTTACCTAGTGAACGGGACTATTGGAGTGAGAGTGAAGATCTAGGAGTGCAGTTGGTGAAAAAGGTTTCACTGTGGAGAAACGTGAAAACCAACACAGATGTCAGTACGTTAGCTGCAAAGGAAAACCGCTAACTTTTTTGTAAAAAGTGCATTGTGACGCTATGTATTCCGTGCTTTTCTAAGTATCATAACGAATATTAAAAATAAAATTTTTAAATACATTGTTTACACAAATAAATGTTTGTTTTTGTAAAGTAAAACTAAAATTATTATTTACTGTCTTTGTATATATAATCGCTCAAAGTCCTCAAATGAGGACAGCCCAAACATGCAAAAAAAATTAAATACATTTCAATTAATTCGAAAGAGTTATAGCCACATTTGACATTTTTACATAAAAATTCACAAAATAAATAAATTGGGCGCTAACGGGTTAAAAATTCATTAAAACGGATTGTGTTGCTAGACAATGTTGTGTTTTACATCAAGTTTTATTTTACGTCTAGTTATAAGAATTTTATGCCGACCGGCGTAGCGTAGTGGTAACACATGTGCTTTGCGTTGCGAAGGTCTCGGGTTCGAATCCCGTTCAGGCATGGAAATTTTCTCAAATAAAAAATTGTCCTGGATAATTGCCACAGCAGCAAAGGCCATAACATTTAAAAAAAAAATTAAATTAAAAAAAAAGAATTTTATGCGCCGGTCACCATGGCGTAGTGGTTAGTGACTTCTAGGCCATGAGGGCTCGGGTTCGAATCCCGGTTTTGGCATGAAATTTTTCAATGAATAAAATGCATCTGTCCAAAAATAAAAAAAAAATAAAAAAAAAAAAATTTATGCAACCGGGTATCACAGTGATATACTCCATTTACTTTATTCCAAAACTTACTATATACGCTTTTTGCAACTTAAGATGCTTCATTTATTACTTTTAGGTCACTGTAATCAATCTTCAGTGACTACGATAATCTTGACGTATAAAGAAAAGGGAAAAGACAAAAGAGATAACGAATTGGACAACCAAGAAACCCGACGATTGGAGACGACGCTATCCTGCGAAGAACAAGTTTAGCTGATAGGAGCCTAAATGGTACAGATTTAAGAAAATTATGGTCTGAAACTACTGATGTAAATGTATTAACCTTTACGTTAAAAAGGCTTCAGAGATTTGTACAGAGATTTCAGCCCAGAGGATGGCGAGCGCGATGGAAGTCACTACTGAGAAGCAACGTTTAAATCGTTTACATTGGGCAAGAGATCATCAAGTAAGAGAAACGTAAAATCTGAGAGGTGATGCAAGACTTATTACCACCACTGGTAGGTTTACGTATAAACGTTCGAAATATATGTCATAATATCGTCGCCGTTAATAGCACTTTATTTTACGTGCAAAACGAAACTATTGACGATGTTCCCCATCATTATTGGGTTTTTACCTGTTGTGTGGCAAAAATAAATAAATAAATAAATAAATAAATAAATAAATAAATAAATTAATTAATAAAAAATAAATGTTCAATAATTTGTAACTTGTTCAGAGATTTTTTTACGGCGATATTTCGTATATAATAGACGAATGCAATACGGTTGTGGCGGAAAGCACTAACTACCAAGGTTGCCGAGTAATCATACAACGTACAAAAAATCATACTGGTGCAACATACACAATTTAAACATAGAAGTCAGCTGATTGTGTCCCAAATTGTAAATAGTCGTATAATTTCAGTGACATAGACAGGTAGAGAAAAAAATCTGGTTTCTTGGGGGTGGTTTTAAACCCCCAAGAAGCCAGATTTTTTGTCACATTTCATTACGCACTTCTTTTTTTGATCATCACTTCGATCTATCCTCCTTGTAGGCCATCACTTCGATACGTCCTCTTCTTTCTTTGCTCATAACTTCTATCCGTGTTATTCCTTTTTTTTTTTTTTCGTTTTTTTCACGACATCCTGGTTACGTCACTACATAACTCCGTTTTTCTTTTTTGTCGGACAGAAAATGTCTTCGTTTAGCAAACAAATTGAGCCTATATAACAATTGTTTTTCAATGAGAAAATTGTACCTAGGAAATTTGTGACAAAAGATGGAGGCACTGTTTCTAATATCAACAGAAGGCAATGCACGGCATCATAGCATTCAGAATACTTCACAACATCTGGAGATTTTCCCGTTACACAAATGTAAAAAAAAAATCCTTATTACGAACGTGAAGTCCTTTCTGTTTTACAGATGCGAACCTTGGAAAATAAGTAAAGGCCAAACCAGAATTTTTATAAATTGCTGCGTACGCAAAATCTTGTGTAATTTCTAATCGACGATTAGTAATACAAGCCTACTAAAGCGATGCAAGCAGAAAAAGATTGGCTTAGAGCAGTGCTACTCAAAGTGTGGTATACGTACCGCTGCCACTACGCGGAGAATTTCCAAAATAGAAAAAAAACAGTAGTATAATAAAGGGAAATAAATTTCAGATCCCAGCGAGATCCCAACCAGATTCAAAATTTGGTTGTGTTGTGTTTATACAGCTGTCAAGCTAAAATTGTAAGAATAAATATTTTTTAGAATATTTTGTGAATCTGTTTTGCCCTTTTATCAACAACTAGGTATCCAAAAATGTGGAAATAGCATGTCTAATTCCAAAAAAATATCCTCTACCCTAGTTAAGAACTGATCACCGTAGCGCTAGGATCTTAAATTTATTTCCCTATATACATATAGTACTAATACGTGGCACGAAATAAAATCTACAGGTACGCCACATCAGATAGTTTGAGCAGCACTGACCTAAAGATCAGAACACAAAAAAGGAAATGGATAGGATATATCCTGAGAAACCCCGACAACATTACTAAGATGACAGTCGACTGAGGGGTCAAGGTCATAGGTAGTCAAGGACAAAGACGTCCAATATCCACTTGGAGAAGATCGATTCCAAAGGAAGTGATGGAAGTGAATAAAACACACAATTAAATCTATTGCCAAAAAATAAACGCTTGTGTCCTTCAAGAAGTTAAATTAAAAATAAATTTACCTAAAATATACAATTTCTCATATCGTCATACAATGTAACAATAGAAACAATTTTTAATATCTTCCAGAGTTTTATTATGTTTACTGACTGTATACATCGAGATAAAATCTTACATTCTGTTTTGACTTGAATCTACTTCTTGTCAAGTACTCTGACAACATAGCCAGTGTCCGAGACAGTTATTTACTTGCATGTCCTCAATGTGAACGTCTTAAACTCATCAGACAAGACAACTTAGTTTTAAAACAAACTCAATATCGTATTCAGTCAATGACTCTTGCTAGAACTAGATAGCAGCACCATAGAAAATATGTTTACTTAATTTTTTTAAGAGATGATCGTTGCTTACAGTAAGTAGTTATAAAGTAGGGATGAAATCAAAACAAACAGTCTGTTAAGCTTAGTTTACAGAAGAATAATTATTCAACTAATCAGTTAAGGCGTTATTTGGAACGTAAACATAAACTGTATAATGTTGATATTGGTTTACAACAGCGGTTTTCAAAATCTGCATCATGGAAACACAAAATATACTACATATGGCTTTCTCAAACTTTTATAAAATTAAAACCAGTCGATCATATTTTGTGGGTTATATCATCATCCCTAGAATAGACAGCCTAGAGACAGTACTATAAACTGAGACAGATCATTAACCTGGTGGACAGATGAAATTAAGGGACGTTGGCAATTGTCTGTAAGTGGCTTACTTATACCCTTTTCACACTAGATCTTTAAGATCGGATGTAAAAGTGAATGTAACTTTAAACGCTAATGTGAAACCGTATGGCCTCGTCTTATTACTGTAGCTGATGAGAGCACCGAAGATTTAAACATCAAATGTGAAAGCATACCGATCTTAAACATCGGTGAACTTTAAGTTCACTCGTCTTAAAGATCTAGTGTGAAAAGGGCATTAGGGCATAGCGGAGTAAAGAAATAAAGGGGATGCCTATGTCCAGCAGTGGATGTACATTGGCTGATTGATGATAATGATGCTGACCAACATTAACTGCGCTATAGTTATTGTTAGGTTTAGAAGTTAAATCTAGTTTGTCTACTTGGAATTATTAGAAAAATCTTTGGACCTCTAAAGTTTTTTAGTGTTGTTTTTTCGTACTGACAGAATTAATTGTATATCTTGATAAAATTATAAGAAGGTCCTAGTGGGACGAAGTAGACGAAACCAAGGAATAGAAAGGCCATCCATCTATATTGGATGGAAAAGGTGAAGACTGAGATGAAAAGACTAGATTTGTAATTTGTTCCGAGTAAAAACGTTATTTTCTAAATGCGTGTATTTTTCTTTAGCATACTATAAAACTTTTTAAATTTGTTGAATCAAACCTATGTCGATAGAATATTTTTTTGTTCAAATTTATTCGAGAAATACACTTCTTAAATTTGGTAGATTACTCCTGAATCACCCTGCATATGAAGAAGTCAAAACCAAAGTGGTGTCACATTTTGAGAAACAAACCGTTTTACTTAGATTAGCTGTATTAATTACCTAGTCTTTACATAATTACTGTAGCAAAGTTTTCAGTGAAATTCCGCAAGATGCTTAAACATATTTTAATTTTCTTTTAAATTATCTTTTTCTTTTTCTGATCTTTCAAATGATCGCTTCTGGCCGTTACAAGTCTCTGCGGTCACACATCTATAGAATTACAATGGGTTTCTACAGCATAATCATCTACTGCCTTCATCAGAGAGCGCTTCAGACTAGTGATTTAAGGTGTCTCTTATTGTAAGCCACGTCCTGAAGTACGGATCAAAATTTGTAGTCCAGAACTGCTAGGCGGCCAATCTGAAGAGAAATAAAGTTCGGTACATTGCTTTCGAGCCACTGTTGCGCAGCCGTCGGTTTGTGGACTGGGACTGAATCATTCTGGAAACTCCAGTGGTTGAAAAAAGAGTTGTTCAGTTCTTTAAGTCAGGGCCGACTCAAGAGTACCTGGCGCCCCGTTGCAAAATTAGGTTAGGCGCCCCCCCGGATATATTTTTTAAAATATTTTTTTGATAACTATTATAAAATAAAACAAAATAAAATAATCATATTTAATTCCCATTTTTAATATAATACTAAATATTTGTAGTAAGTCTAGTGAGTCTTGTAAAAAACAGAATTTACATCTTTGGTATAGTAACAAAAAACATTGTTATAAAAAAATAACATATCGAAACCTAGGATAGATCCAAAATATACCTTTTACTATAAAGTAAGAACAAAAAATCAGAATAATGTTAATAACTGTCGAGCATAATAACGAACAATAATAAATAAATAACGTAATTACAAATAAATCACAAAAATATAATAACTTAGTTTGGATTTGTTATAAATAATTAGAAATTGTAATAATCAAAAATTGAATAGTGACCTATTAATCACCTAGTCTATAATATAAATATGCAAGTTTTATAAACCAACCAAATTTCCTTTTTGGCACCCACCTTTTATTAGAAGCCTTAAGTGCCGCCCAGTAAAAAAAAGTAATTTTTTTCTAAATTTCCTTTTTGCCCCCCCCCCCCCCTTTACTAGAAGCCTGAAGTGCCGCCCAGTAAAAAAAGTAATTTTTTCTAAATCTCCTTTTTGCCCCCCCCCCTTGCTAGAAACCTGAAGTGCCGCCCAGTGAAAAAAGTAGTTTTTTCTAAATCTCCTTTCATGGCGCCCCCCCTTTTACTAGAAGCCTGAAGTGCCGCCTTGTAAATAAAAGTAGTTTTTTCTAGATTTAATTAAAGGGCACAATACTTATTACAAAAATGCATTTTATTTTAATTAAAGCTTTTTTTATATTGTAATAGGCTATACATTTTTTCTTCGACTCTGCGCCCATTGATCGTGGCGTCCCGATGCGGCGCATCGCCTGCATACCGTCTTGAGTCGCCCCTGCTTTAACTATCGACTTCAGCACTAATTTCTAGTAGACTTTGATCGGCGTTTTTACCCCTTTATCGTAAAAACGAAACTTAGTGGTACCGTCATAACTCCCACTCTATCAAGCCAGAACTGAAGCAGGGTAATGGCTCCTCTGGAGTAGGGCTTTCTCACAATCTTCTCGTGAACTTGTAGCATAAACCACATCATTCTGGCGGTCGAAATCCTCATCAATATTAAAACTCTTTTCATGAAAATCTTTTCAAGAAACTGATGTGAGTTGACCTGATTGAACCTAATTTGCCTAATAGAATGAGATGACCTAATTCTATTGACGAGTGGCCGGGCAGAAGTGCTCATTTTGAAAACTAATTGGTGTTTCTTGTTTAAGATACATCTATATACAATGTTGTAAAAGAAAATTAAAATATATTCAAGCATCTTTGTAATTTCACTGTGTAATTTCACTGAAAACTTTGTAACAGTATTTATGGGTAGACAAGGTATCCATCACTCTATCGGAAATTCTTATACATAAAATACCAGATGAAGTTATGACATGCTCCACCTTTGCATTAAACATTATTTGCATTTTTGGTTCGCTTTTCTTAGTTGTACTATATAAGAATTTTAGATACTGGAACTACTATTTTCCAAATCTATTTTTAGGAAAAATGTCATTTCAAAGTTCAAATAAGTAGAATGATTCCAGTCACGTTTAGAGTCAGAGTTTACAAGGTTAGTATCCTGAACTGACCCAAACTTGAACGATACATTCAAAACGAATTGCTATCGAATGCATTACATTTTAGGAAATGTGCTAGGAATGTTTAAACTATGAATACAATGAATTGAGTTGCAGATTTACAGCTATGCACTGACAATAGTTCTCTCAACTATCCAGCATCCAGTACATACAGCCTGTTCTCTAATACTAGATGATTATGCAAAGTAATACTGCTATAAACTTCATTGCACTTTGTACTGATTCCACTGGCTCATTCAACATCAATTGTAAGTTGGATATTAACCAAATCGTTTACGAATTTCTTACATTTTACTTAAAAAGATTAGATCAATTCTGAAAACTACTAATCTACCCAAAGGGTGGTTTGGAATTTACTTTTTCTAACGCCAAATAATATTGTTTAGTAAGAAAATAATTGTTTATTTTCTGAATTCCTACTGAAATTTTTTGAACGAAAGTGTCATTTCATCAAAGGGTCTGCATTTTTCGTCTTCGGTTTTATTATTGATTTTGCTTCAAACTGGGCTATTGAATTCAAGATGGAAAGAAGCAAATAAGAGTAAATTTTGGTGTGAGTTCAAAAGGGATGGTAAAGGTGTAGAAACTTCTTGTAAACTAAACAATGCCTTTGGTAAAGATGATTTAGGATGTACGATCCAATGTTGCAAAAATTTCGTTCTTCGGATGAGAAACTTGAGGATGCAGGTCGCTGGCTTCCTTTTTCAGTTAATAACGATCCATCGAAGGCGTTAGTTGAATCAGAACCACGCAAAATTTGGGAACTTCTACGAAAGTTATGCGTTAGTAATCCAACAATTCTGGACCAATTAAAATAGAATTTGAAAGTTATAAATGGCAATTATCTTCCTACTTACCTAATACATTAAATATAATTTGTGTTGACTGAAAAGTTTTTATAAGGGAGATGTTTTTAAAAGATATAAATGACGATCTATTCTTTGCATTTCAATTGAAAAAAATGAAGGCGCGAACATGATTTGTTTTGGATTTGTACGCCTACCTTAAAAAATGGGGGTTAAATTCAATTAACCATCGACATCGACTCCGATATCCTATATTTATACCAAAAAAGTGTCATTGTGTATTTAGAACATTGATGGTGTGGTGAATTACGAATTGCAAGAATCTGGTTAGTTTTCTAATTCAGAGCGTTATCAATAGCAACGCATACGTTTGAGTTACGAAATAAAGCGAAAAAAACATTTACTGGTTAAAGAACTAGACACGTTATTCTGTAGCACGGCAACGTTTGCCTACATTTCACGAAAGGGATTAAGGATATTATTTGTTCCTTGGGCAGGGAAGGTCTCCCTCATGCAGCGTATTCAACGGAACTAGTGCCGTTGGATTACCAACTTTTCCGCTCGTTGCAACATCATCTGACAGGTATTTCGAAACAGTTGAATTTTTCTTTAAATGGGGGGTCAAAGCCATAGTGGTGTGTCACATTTTCAGAAAAAAATGACTACATGTGGTAACACAAACTAAACAATCTGTTAAACACAAAGTGGCAACACTAATATAAATTATTCTAATAAATATATTCTTTTTTAATTACTTCTCGACAAAGGTTAGCATGTCAATTTTAATTTTAGACATGGCACTTCGGAACGGACTCACAGTTTGTAAACCAAACTGTTCTCCTTTTTCCCACTGTTCTTGAACATTGAATTTTTCCTTACATTATTAATAGAAGTTGTAGGTATTTCTCGTTTCTCATTACGCGTCCTAGGTATTGAAGTTTCCTTTTCTTTATAGTGTGCATCAGTTCTAACTCAGTGTTCATAGCTTTGAGAAAAACGTATTTTATATGATCTATCCAAGACATTTTTAAAATGTGTCTGTACTGTACACCCACATCTCAAAATCAGAAAATTTACGACATGCATCCAGTGTCATGTTGTGTCTGGTAGATGCTTCCGCGCCATATAAAAGGATATGAAATACTTTACAAGTGGCTTTCTCAATGCCAAACTTAAATCGCGGCAAATAATGAGACTTCTCATAATACCGAATACATTTATGGCTTATTCTATGCGGCCTTTAATTTCGATAGAATCTTCCCATTGATCGTTTAGGTTTCGTCGAAGATATCTTTTGTTATGAACCGTTTCGATCTCTTCATTCACTATTTTTATTCGTGTTGTTTTTATTCGTTATCATTATATGTTTTCTTTTTTTTCTGATTATCATTTGGTCTGTTTGGTATTTTAAGATTATGTGCTCCATTGGTATACTTTATTCTTCTTTACTCCTACGATATATATAAATTAATATAATGATAATATTATGATTATGAACCTAATTTCTAAAAAATTTTATACAATTATTTAAAATTACATCTAGCAGCAGTATCAAATCTATAAGAATTTCAAACGGAGTGACACGTAAAATATTATAACGAATCTAGTAAAATTCTCATTGTTGAAATGAACAAAATGTTACTTTAACCACTTTGGCTTTAACCCCCTCAAACCAGGCCTAATTTATCTTTAAAATGTACCAGATTAAATTTGTGCACCTTATAATATTCAATGTTTCATTAAAAATTTACACTTTTAAAACATAATTCAAGAATAATGCAATGATATGTGATACCTGAACTATTACGTAGTCTGAACCGAACAATACATCCCTCACAGTATTCCTGAATATGTAGATGCATCATTGCGCAATGTTTATAATTGATATCGGAAGATATGCCTCATAAATAATGAGGCGCATCATTACAGTAGTTATCTGTTGAACTTGCATAATACTTCATTCACAGCTGTTAAGATATGCCGATTAATTGGACATTTTTGTGTTTACTATTAACAAATAAATAGTAAATGAATTGTGATGTTTCACTATAATATATTGCTCTCAAGTATATTATATAATTGCTGCATTGATACATGATAAATAAATAATTTAACTCTTTAGATACGTGAAAGAGTAATAAATTATTTTCTGACAATGAAAAGACCACACATCTTAAATAAATACATGTTTAGAATTACTCTTTCTCTCGAATACAAAGGTCCGCATGAAAAGAAGTAATAAGCAATTTGTTTGGTTCGTTAACGTTAGCGTAAACATAAAAAATAACTAGTGTTAGGACGTAATTAGTCCCTGAACTAAATTTAATATGTCTTCATAGGCGTAGATTTTAAATGTAAAATCTGGCTTCTCTTAAATTCATTCGTAATTTTCAAAAAAAAAAATATATATATATATTGTACATTCAATCCTCAACGATTATGGTTAATTTAATGATA
This sequence comes from Liopterus haemorrhoidalis, assembly GCA_963971575.1. Classification (NCBI taxonomy): domain Eukaryota; kingdom Metazoa; phylum Arthropoda; class Insecta; order Coleoptera; family Dytiscidae; genus Liopterus; species Liopterus haemorrhoidalis. The sequence continues at coordinate 20,359,594 of OZ020615.1, read as the reverse complement.
CGAAATTAATTAAATTATTTCATTAAACATTTATTTCAGTGTAGGTTCAACCAATTAGTAAAACTTTTTACTTTTATTTGGGTACAGTTGTACCAAAACCTTATACACAATTTTAAGGAAACGATATACACATTACTTTTAATTAAATACAGAATATATTTCGCGCTTGATATGAATGTTTCCAAAATAATTCTTAAGTGGGTTTTACACGGTTCAATTTATTGTTTAATAAATTGAAAAAGTTGTCTTTCAATTTATTGATGTGTATAAATTGTTCAAATTTTGTCAATAAATGGTTCAATTTATTGACGAACAAATGTATCAATTTATTTTCAAAATAGAAGTTCTATTTTTCATCAAATTTTTAAGGAATTCTAAGTATATTTTTATCTGTTTAGTTATTGCCAACTGTTTAGTCGCAGCATAACCAACAAATGTATAGGTTATGTGTTTTGTTTTCAATTTTGACAGAACCGAAAACGTTGTAATTTACCATCATCTAGGTTATTTCATTTGTTTTCGTTCACAGTTCGTTATTTTATGAAGATTATTTCAATATTGTCATTTTGATAAATATGTCAACATGTTTTACAGTTGGTAATGTAAAAGTTTTCAAAAAAATTGATAAATAAATTGATGTGTGTGAAGTGATCCATTTATTTTCAAGGTTACCAATAAATGTTTCTATTAATTCACAAAAAACTTGTTCAATTTATTAATCAATAAATTGAACTGTGTAAAACAACTTTAGAAGGACTTAATTTGTCCGTTCACTGGTAATAACAGTCGGTACGCGACAACTCGGCGAGCTGTATCTGATTTATAAGGATCCAGATATAGTCCGAACAATATAAATCAATAGGCTAGGGATGGCTAGAACACCTAGAGCGAATGTGACCCAGTGAGAAGAAGCACCATACAGCACAGCTCTCTCGGACAATATTTCGCCTGAAGTGACCAAGAGTCATGAACAAGCTGGGCAACAAAGATTGATTGCCACAAAAATTCAGCTGACAGCAAGCACTCGGGAAAAAAAAGCATTGGAAGGCCAAATCTGGGATATATGAATCGGTGGAACAAAGACCTAAAAAAACTAAAGGTTTAAAATTGGATGGTCGCTAAGAACAGGACAGAATGAAGAAGAATCCTAGAAACGGCCAAGACCCAGAAAGTAATGTCGATGATGATGATTGCAAATGATAAAATTGTATAATTTTTCTATTCAAACTATTAATCGCATTACCCGTAAAGTATCTTCAACAAATTCAGAATTTTTGTCGGCCATATTAGATAATTAAATAAATATGTGGGGCTCTCCTTAAATCAAATAAAAATGTAACTTTTTAAGAGTACATGAAAACTGCATCTGCAAATATTAGTTTGTTTTACTGGGTCGATTAACAAAAAAAAAAGTTTTATAATATATAAAATATTTAGATTTTAAGGAAAAATATTGTTGCATTACAATTAATGGTTTTTTCTTCCCGGAAAATAAATTATTCACATTTGTGAATAGGAAGAATGCCATCTAGCCTTCTATGCAGCGGGCTATTGACGTTTAGATTGTTTTCCTAGTTTTTTTTTTATATTCTTGTATTAGCTACATTTTTAGATAAAAAGGACACTGATAGTTTGCTGTTCTTAGGTTTGCATTTAAAATATATATTTACATATGGGAACAGATGTACTTTTCAATGCTGTTTTAAGAGAAAATTCACCCGTTTTAGAATACTACACACCTTTAATTTATAGTGTTAAAGTTCAAACAGTATAAATAAATAAATAAATCTCAATGAATTTAAAAATGATTTGTAGAAATATATATTATTTAATTGTTAAGTATAAGCCATAACTTTGTTGTATCATAACTTCAATGACAAACTTAGTGGAGTAAAAATAACTAAATCGATTTTTTTACATTTGAATTAAGTATAGACTAATATTGCTCTTCACTCTTTTATTTTACTAAAACATACCTATTGAAATCATATTTAGTTTGTGTTGCATAGTCATTTTGAAGATTTACAAATTTTAAATGTTTTTATTTAATATACGGACATTTGTATTGATATCGGCAAATTTTATTATGTTTATATTTTCCGACATTTTATAATACGTTCTGATTTGTTTTGACACTTGTGTTCACATACATATCTATCTTACAGTAATTTGTAAAAACCTTTTTTATTTAGTTTGTGTTGAGATTTCATTCTTTCAACTAATAAAGATTAAGGTTTCAAGTAATTAAAGTCAAGTCAGCAAAACCAAAATATAGAGTTACTATTGTTCTAATATTCGAACATAAATAATTAGGCTGATGCTGCATAATAATGCAGTAACATCATGGCGTCATGCTTTCAGATAATATAAAAATACTTATACTGAAGAAGCTATTCTGGCTATGATTGAATAAAGATGTTTAAAGCCTATTAATCCGGGAGGCAGCGTTGCAAGTGACCTAGTCCAGCGTTTCCCAAAGTGTGGGTCGCGACCGGGCACCGGGTCGCAGAAAAATTTTGCCGGCTCGCGAAAAAAATTGTAAAAACACAAAAAAGATTTTTTTTGTACATATTATTTTTTTTACGTCAGTTAATCACTAGAATATATGTATTTGTGCTCTTTATTACTAAACTACAATATATTCTTTATTACTATACTATAATCTTTATTACTATTTATTACTGCTTTAAAATAAAATTTGTTTTGTAAATAAATGTTTTTTTCATAAGGTGGGTCGCGAAAAATTTTAATACCTCGTACCGGGTTGCGGACAAAAAAGTTTGGGAACCGCTGACCTAGTCAATTTCATCCCGATTGATTCCTATTGGATATTATTACTTTCGGGTAGTAAGTTGACGATCTTATACCCTTTTCACACTAGAACTTTAAGATCGGATGTTAAAGTGAATGTGTCTTTAAACGCTAATGTGAAACCGTATGGCCTCGTCTAAATACAAGCGATATTTAAGACAGAGATCTGCGTCTTAAAAATCGTCCGCAGTGCCAACATATTATCTATTATAAAAAAATACTCTTTGAATTTGTGCTGTCAACATTTTGTATTATCATAAACAAGAATACTGTATTATATCGACGTTATAAGAAGTTTATACTTATTGTTATAATAAAATTATTTATTTTAATAATGTGTTTAATAAAATACAGAGTTACAATAATTGAGATAAAATGTATCGACTTACATGTTAATACAGGTGTAATATATTCTTTATTGTAGTGTATTGTATTGTAGTGTTCATTCTACAATAAAGTAGAATGAAATGAAGTATACATATTTGTTTATAATAATTCAAAATGTGCGTCTGCGCAGACAGTTCAAAACTGGTAATTTCCTGACGGTAATTTAAGGACAAAATTACTGTAGCTGATGACAGCACCGGAGATTTAAACATCAAGTGTGAAAGCAAACCGATGTTAAACATCGGTGAAATTTAAGTTCACTCGTCTTAAAGTTCTAGTGTGAAAAGGGTATAAGAGTCAGCTGCGTTGGGAGTGGTGGGGCTGGTCGTGAGAAAATGTACATCTTGTAAAAAAACAAAACCAAAAGTCATTTAAAGCCACTTTTACACAGTTATTGTTTAAGTGATAATAATAATAATAATAAAAGTCAGCTGCGTGCGTAGTGGGGGATTACACGTCAGTCGCTTGTATAAACCTGTCATTAAAAAAAAAATGATGAAGTCATTTCAAATACAATGAAACTTATACATCGAACTTATTATATAATTAGAATAATAAAAACAACAATCAGCTGTTTACACAAAGGGAGTAAGACCGTCAGCTGAGGGATTATAATTGCTGAGCGTGTTTTTAGCCTAAGCATTTTATAATCTAATCAGTGATGTAACTGACGATCTTTACCCCGTTATGTCAGCAGCTGACGGTTATTTTTATTTAATATAATATGTAAACTATTCATTATAATAATTTCAAGTGGCTTGAAATCAATTTAGCTATAATTTTATTGTTTTAATCGACTTTCTATATCATATCGTGACACCGAATTAGATAGATCGAAATAATTAAATAATATCACAAAAAAAAAAGATTAAAACTACGAAATTTAACTTGTATTGGTATTAGGTAATTTTTATAATAAACAGTTTACATATTACATTAAAGAAAAATGATCGTCAGCTGCCGACATAACGGGGTAAAGATCGTCAGTCATATCAGTCATTTAGTAATATAATGCGTACAATATAAAAAATCGATTAAAACAATAAAATTATAGCTAAATTGATTTCAAGCCACTTGAAATTTTTATAATGAATAGTTTATATATTATATTAAATAAAAATAATCGTTAGCTGCCGACATAACGGGGTAAAGATCGTCAGTTACATCAATGATTACATTATAAAATGCTTAGGCTAAATGCCCGCTCAGCAATTTAATCCCTCAGCTGACAGTATTACCCCCATTGTGCAAACAGCTGATTGTCGTTTTTATTATTCTAATTATATAATAAATTCGATGTATAAGTTTCATTGAGTTTGAAATGACTTTACATATATATATTTTTTTTTTTATGGCTGGTTTATACAAGCGTCTGACGTGTAATCCCCCACTACGCACGCAGCTGACTTTTTTTAATATTATCATCATCACTTAAACAATAACTGTGCAAATTTTCAAGTGGCTTGAAATGACTTTAGGATTTTTTTTTTTTTTTATATAAGATGTTCATTTTCTCACGACCAGCCCCACCACGATTCTGGCGGCTGACGCTTGTTTCGATTATTAGCCATATCTAAACTATCAATTACAAAAAAAAATAAGCGGGATGAAATGACTCTCGGGCTATATGTATGTGTTTTATTTAACAATCTCCAAAAAACCCATATTCCAACAGTTTGTTATTTATTTAGCAGTTTTGTGTTTAGTTATATATTTTCTTATAGATATCTTATAGATTTTCTATTTATGTGTAGTGCATAGTTTTTAGGTTAAAATCAACTTATTTCTATTTTACTTTTTTTGACCATACTTTTGGATCACATCAGTCCTTTTTAGGCCTATTTTGCCTATTAGTTCTTATTCTTATAAGAACTAATATTAATTTCTATTCTGTTCTTATTCTTATATTTTCATTTCATTTCGATACAAGAGATAGCGTACGAATATTACATTCGTAAAATGGATGCTAAATGTACCTAATATGACGTCACAAAAAAATGTGACGTTCCAAGTGACGCAACTGCACTGACTGGCCGACTACCCAATAGAATAATTGATTATTTTGTATTAATATTCTGTTCGGGCATTTTATTATATCTATTGTAGTGGCATCCTTATAGCATCATTATTGGGATATAGAAATAAAAAAAATGGCAACAAGCTACAGTGGATAGTCGATACTGACCATATAAAATAATAAAAAATATATAAATCAATAAAATAATCTTAACCAAAACCTCCCAATAGCATATCATTCATAGTTTTTTTTTTTTTGTAGAATAAACTACAGGAGTCCAATCCCATATTATTTAAAACCGTATAATTATCGTGAATAATGAAATATTAATAACCTAGGTTCGTGTATTTATAAAATATCAAATCGACATTATCGATTATTTTAGTTCATCACGCAATCCATTCTTGTGCCATAAAATATAATCTATTATGTGTAGAAAATGAATATATATGATATCTGACCCATATATTTGATATTGATTTTTGATTTTCTTTTTATTAATTCTTTTTTATCGGTTAAGCAGTGAAGTGTAAATTAAAAGCAGCGATTGCTTAATTAAGTGTACATTTGGTATGTCAATAAATTACGTCATAACCAGGAATGGACTGGACACGAACAGTGAAAAATATTGACAAAACTTGAACCATTGCGGTTACCAAATTTTGGCTTTCTAATAGACCAGGGCTGCCCAACCAGTCGATCGCGCTGTGATTTTAGGTAGAACTTTAGTTTTCTCTCGCTTCCATGTACTTACTTGTTAGAGTGAGATAAGTGACTGCCAAGATGATGGCCTGGCACATTGAAATATATAATTTTCCTAAATTTACCGTAACCGGTGACCGCACATTAAAAAACCACTAATTTATAAAAATACACTGAAAAAAAAAAACATTATCTTAACATATCCTAACCAACAAAACTTAAAAACAAAGAACCATTTTCTAATCATCTTGCATAAAATTCGCTGCCAATCAATGTGTTGAGCACGGGCTAAAAGTGCAGCCGTGAAGGGCCTATGAAGAATGTACATAAACTTTTTTTTTTTAATTTCTTTTTGCGTTTAGGTTTTTTTTTAAAATGAAAAACAGTTTTAAAATTGCAATATGTAAATGCATTTTTTCAAAATTTTCTTCCTTGGGGAGGACCCCATCACTCGGGAGGGCACTCCATGCCTCCCCGGTGGCCGACTACGTGTTCTGATTGATCGTGGTAACAATATATATAAAAAAGTAGATCCCATATACAAAAAGGTTGAACAGATCTGTAATAGACTACATTCGAAGCCAAATTCACAACGAAAATGAGGGAGACGATTACAGTAGACATGACAAGTGACGTGAATGGAGAGGATAGAAGGGTTAAAAGCAGACGTGGACAAACTTTACAAAATTATTGGATCAACGAAATCAAAGAAATACCAGTAAGCCAGTAGCGGACTGGCAAAAATTTCCGGCCCTGGAAAATTGGAATAAATCGATCCCACAGGGTCAAGAGCCGGCCTCATTGGATCAAGAACCGGCCCCATTGATCTAAGAATCTGACGTATTGGGACCGGCCCACCGGGAAATTGTCCGGTGTCCCGGCGGGCCAGTCCGCCACTGCAAAAAGCTCTAAAAATGCTCGATGAGTAAAAAAAAGACCATCTTTTCAAAATGTTAGTCATAAACTACAAAGTATTTCAATGTAGACGGATTGTTAGCGTTTGATCAGTTGCCTGCGCCTTTATATTTATATAATACTGCGTATAATACTACGTATTTATATAATACTGCTAGTATTTTATTTAAGTGAGTACCTGAATGTCTGCATCCTGCTCTTCAAGTGACTTTCTAAATTTCTGGAGAGCCTCGTAAA
>OZ020615.1:18921899-19152325 GCA_963971575.1 Liopterus haemorrhoidalis | reverse complement strand
CACTTTAAACCATAAAAAGTGAGACCATGACAACTTCCAAAAATGAAAATTCCAGTTAGTTCCGCCTAAACGTCTGGCAAAGCCTATACCGTTGTGATAAGTTAGGAAAGTTAGGTTAGATAGAACTAGGACTTGCAAACCAGTGAAAACCGAAACCGGTTAACCGGTTTTTTGTTCAAATTTTCCGTTTTTTTCCCAGAAAACCGAAAGTCAGTTATATATACCATATATAAATTATTATTATTATTATTATTTTTAATGGATAGATAATTTTATTTTTCTACTGTTATTCAAGAAGTATAAACGTTTAAATTTTTCTAATTTTCTATTTTTTAATTTTTTAATTTGATGTGTAATGATTCGATAGTCTGTTCCTTTGGTTTAAGCGGAACTAAATGGGTTTCGTTCTTTTAGGTTGCCACGAAAAGGTACTTTGTTTCGATTATGGAAACGAATAATATTTATTATAAAATATAATGCATTTTTAAATATTTTGAAGACAATAAATGGGAAATTTGTACTAAGAATTATCCAAAAAATCAAAATATAATGAAAATCGGATAATGTGTTAATAGAGGATCAACTTAAGATTGGATCCTCAGCTATTAACAGAAGTATAGACGATCACCTGCCTACATTTAAAAAAAGTTGTCAGTATTTTTGTGTCACATCAGTTTTCTTATTTACAAAAAGCGTAGAGTGTAAGCATTTGCCACGAAACATTTTTCAAAAATTGTGACAGATGACGAAACTTTTTTTTTTCCACGAGAGAGTCGTGGATTCACTAAGATATGCCATCTTTATGAATCCACGACCAATATGACCAGCTTAAAAAATAATGGCAACACTTTTGAGAGAGTTTACACTTTCAAATACCTTGATAAATCAAGTGAATCTGATAGAACAGGAAATCATGAACAAAATTAAAGCTACTAATGCATTTAATTTTGCCCTCGGTTCTCTCTTCAAAACGAAACTTTTGTCTAGAAACACCAAGATCAGGGTAGGTTAGGTTAGGTTACTATAGTACGTCCAGTAATTAAGTATGGCTCCAAAACATAGACTTTAACAAAGCTAGATCAGCTCATAATTTTCGAAAGTAAAATTTTACACCGAATATTTATTCCCATCCAAATTAATGGTAATTGAAGAATCCGCTAGAACAAAAAATGTGAGAACAGCATTCCAGGCCAAATATCACACAAAAATTGAGAGGTAAACAATTACAGTGAATAGTACACGTGATGAAGATAAAGGAATATAGGATGGTAAAGAAAATATCGGAAGGCAAATTGAACACCCGTCGGTCAGTGGAAAGACCTCTCAAGAGATGAAAAGATCAACTAATCGAAAATTTAATAAGTATTGGTATACAGAATTCATGGAAAGACCTGACAATGAACAGATCAAGGTGGAGTAATTATGTGACCAAAGAAGGAGATATATTTATATATTATTTCTTAATATTTTTTTGTAAAATTGAGCCTTTTAGGCCTCTTTCCTACGTGGGTCCCAAAGCATCATATAGACTAAATCGATGTATTTGCACCAATCACAATATTACACGGAATGTTTCAACTTTTTCATACTTTGAACGATATCAAACCACAAGAGAATGCCATGAAATTGAATTGTGGGTTTGAAAACTTGTGTACATGTTGCTTTATTTTTACCTACAATATCATACCGATTGTTAATTCTAAATGAGTTGTTTACCCATGCGTATAAATGTGTGGAAAACGCGATGATGTGAATACAATTGACAATGAAAATAATTCAAGTGAATTTTTCAGACGAGATACAAAAATAAGCGAGAAAAATAAATGATTTAATTTTGTTAATTTACTAAAAACAAACAACATTATTCTTGGAAGTATAAAAAACTCAAAATGCTACGTTTCTTAACATATTTATTTTACATAATGGTCTATATCAGTGTTTCCCAACCGCCGGTCCTCGAAATTTTTTACTATGCAACTATTCGCCTAATAAGTTATAACCCACTTAATTTTGAGATGCAAATCTCGGTCCTTATGGCCCGGTTACACGATGCCAGTAACTTGTGCAAGTACTGGCACAAGTACTTGTGCCAGTACTTGCACAAGTCGTTTTGTCGTTTACACGTATTCCAGTATCTTATTTAAGTAACCTTGCAAAGAACCCGAAACACACTGCAAAATGTAGATGCTTCCAATTATTTTTTATACGTAAAACCGTCTTTTTAACGCGCCAATTTTCGAAGTCTAACTTAATTTTATGTATTTTATGCGTACGTCTATCTAAACAAAAATGAATCGGCGCCAAAAACTACATTTATTAAAAAAAGGTGTGAAAAAGTTTGTTTTTGTAACCGCGAAAATACATCAGCTGTTCATGGCGGCCATTTTTAAGTCACTGGCACGGCTACTTGTGCCAGTAAATAGGAACGGTTTCTATTCACTTGACTTGCATGAGATACTTGTGCCAGTACTGGCACCAGTACTGCATGTACGTTTACACGATGCCAGTAACTGGTGCAAGTACTTACTGGTGCAAGTTACTTGCATCGTGTAACTGAGCCATTAATCTGTTAATTGCTTAAGTAATAATTTGTTTCTTTTTTCACTACTCATATGTGATTTTTAGGGTTTTGTAGGTATTACCAAAAAACCCTTATACCGTCATTTTGTCGTCTGTCTGTCTGTCGGTCTGTCTGTCTGTCTGTCTGTTCGGTAAAAATTGTAGCCAAACGGCTAAACCTAGAGAGTTGATATTTGGCATGGTTATACAACTCTTTGACCCGCACATAGGAAAAATACTAAAACATCTAAAAAACATATCCCCCTAAAAATATAAACAAAATTCTGAGTAGGGTATCAAATGAAAGCCCTTGGTACGTGGATTAACGATCAAATTTTTATTTTTTCAAAATAAATTATTTTGAAGCGATTTATGCCAAAATTGTGCAAAAAAATTTTTGTCCCACGCCCTGTAGCCCAGATAGATTAAACTAAAAATCTGAAAAAATTCTAAGTAATGTACATTGGTGTGAACCGCAATAGTACAACAGAAATTTTTTATCAGATTACGTTTTTGGAAAAAAACGCATTTTTTGTGATTTTTTGCTAATAATGTACACAAGTTATAGCTTTGTAACACGCTACACTGGAACGTGTATGCTGGTGTAGTGGTTTTGACGCTGGCTTTTCACCCAAGTAAGTCGATCCAAAAGGGATCGAACCATGCGAGAAGAGACAATATTATTTTTTGTTTTTTTTTTTTTAATTTTTATATTGTAAATTATTTTTTCAAAATTCTAGTTATATTTTGGCAAATGTTGCCTTTAATTTTTAAAAGCGTAAATTTAATAACCAGTGGAAATTGTTTAAATAATAATTTAATTCGGTTTCAATGTTCGTGTGCATCAGAGGGGCGGAACTTATAACAACCAATGGAAGCCATAGGCGCAATTTTTAAAATTCTTAATGAACCTTGCTATATAAAAAAAAATACTGCACAGAAACTTAGAAACCTAAATAATGGTATTAGGCGTTCGAATTAAAATTAACAAAAAAAATATTTTAATATAAAATTTGTTTTGGCATCCCAAATAATCATCATTCACTTACTAAATACCTGCAAAATCCTGAAATGTGTGAAAATTCACACTTCACATCAATTTTTTATTTGTAACACTGTTCTGAACAAGTGTATATGAGCATATATGGTATGTGTATAAATACATACAATTAAAAGGATTGACCATTGCCACCACAGTACCTAATCCTTTTGAAACATATATCTGGGATATGTGAATGTTTTCCCAGCTAATGCTGAGAAAGTGCCAGAAAACTCCTTAATAATAGTAATAATACTAATAGTTTCCCATTGCCTAGGTAGCACCTAGGAAAGATAATGTAAGTTCTGTTTCTAGACTTCCTAAACTTATATTAATGAAGATGATAATGAAAATTCCTTGGCTGGGAATTGCACCCTGAACTTGTAACACACGAAACAGAGTTACTAACATATCTATCGATGTATTTATGTATATATGTATATTGTATGCGTGTTATGTATCTGTATGTATTCATATGTGCACATACATATGTATTGTTACGTGATCATTCAAATACTCATCAACTGACACTGTAAAAACCTTTATATTCAAAAGCTCCTACGTCAGATGTAACTGAATCTTTAACAAAACGTTTTGCTTACATAAGCAATCAATAAAAGGGAAATTTATGGCAAGTAACGACATCTATACACAAAAACCCTTACTAACATGAACTATTGTACCCAAGATTGTCATTTGATACAATTTTACTTCTATAACTCACTGATCGCACTTACTATGACATATTAGTGTGCTCATTTTTCCTGTTAAATCGCTGCGAAACTCGAATTTCCTTTATGTTTATTTTGTATAATAAGATGAAAAGAAATAACCAAGAAATGAGCAAAGCAATAAAAAAAACATCCTTCTGGTAAAAGATATTGCATTAAAATTTTATAATATTTTTGCATAAAGTCAACTTTCTTAATGGATTCGTCTAAGATGCAATTTTGGTGTAGCTTTCCCTCAGTAAACATTAAACCATTATGCACCTTGTAGTGCTTGCTTAAAAAAAGTTGTTTTCCTTCAGTTATATTGAACGTAAAATAGAATAATCTATAAGCAAAATGTAATATAGAGATTTCGAATAAATTAACAAACAATTACAATAGACGACCGTAATTTCGAAACCAAAACAAGTTTTTTCTAAGTACAGGGTTGCCACAAGCAGATATGCAAGCTACACAAAACGCCATAACAAGGGGACGCCAAATTAAAATTTTAAAATCATTTGTTTTCTATTCCTAACAACATATAATCGTTTCTAGCATATTTCACTTCTTACAAAATGAAAACAGTTATATTATAGCATAAAAGAAGGATTATTATAGGTAATAAGTGCTACTACAGTCTCACACACTTAATTAAATCCAAACATATAATTAGAAGCATCAAAGAGCGATTTTATGATACACTTACCAGTGGTAACATAAGGCTCGAAAGTCTAGATGTTAGCAAAGACCGTTTTCCTGTTCTCAAAGAAAATCTGCTCGGTATTTTTAAATGTAAAATATCTGATTCATATATGGGCCAATTTAAAATTAACCAAATAAATAGCGAATCAGTATGAAAATAACTACTTAGGTGGCTTGGATATTTGCAACCAAAGAATGGTAAAAAATATTTATTTGTATAAATAACTATTTATACAAATAGTTAATCTAACCTAACCTAACATAACCATCCGAAAATAGGCCAAATTTAGAGTTAGAAGTCGCTGGAATTATGACGGAATTCAGGATTTGATGAGAGAAAATATGTGACTAAAGAGCATAAGAAGCAAATAGGGCCAACTGGAGAAAGATCGTGCAGGAAACCACATTCCATTTTCGATTATTGAGCTACGATGATGATGATGATCATTTGATCTGAAACGACTAGCGCCGCTAACGGCTTTCAGTGTACCTATTGCTGCAGTTCAGAGAACCTCAACCTAACAAATTTAAACTACGAGGGTTATTCGTAAACTAAGGTCCGAATCGCCGTAGCTAATCGAATATCGCGCGAATATTGAAACGCACATGCGCACCGACTCCCGGCATGCCTTGCGCGTCAAACTACATCATTTGAATTGGTATTGTTGCAGTGTGCTGTTTGCAGTGTCAGTTTAACATGTTTAAAACAATTGATCAGCCCGCTGACTGTGAAATACGGTCAGTTATTCGGTTTTTGACAGCAAGGAACGTTTCAGCAGCAGAAATTCATCAATAGATAAGTGAAGAGTAAACTTCGACGTGCAATACAGAATAAGCGACGTGGTCTTCTGACGTCCGGCGTTTTGTTGCTGCATGACAATGCCAGACCCCATTCTACTATTCACACCCAAATTCTGATCAGATCTTTTGAATAGGAATAGATTGACCACCCACCGTACAGTCCAGACTTGGCGCCCAGCGATTTTCACCTGTTCCGCTACCTAAAGGTGTTTCTCGGCGGCAAGCGAGATGACGAGGTGAAAGAAGCAGTTGAAGACTGGTTATCCTCAAAGGTGGCAGACTTCTATGACTTAGGCATACAAAATAAATGTTTAAACAAAAATGGAAACTATGTAGAAAAATAGAGAAAGATGTTAGAAATTAATTAAAAAAGTTTTTTGAAAAAAATCTGTGATTAATTTTTTATAAGGAATCGGACCCTAGTTTACGAATAACCCTCGTATTCTAAGTATTCAGCGTCAAAATCTCTCTCCACCTCACCATTGATTCTTTAAGTTTCGGTTTGAATTTGAACGTTTGTTAATATTACTTATTGTTAGTTATTATTTGAGATGTTATTTTATTTATTTTAGAAAAATAATAATAATAATAATTTTAAATGGGTTATTCATTTTATCCATGTGGGAGATGATTAACAGATCCATTACTCCATACTGGGACAAAGTAATAGAAATCTGGCGACCGAGGCCTTGCAAAAGTTATAATGATGTTAAAAAAATCTTCGATTAAGCCAACGGAGTTACCGAGCTGGTTAAATCGTGCAATTTTGACTGGCTAAAACAGTCCGAATTGTGAGGTTGCTATTTCAATTGAGTGATATTATTCGGGCGAGAATAATATGTATACATTACTCCCATTTTCACAATCATTCACCCCTCATCCAGGTGAAGGAGCTCGCCCCTGGTATAAGCGATTAGCCTCGTTGCAGAAATAGGCCGATGTAAAATAAATAAAATACTTAATAATAATAAAAATCTTCGATTATGAAATTTAAGGAATTTGTGGGAACAAACTGCTACAAATCGTCCGAATTGGAGAAAGATGACCCGTGAAGCAATAAAAACCTTCTAGAGAAAAAGGATCATGTTTCTGAAAACGTCAGAAAGAGAAGAAATCATAATGCTACCAGAGTATCGGACACAATACTTGAGTATCTCTGTAATATTCGGAAGAGTTTTCACTGTTCATATTGGACTTTAGATTCATTAACGATCTAATTAGCTGAAGACATTCTAGTAGCTACTTAGTTATAACGAAGCAGCGTCGTCGATTTTCAACAAATGTATGTATTCGTATACTTGTGTTGTTATTAATATAAAATTATATAATATAGTTAATACATTTGTCTGCATTATAAAAATAATAGTACAAACTTCCCATCCAATCCTAACCAAAATTAATGGAAGCCCAAAATACTTTTGTCACAAAGACGCCTTATGGAACAGCGGCGACGCTCTCTAGGTTCAAAAGTTACTAAAATTAACAGGCTTCTTCGTAGAGTCATTGCAACCGGTTTGTTGCTATTAGCCACAAGCGCAGAGTTTGTAATACTGCTTTAAAATTAGTCTTGAAATTACAAACAATAACTCTTGAAATTATGAACAAACATTGTGCGAATGAAGTTTCATTAGAGCATCACGCGCGGTATCAATATTGCTTTTAGCGTTCACGGGTAAAATAGTCACTGCATTTGACAAAATGTTTGTTATTCGCGGTAAACCTTGGACAATTAAATCGTGAACATTTTCGAGAGATTATTTTTTACAACTTTCGACGTGGATTAACCCAACAACAATGCATCAATGAACTTAATTCGACTTTTGGCGATGAAGCACCATCAAGGACATTTATCGATGGTTTGCCTTCAATTGTGGCCGTAGTTCGCTTAAAGACGAATTTCGTGAAGGTCGTCCAAAATCGGTTGTTGTTCCGGAAAACATTGATGTTGTGCGTGAACTGATTCTGCAAGTTCGTCATGTGACTTATCGTGAGATTGAGGTATCCTTCAGCATTAGTGGGACCAGCATACATTCACTATTGCATGAACATTTGGAAAGATTGGTTTTCGTTGGATCCTACATAATTTGACAATCGCAGTGGATGAATCCTCAATCAGAGTGGAAAATGTGCTTCGAAAATTGGTTCAAACGCATACAAAAGTGTATTGATCTTCATGGATAATATTTTGAAAAACAGTAAAGCCACTTTTGTTGATAAATAATTGTTTTTGCTCTCAAATCCCGAAATATAAAAGGCAACCCTAGTATTAGTTGCGTTGAATTTTGGTTAGTAAACTGAGTTCTCCTACTTAAACTAATTACACCATGATTACAATATTGTCAAACAGACATTTTTAGCATCATGCGCATTATATCTGTATTGAAAGTATTCCTTAATTGTTGGTAACTTGTTAGAAAATTAATCCGCGAACAAAGTTAATGATACAAGTGCCGAAATAAATCGATAGCATTTACATAGAACTAACTAAAAATAATTACCTTAGAAATAAATTTTCATCTGCGTCTTTTTGCTGTTGATGTAAACTAATCTTATCACAAGGTTTCCTGGTTAATTCATTATCAATGTCTTCAATACTGATGACCTCTTCTACACTACTTTGACTATTTTCGCCCATGGCTATGTATTCATTCAGTGGTTTTTTCGTTGAGAATTCCAGGTCGGAAGTATCAATTCTGGATGCTGTATAATGGTTTTGTTTTGTTATCGGTTGGTTCTGCGTCCTTCCAGATGTCTGTGGGAGAAGTTTGAATGTTCCATTGACATCCTGAAAATTACGAATAAGAAGTTAGAGCCGTGAGCTACATAGCAGATATTAAAAAACTTTAGTAAAGTTATAAGGTTTTTATTTAAAATGTAATATTCTACTGAAATTATATTATCCACTGTTATAGTTTATATAATATTATCTTGACGGTATCTTGTTCTTGAGTGTTAGTAATGGAATTAGCAAGCAATTATGAAAAATGCAGTCGTTTTGCAACACTGTGTTTATGGTTTTTTTACTGGCTTTATGCTTCAGATCTTTTTGCAATAATAGTTTTATTACTGCCATATTCCAGAATATTCCTTGCACTAGCGAATAACATTTTTATTTTTCTATCGAATATTTCGTCCTTGAATAACACATATGCTTACAAATGGAAAGATTGGATTATATAAGGATGACAGATCATAGATAACGCACAAAGGTGGTTTTTCATTTCGTATATAGCTTTATCTGCGAATTGTCTGTGAAACTATGTAAAAAGCACAACTTCCCGTTTCCATGGAACTGTACCCAATATCTACATAGCGTTAATAATAGCCAATATCCAGTAAGATAGCAACAAAAGAAAACAAAAACTTTGTGACTATAACAAATTTTATCTATACTTGGTACAATAGGCGTTTACGTTTAGTCAATCAGGTTAATCCGAGCGATCCAAGTGCTCCCGATCCGTTCGTAAGTCAGTCGGTACACATTAGCTTATTTTTAGTTAATCCGACTAATCCGCTGGAGCAATCCGAGCATTTCAAAACAATCTGATGATCTAGCCGCATTGCTAGGATTAATTGGTGGTGGGGGTTAGCGCGGGTAAGTTGAATCTTGCAATCAGATGGAAAGTGATGTAAACATATAGTAAGCATTAGTAAACGTAATCTAACAAAATGGAGGAAATACGTAGTGTTTTTGATAGCTCACATTTATAAAACAATACGCAGTAACACTTATAAACAACGACATAAATGTTATAGTTGTATTTAGCGCCACCGCCACCAGGCATCACTACTTAACTTCAGACTTCAATTCTTTACGAAAAGTGTTAACAAAATCTCAGCAATCCGACTAATCTTGTGTCGTCACTAGATCAATCTGAGCAATTTTGTAGATTGACTAAACGTAAACGCCTAATATTCCTTCGGTGTATAGTCTTAATAGTTAATGGTATTCTTGTTAGTCAAGCAGTTTGTCAGCGTTTGTCGTAGCTATGCTAAAACAAAAACAAAGCTGATAGACAAACTGCGCAATTATAATTCTTTTACAAGCTATCAGAGTGAGTGAGAGGGATATATAATACGGCAGTACGTTAATTATAATATCAGACATATGACCTTCATTGGAAATCTTTTAAAAATTGAAGTCTACATTTCGCGACAATTTCGATATGAGTGCCATTGCTCGGTGGACGTCATTCCTCCATTATTCCCTACATGTCCAATTTCAAATCTCTAAATCCAACCATTTAGCCACAATTTTTACTGAACAGACAGACATATCAGTGACGGTATAAGGGTTCCTTGGTCATACCTATGAAATCCAAACTAGTAAATTAAGTGCAACAGAAATGAGATTTCCGAGAAAGATAGCAGGAAATATAAAATTAGATAGAATTATGAATACAGCATATAGAGAGAGTCTTAGAATGGTTCCCATAAAGAATATATTTGGACAAAGTCCGGGGCAGTGGTATGGACATGTTTGAAGAATGGACAGTAAAAGAGAAGTAAAAGGACTTTTTGAGAGATGGACTTAAATATGATCAAGAGCAGAGCCGTAGTAATGGCCAGGCATCGGGGCAAGTGCCAGAGGCGCGAGACTTGATGAGGAGCGCGTAGCCTGATGAGGGGCGCCATCGTGTGTTCTTGGTTCTCCATTACTCAGTTGTATTGTGGAAATGAGGACCTTTTTTTTGCTCATCAATTGTATTCGGGAAGTGAGGACCTTTTTTTTATTCATCATTTGTATTTTGGAAGTGAGGACCTTTTTTTTAGGTTATCACTTGTATTTTCAAATGTCTATTAAAATAAAAATTATGCCCTCCTTAAATAAAATAAAAGAAGATAAAAAGGCGCTATTTTAAGTTAATTTAATTTATTTGCTAAGGGCGTCAAAAACATTGATACGGCTCTGATCAAGAGGAAAATAGTAAATAGAGTTGTACCAAGAAGAGAGTTGGAATACCAAGAAAGGAGAACTATGATACAAGACAAAAAGAAGTGGCAAAACAAAAAAAAAAACACTGCAAGAATAATACTCAAACTTCTTCTCTCACCAGAAAAGGGTAAAAAGTTTAAGGATTAAGTACTGAGACCGATTATTCTCGACTGTTTAATTTAGTTCGAGAGAATTTGTAACAATTTTAATGTTGAATCAAACCAATACCTATTAAAAAGTGAAACAGTATAATGTTAATTTTGAGTAAAAAATCCAGTGATTTTTGTTACATGAACAAGCATGAAAAGGTGATTAATGCGTTTGCAATCTAGTTTAGTTACAAAACTATATGAAAACCATAATTTGATAAGCATCTACTTCACTTATAATTAACAATTATTTTTTAATATTGCGCCACAGAAACTCGTAAATTATAAACTTGAAGAGTATAGAATAGAGTTTTAAATAACTCAATTAAAATTTGAATATTTTTACGGTACAAAGAACTGAACATGATGACAACAAATGAACATTTCTTATTACTATTTTAATCTCAATAATCCAAAGTGTTGTATAATTTATTAACTGTAAAAAAAATTCTCCGCGACCACTATAGAATTTACCAATTCTAAAACCAATTTTGACAACAGAAAGTTAATACTCTAAGACAAGAGTTGGAATGTCCTTCTAAAACACTTATCTTCTTATGCATTTTGCGTGTATTTCATTCATCACTTGTTATGGAATACCTATTCCATGCTTGTTGTCATTTGTTTTTGTAGGGTTACATTAAAATATATGCAATCTTTACATTAAACAAATGCAACATAACTTCCTAAAAAGTACTAAAATAGTGGCCGATGTGCGGCAAATTAAACTAAAATTAAACAAATAATAAATAAAAAAATAAGTTTAATTAATTGATTAATTTGTTATGTAATATAAATTATTTGTTAAAATAAAATGTTTCTTAAAATAATTATTTGTTATATTTTTTTTTCTGGTGGTCGTGGAGAAAGTAGGGTCTGTAACTCGGTTGGAAGAGAAAATTCGGCTCGCTCTCGGAATGTTCCACATCCATCGAATTTTCTTTACGAGGGTTGCCTTTTATATTTCGGGATTGCGCTAAACTGTGCTGTCATCTGACAACTGACGCTTCTATTGTAACGTATGACATTTTTGACGGAATACGTACTCAGAATATTTTGACGTACGAGCGCTAATTGTGTCGTTTACAGTAACTTGAAAAAAATCATCTTGGCTAAAGATGGAATTAAATTGAGAACATTTTCGAGCGATTATTTTTTACAACTTTCAACGTGGATTAACCCAACAACAGTGCATCGATAAACTTAATTCGACTTTTGGCGCATGCAAATCTGTATTGATCTTCTTGGAGAATATTTTGAAAAAATAAAGCCACTTTTGTTGATAAATAATTGTTTTTGATCTCAAATCCCGAAATATAAAAGGCAACCCTCGTACCACATTAGCAATATTCATAGTTCCCTTTCCAAAAAGTTCGGTATAGTTATGTAAAAATTAGTCAGCTAATATCCTCCGGTACAATAATTATTCAAATGCCTAGTTTTAAGAAAGGATTCGGTTTCGACATTAAGGAATAATTTACTTTATTTAAAACTAATTATGAGTGATTTCCTGCATTCCAAAACTTACTATGTAAGCCTTTTACAATTTAATATGCTTCAATTATTATCTTTTTGTCTTGAGATCGTCAGAATGTCAACAAGGAAAAGTCATAATAAATTGTGCAACGAAACACGGTACTAAAACATTTTTCATCATAAAGAAGAAAAATCTAGTAGGAAAATTGCAGCACAGTTCACTGCAATCAATCTTTAGTTCTATGTTCTCTTATCCTACGATTTAAAAGTTGCTTTTCTGTGAGTAGTGGCTTCAGTTGTCAAAATCTTTGATGGGACCTATCATCGTATTATGGGAATATGATGGACAGAACACATGTCTAGCAACAATATTCTGGACAATGTCGGAAAGATGCCAGAAATTCTGTTTACGGTGAAGTGTCTCCTTTTCAAATTTGAATATCTCGGACATATAATGTGAAACAGCAGCAAATATAGTTTGCAGCTACTGATATTACAAGGCAAGGTATGTGGCCGAAGAAGACCTGGTCGATCTCGAACATCTTGGTTGCAGAATCTACGCCAATAGTTTTCAAATACCTCTACAGATTTTATCCGGGCAGCTGTAGACAAAGTAAAAATTTCCGAGATACGAACCGAATAAGCACTTCAAGAAGAAGCTGAAACCGAGCCGGCCTTAGAATGCATTACGCCCCATGCAAAATTCAAAACGAGGCTCTCCCTCCATCTCTCAAAGAAGGCAAAAAGTTATAGAAATGTTATGAGAATTTTTTATTATAAATATATTATATGACTACAATAAACTATTTACAAAAATTTAAATCCTGCATTTCAAAAAAATTATACTCAGTATTTTTTATTAAATAAAATTATTTTGGGGATAATTGTGTTGACATTTGGTTTCTCTTAATGATGCAGAGAGATCGTCACGTAGTCAGTCATATTTTGAATTCTAATTCCACCAAAAAAAAAAAACTGCTGTTTAGCCATTTGTCAAAAATCAACCTCGAGTTTAAACAGCCTACATGAATCTAAATCTCTACATGGGGCGCCTTATCGGTCGAGGCGCCCCCATGGGGTGTTTAGCTAGCTTACCACATCGTCCCTGAGCTGACAAAAGATGTATTGCTATACAACAGAGCTCCTCAAACTCTTCCAGAATAGGACCACATCAAAAAATTTTACATAAAGGGCCAACGGAAAAAACTATAAGTAATATAAGAGCTACCGAAAACTGATCCTTCAGGACAACAGCAGAAAAAATAAAACTTGATATAATTTGGAATACAGTATGTAGAGTCTTGGAATGGCCCGTAGAGCAATAATTGAACAAAACAGATAAGATGGTATAGTCATGTTTGAAGAATGGATAAAAGGGGAGCAGAATGCAACGAGTTCTACGGCGCATTGACGGCGTTTGGACGGCGCTATCTGTCAGAGGAAAGTTAAATAAAGAGTTTTTGAGGCAATGACATTAGTGTCAGAAGAAATTGAAAAGTCTGCAACAAGAAAAGGAATGGAATGGGAAGGAACGAGGACTATGACGCAAGATGAAAAAAATGGCAAGACTGGAAATGTCACTGTTAGAATAATAGATGGGACATGATAAAAAATAAAGGACAAATCTAGTAAATATTTATAAAAATAGAAAAATAGTTTGTATTTATTATTTTATAAATAAAGGCTCAAGAATAAAATTAAAATAAATTTAAATCAATATGATTTTCTTATAAAAATGGCAATAGTAAAATATAAGGCAATTTAATGTTTAATTTTTCATATGAATATATATATATATATACAGGGTGTTCAATTTAAGTGTGTCACCATTGCTATGTCGAGAAATATAAGAGCTACGAGGTTGGTTAAATTAGCAAAGAAATACCATTTTGCAAGTTTATTACAAAACTATTAACACATTTTTTTTATGATCAGTGGTTCTCCAAATATGGAACCCAACTTTCTTATTTTAAATGAGAACATTTTTTTAAATATTTTTGATCGGAAGTGAATTTTATTCTGAATTCAACGAATATACAATTTAGAACCCTTACATCACAAAAAATTTTAGAAAAATGCATATTAAATTGACATTAATTTAAATTAAATCGCACAGGAATCAGCGTGCTATGAATGAAACAAATGAATATCAATATGTATTGAACAGTTTAATTCTATGACATAGTACAATTTTAATTATAAATTTTGCTCTAAATTGCTTCCATTCTTATTAATACATAATTCAATCCTTAAAAGTAAACTATTTCAGACCTTTTTTAATTTTTTCATATCAATATTAGATATAATATCTTCAATATTGTCTTTCAAATGTTGTACTTTTGGATGCACAGTGCTATAAACAATATCTTTTACATAGCCCCATAAGAAATAATCTAGGGGATTTAAATCTGGAGACCTTGCGGTCCATGCAATGGAGCCATTGGTGCCTATCCACTTATTTGGAAATTGTTTATTTAAATATTCAGTTACTAGGCCAGAAAACAAAATTCTTCACAAAATAGTCGAATTGACATTTAATAATTAATCAAACAAACAAAAATATTCATTCATAGCACGCTGTTTCCTGTGCGATTTGATTTAAACTAATGTCAATTTAATATGCATTTTTCTCAACATTTTTGTGATATATGTGTACTAAACTGTGTATTCGTTGAATTCAGAATAAAATTCCCAACCGAATTCCCAACCGAAAATAAGAAAGTTGGGTCCCATATTTGGAGAACCACTGATTATAAAAAAAATTTGTTAATAGTTTTGTAGTAGACTTGCAAAATGGTATTTCTTTGCTAATTTAACCAACCTCGTAGCTGTTATAGTTCTCGAGATAGCAATGGTGGCACACTTATATTCAATACCCTGTATATATATATATATATATATATATATATACACATATATATATATATATATATATATATATATATATATATATATATATATATATATATATATATATTAAATATGACATTTATTTTTTAAAAACTTTGATATTTGTATACAATTCATGTCATAATTATACTTGATATAGGTACATACATACATGCTTCTATTGTTTCCATTTCTAGTTGAATGTTTCGCTGGTCAACATATAGTTCGTTATCGAAAATATTCTCTCAATCAGACAGTAAAATTTAAAATATATTTTTTATTCTAAACATTTAAAAGGAACTAAATAGAATTTTATTTTTCTTAAATTGTCACGAGCTTATTTTGTATCGATTGAAGTGGGCTTTTCCTAAACAAAATCATCAAAAGCTTCATTCAAACATTAAAAGTTACTATATTGCAAAATCTAGGTCCGCTTAAACCAATGAAATCAACAGGTTATTTGATCATTTTGTCGCCGTTCCTCAAGATTTTCTTTAGTAATATAATTTTTAATAAAGCATATTTCATTAAATAATTCACCATCATCGATATTCAAATTTCTCCTATTTGCAATAAAAGTAACGTCTTTCTCAACAATCGTCCACAACGAAATTTCTCGTGATTGGATTCGAGTTCCTTAACTTTTACGAACGCGATGTTCCAATGATTCTAAAACTAAATTTCTATTCTTTAAATGACAAAACAAATAATAAAGGACAAAAGTGGGTTTTTAATAAATAAATAAATCTAAATCACAACGCTCTAAAATAAAGGACTGTCCTCTATTCGCAACTCCAAATAACAGTGAGACATCTGGTGGCGGCTTGGTAAATTAAACAGAAGCGTATATTTATATAATATTTGTAGTGTGTTGTGCTGCAGTTTATGTGAATTAAAACGTATTTTTTAAATATAGTGACTTAAATACAGTGCTTTTTTGCTGAAATATTGTTTGAACAGATAAATATTAAGAAAAAACTTCTGACATATACGCTTCTCGTCGGCCATCAACTGTCGTACGCTGCGCCACTAACGTTAGTTTGAGTCTCGAATAATAAAGGACGTATGGTCACCGTAACTATGACGCAAGATGCAAAAACGGAAAAATCACTGCCAGAATAATAGTTGATGAATATGGGTCGTAAACTTCGAAGACTAACAAACTTCGAAGTTTACTACTCTTAAGAATAGTACTTAAACTCCAACAGCCTAACACCAGAAAATGATTATTATCAGATAAAAATATTATATCCAGTAATGTTATTGTAAAAATACTTTTCCACCTAATCATAATGACAATTTTCTGTTTCAATAGCAAGCCACACAATCAATTTACTTTATATTTCGGGTATAGTATTACAAAGAACTTTGCACACACACTGTCAGCAGTAAATCAGAAACTGGACAAACTAACAGTATATAAGGTTTCAGTGAAACCTTATGGTATAACTAGATTGATTACGAAGAAGATCGATAACTGGAAAATACACGTGAACTATTTTAAAATTAAATTTTTAGATTTTTCCATTTTGCACACTTACGAGGCTTGTCCACAAAGTAAAGAATGTCAAATAAAGTCCACGGAGATCAATTTTCCCTGCTATTTCTTGTCTAGTTGGCTTTAGTGAAGCTCGTATGGCTCGCTCATAATGAGTTTTACAAAGCGCTCGGAACGTTTAGTGTGTTTTTATTAATTTTTATCATGAACAATCTCATTGGAAATTCCATCACATGCGTTCAATAATTCGTTTTCTTAACGGTACGTATAACTTATTTCTATAAGTTTGTTATATAAAACTAACAATCTGAAATAAAATTAGTAACCATCTATACATCAAAATTTGTAGAGTATTTTTATCCATCTAATAGGATATTTTTAATTGGGGGAAAATTGTAGTAAAAATTTTATCATTCAGTAACTTAATAATAGATCACAATACTTAATTTTATAATTACCGACCGCCAACATATATAAGGGAGGTATTGTGATCATACCGATTTTGACATTTCGAGATTTCGATGGATCTCCACGAATAGAGGTCCCTACATAACGTTTTGACAATTTTTAGC
Source organism: Liopterus haemorrhoidalis (assembly GCA_963971575.1). NCBI lineage: Eukaryota > Metazoa > Arthropoda > Insecta > Coleoptera > Dytiscidae > Liopterus > Liopterus haemorrhoidalis. Next base: position 19,134,991 of record OZ020615.1, on the reverse strand, counting down.
ATGGTGTCTGTTGGTCTGTCTGTCCGTCTGTCTGTGTACACGTGCAGAGCAAATTAGGCCAAAAGAATTTTTATGAAACTGCATATTTAAGCTTTTGATATCAATGACACGACTTGATCAACTTTTGGTAAAAATCGGAGTAGAAATGGGAGTTTACTAGTGTCGATTTTAAGATTTTTGCGAATATTTAGCAACAGAAAAATATTTCGAAAAAATTTATTGAACAAAAGTTGCTATAAATGCAATAACTACTAACTTTTATTTGAGACGTTTTTTGATAAAACGAAAAAATTCGAAATAATTTTGTAAATATTTTTGAAAGTATCAATTTTTTCATACCTATATGTAACGTTTCCATGGTCATGATAAATAATATCTCTGTTAGAAAATATTAGGCCAAGTTATTTCTACTCTGCTGCTAGAATGTATTTTATACAAGTACTTTATGATGGCGGTCGGTCCTGTGGTGGCCACAGCTGATTTAAAAATATATATATTTGTGGGTTTCAAATAACTTTTATATTTATATAATTTTGTGTAGGAATATTGAAATAGTACAAATAATAAAAAATTTTCAACATGATTGTTTATAATTGAATGGTATCACGCCCAGGGGTTCTCACGCCCCCCTCCACTCACTCAAAAAACACGCTTTTAAGGGACACGTTTATCTTGTAATTGAGATTACTTTATGAAAATAGAATTCCTCTTGATTAACGTTTATTTTTTGCGAAAATTAAGTCAGTTTTACCTGCAGCACCTTTAGAAGAACCGCGGCAGATTCAAAATGTAGAAAAACATACCAAGTAGGTACAACTATAAGTAATTTTCACAATAGGACAAAATAGCTAGAAACATATTTGTAGACTGAAGCTTTAGCTATAATTTTCCGCGTTTTACGCAAATATACATCGATTGTTTTAAGATAGAGTCTATAATGCAATTGGTTGATTTACAATTACATAACATTATTTGCAATTTAAAATATCCTATTAAGTAGATAAAAATTCGTTGCAAATTTTGATGTATAGATTGTTACTTATTTGATTTCAGATTGTTAGTTTTGTATAAGAAACTTTTAATCTGAGGGGGTTTTACGTACCGTTAAGATAACAAATTACTGATGAAATATTCAATGAGATTGTTCAAGATAAAATGAATAAAAATATACTATATTTTCCGAGAACTTTCTGAAACTTACTATGTGTAAACCAAAGCACTGAAGTCGATTAGACAGGAAATGGCACTGAGGAGAGATCTGTACTATTCTACAACTGCAAACCCAGCAATATTCGTGACTGTAAATAATCAAATAAAATTTCTAATACAAATAAATAAAATGATATGTGACTAAATACAACTAAGAAAAATAAATTACTAAGGTAACCTAAACGAAAATTTTACAAAAAGTAAATTTATTTACCTAAATTTGCACCTAAAATAGACAGTACGCATGCGCAATAAGGTGGGTTTGCAGAAGTAGAATAGTGCCGAGAGATCCTCGTGAGAACTATTTAATATTCTTTACTTAGTAGAAATTTCGCAAGTGTGAAAAATTTAAAAATCTGAAAATTTTATTTTAATGTAGTTGTCGTGAATTTTCGGAATATAGATTGTTACTAATTTTATTTCAGATAGTCAGTTTTGTATAAGAATCTTGTAAGAACTAAACTGTTGTGTCTGCTCTTAATGCGCAAGATGTTCGATCAACATAATGATTTATTGTTTGATGGACAATTTATGGACCAAATATAACCAGAATGAATCTTCGGTGAGAAAATGGTGTCTGATGTTTAAAGATGAAAGGACATGAGAATTTGAAAAATGGGATTGACAATCACATCCATCAGAACAGACATTTCACTATTGACAAACTTCATGACAATTTTCTTCAAGGATGTTGTTCTCATATTCATGAATTATCAGCAATCCATGGAGCACAGAATGATAGGGATAACCTTGCGAGATAGAAAACGTAATATTTGGACACGGCAAAAATCTGGTGTTACGGACATTGTATAGACAGTTGCAAGACGAAAGTGGAACTAGGCTGGACATGTAATGAGAAGAACTTATGAAAAGTGGACCATACTTATCGTCCACTGGCGGCCAAATATGGCAAAAAAAGCACAAGCTGACCGCCTAAAGATAGTGTAACGATAGAAAGGACTTAGCCGGCAAACGCTAGAGGATAGCAAAGGATTGTGCAGGTTGGACGAAAAAGGAAAGGATTATGTCCAATATTGGACAAACATGAATATTTGAAGTAGAAAACAAGATCCAAAACAGGAAAATCTGTCCGAGATTTTCGTGTAATGTAAAATAGTCGTAGGAAATTGATGTTCTAAACCAGGCATGTGCAACCTCTCAAAGACCGAGGGCCGGATAGCGATATGAAATACATTCGCGGTCCAGAACTTTTTTTTTTAGAATCATCAGTTTTGTGAAATTACTTCACTGAAATTGTCCTTATTATAAAAAAAATAAAACATATAACCTATACAAAAAAAAGTTCATAACATTCATAAAAAAAAACACAAGAAAAAAATTAAATCTTTTACAATGCATAAATATTGTTAAATAAGAACAAAATGTTTATTTAATTTTAATGGCACGGTTGGGACTACATATTGCTTACAAGTTTGTCAATGTTCGGGGAAACAACTGATGTAGCAACACGCAACGTGTTTTCTAGGTGCGAATCCGTTCTTCGCGTCCTTGTTTTTGATTTAACGAACTTCAACCGAGAAAATAACTGCTCAAATTTGTAAGTGCTTCTAAAGAGCGTAATTCACTTCTGAGCAAAAACTGTGAGTTTCGGGAATTTGTCAACTAGGAAATATTTCTTATAAAGCTCAATTAGTGAAATGTCCTTAATTTTTTACTTCAAATATGAGTTCTCCTGTAGCTCAAGTAGTTCCATTTGCAGAGAAAGTGGCGCTTATTCCACATCAACATCAACCGTTTAACCGCATTTGATCTCTGAAACCGCGATATACGTTGAAAAAACAGATATACTCGCGGGCCAGATTGAATGGAATTTGGGATAGTTATAGCGGGCCGGACAAAATGAGGCAACGGGCCGGATCCATCCCGCGGGCCGTAGGTTGCACATGTCTGTTCTAAACAATAGTCTTGAAGTAAGTTTTGGAATTTGGTGGGATGAATTGGTCTTGAGGTGCTGTTTTCGATTTCACAGTTTGCGACTTAAATGTTTTTGCCGAAATTTCGAAAACTGTGCACAAAAATGTTTTTTAAAAAATATCTTCGCTTCATTGCAAAATTAGAAAGAAATATGTCTATACTTAGTTAAAGAAAGATAAATTCTCTATAATTTAGATTTGAAAGTTTTTTTTTTTCTTTTTTTGTGGAAATACCGGTTTTGCCGCTGAAGAGCTACAAATTCGGTAAATTTTTCGAATTCATGAAAATTATTATTCGCCTACAAATTAACGCCAAAATATTATTATGACTTCAATTCGGCTAGCTTCCCAGAATTAACAATTTTAATACTTTTAACACCATAGAGTATGCGGCGAAAATTGCAATTTAGATTATCCATTTAGGTGAAATATGTTCGTTATTTGTTTTACAACCGTATGACTTAATCTCAATGCAAATGTCATTCCTCACGGTCAAAATTGTCGTTTTCTTGCTCATCAATTCTAGTTCTTCTAACCAGTCACCAACAAAACGCACCCAATCTTGCACCAAGATTATTTACTACCCATCTCAAGGACTTTCCTTATGGTAGATGACTGCAAAATGGCGACAAGGTGACTACGACAATGACAAACTGACTAAACTTTACAAGCGGCTGATTTTTACGACAAAAATATAACAAAATTCGTCACAAAATATTGTCACATAGGTAATCCTAGGTCAGGATTACGATATCTAGACATTATGACGGTCAGCTGTCTGATTAAAAACTATTCGTCAGCGTCTGACGTATGTGGCTTGATTACGAAATGCAGACACTGCATTTTCGTAATGAGGAAATATTTGTCATGACGAATGAATATTGGAACTGGGTTAAACTTTCGTTACAAAAAGACTGGATGAAACAGAATATGGAAGTAGTGGAACATAGCCAACTCCGCTGCACGTATTAGTCCACAAGGTGACGACCAAGACATTGACGCCAGATGTAACGAAGGTGAAGCCAAGCAATCAGTCACCATGTGAGTGGAAGAAGACTTCTCCAGGCTCCTCGACTACCGGATGGGTAGCCCCCGCCTCGGAGATAGGTCCAAGCCGATCCTGGCCAACACGGGGTGGACCGAAGACTTCCCCAACTCCATGGACCAATTCAAACATTATATTGTAATTTTGATAAATGTTTAATAAATTTGTTATATTGAAACCAGGAGTTGTGTCTCAATCAAACCACCCACGTGACAATATGACTAGTGTCACAATCTAAATAGTAACTATGTATGTATTAACAATAAACATCGTTTTCATTGAAATGTATTTGCTTTCATGTTGCTAATAGTCAAACGTTTTTATTTCTGGACGGTTCTATTTGACTTCATTGAGATACTAAATACTTTTAATTTTTTCATGAGCCTGTTCAAACGAGTGCTATGATGACATTGTGGAGATTAGTGTGCGTAGCTGGTGTAAATTGTTATTGTTATTAAATGTAGGTAATGAAATTGTGCCTGAAATTAGATGATTGTATAATGGTGCGCATTATTATCACCTCTCAGTTCTGATGATGACATAAAAACACGGTTGGAAAAAACTAATTTTTTATAATTAAATCTAATCTGTTCATTGGTGTGTCACCAAAACATTAACAGTGTGTCGGAAAATTGATGTGGTGTGAATTTTCATTCTTTTCATGTTTCTGGTAGTTAGTAAAGGAAAGAGATAAACGATTTTTTATTACCTTGAACATTTCAAAAATAACTTTTCTGCCGTTATTTAAAAAAAATGTTTTGCTCAAAACCACCTACATGTGCATAGTAAATATAATGATGTAAATTAATACGTATTTAATATGGGGTAGTATTTATTGTTGTAATCGCATCAAAACCAAGAAACTTTTGAAAATCTTTTTCGGCCATTAATCAAGATCAGTGTTTCCCAAAGGGTGTGCCGCGGCACATTAATGTGCCATAATTTTTTCCAAGTATGCCGCAAAATCTTTTAAAAAAACTAGCGTCGTTTTCATTTTAACATTATCGTCCGAATATACGTACAATACCATTAATAAGCAGTGCCGGCTGTGGGTTTTGCGGGGCCTCGGGAAAATATTGAAAAACGTTGCATTTGAAAAAACAAAGTGTCAAAAACTTGACCTAGCTAATAATAATTGTTAGAAATATGAAAGCGCGGGACCCCTTTAAGCGCGGGGCCTCGGGAAAAATCCCCGAAGTTCCGACCTCTGAGCCGGCTCTGGTAATAAGAAAAAGTACACGAAGGATCATTTTATGACGAATTGAAATTAACATACCCCTTTTTTTCCTGAATTCAGCGGCGCTTGTATTCCAAATTTCTTCTTCTATGACTAGGTAGGTGCGCCGCGAAATATTTCTTTGGAAAATATGCCACGAGAGTAAATAGATTGAAAAACACTGATCTAGATAGGGAGAGCTTTTATTTAATACTCTACATTGCATTCAAAAACTGTTTGCCTTTCGTCAAAAATACAAATAATCCGATATCTTTCGAAAAACTTATTACATCAAAAATTCCGGTTCTCATTAATACGCATTAATTGAATTTTTTATTTTTGACCAATCCTTCTGATTTATTTTATTATTTCAAAACATAAAGATATTTCCTCTTTTTCTTATTTCACGCCTCAATAGGTGTCATTTGATACAACACATATTTTTCGAAAAAGTTATCAAAACAAAAAAAGAAAAAGTTATTCAGAATTATAGGAACAAATATTTTTTGGCACATTTTTAGCAAGACTAGCAAAATAAAGAGTTTAAGGGTTTCATCCAGCTAAACAAAATCAATAAATACATGTATAGGCTATTCCCAACGCTTAAGCGGAACTAAATGGAATTTTTATTTTTGTAGGTTGTCACAAGCTGACTTGATATAGTAGTCTTATATTTGTATATTTTGTTACCGTTACTTTTTTTTTCAAATGTTAGTATTTTTCCATCCAGACCAACAAACAGATAGAAATACACATTACTGACAATATATAGATTTCTTGGAATACCTACGAAATCCTAATAATAAATATATGTTTATGCAGAGATAAAAAGACCAGTCAAAATATCACATTTACTACGTGATTCTCATATAATGCCGGAGGTTTAGAAACAGAAATTATCTTCTCTATGCACCGCATAGCGTTGAGAACATAGCACTACTGTTTAGGACAATGTTGCGAAATTTTGCATGCAGATATGTAGAACAAAATAGAAATAATTTCTGTAGAGCATTTTCTACTAATCTTGGATAAACGTTTCTTACTTACAACCAAAAGTAAGAAAGACTGTTTTGTTTAAAAACAAATTTTAAAAGGCAATTACACGAAAGCTCAGTCAATTCATCTTGTTCTAGGATTGTCAAATTATTGATTCAATCTATTTGTTGTGCAGCGCAGTCGACTGCAGACTGTCGTCAGATTAATGTTAAACAAACAATTACGTATTATTAAATTAAAAGTCTTATAATTGTACTGAATGATTCTTATTTCTAAATTTTTAACGACCTTTAGAAATTATCATATAATCACCCAGGGGACTGCAGTTTCGGCATTACTGGTTTAGGACATATTTTAAGAGAAAATCGATATCGAGTACTATAGCTACTACTGAACAAGGTAATAGGTCAAAAAAAGTTGTTTTTTTATAATCCGTTCAAACGTCAGAATTCAGTACAGGGAAAATGGAGTAGTTCTTTTTCATACTCTCTTATGGGTTCTCCCAGTAACTATCCTTTCCTTTCTTGGCAACGTTACCGGCTGTAAAACGCGCTAATCTGTGAAGACACGGTATTCAACAAATGGTTAATCATTTTTGTTCCGTATTATCTGATTTTTGTAAATCATACGAGCTACTTTTTCCATTTAGTTTCAATGCATTAACAACAAAAGAACATACAATTCTGCATAATATTTTGGGTTCATTGACATATTTGAGACTTTTACTACATTTGCGTGTATTCAATCTCTACTCAAATATGGAATTATTTTCTGGGGCATTTCAACTCATGCGGTTCGAGTTTTTAAATTGGATAAGAGAATTATACGATGTATGTGTAATGTGTCTTTCAATGCATCATGTAAGCCTTTATTTCTCAAATTAAAAATTATGCCTTTGATGTCACTTTATATGTATGAAATAGCATGTTTCGCAAGAAAAAATATTCATACTTTTCTCAAAAACAGGGACTTTAATAAAAATTCCCAAACACGGGGTGCCTTAAAACTAGCTGTCCCCAGACACAAACTTAACAAATCAAAGCATGATCCTAGATACATGGCGATTAAAATTTACAACGCTCTTCCCTCCGAGATCACGGAAATTGATTCTTTTAAATGCTTCAAGAAAAACTTAAAACTATTCTTTACAGAAAAGAATTTCTACCTTATCAATGAGTTTTTAAAATGAGAATAGGTTTTTAGTCTTTTTGAGTTCTTATTTTTAATTTTGTTGTACTATTTAAATTTTGAACACTTATCCTTGAATATGTATGTATGCTATGTATGTAATGACTTGACGAATCTACATCAACTTGTATTAATATACAGATAATAAACAATTTGAATTTGAATTTGGCAATGCCGTTCCCATTTTCCATAAGAGTAGTACTGTATTCTAATGTTTGAACGGACTATAGCTATAGACCTGATAAGACATATAGAAGAAGAAGAAGAAGGACTTAGAAAACTAATATTGAAATAGGTTCCTATGGCAGTAAACGCAAATTGAAAAATACGGAACTTTTAATAAACAATAGAAAAAATAAAATGTTATCCATCGCATGTTTCCAGTAGCTCTAACCATAAAATTCATAAAACCATAGTTTTTCCTTGTTAAAATGAGCCGTGAAATTATTTAATAACATAAACAGTAGAGTGTGCAACATAAAATAATATGAAGCAATTTAAATAATTTAGTGTAAAAAATCAAAAACAACTCACCTTTTTAACAGCATATTTAACAGGAATTGACATACAACCAAGGAACTCGCTTCGTCTGTAAAAAAAGAAAATGTATTAAATATTTAAAAAAAAGACTTCTGTTACATTTCCGTTATACAAATGTAATAAATTAACATTAAAACATCTAAGATGACAGTTAAATAAAGAAAAATATACCTTTATAATTGTATTATAATATGAAATATTCTTTTGAAAGATTTTTCGCCTTTTCTAAACATAATAGAACTCAGGTAAAAACATTCAATACTTAAAGGTAATATTTCATTTCACTTTTATAATTATTGTTACCATCCTATTGTTTAAATGTAACATTATTTCATCTTGGACAAAAAACATATCTCGGAAGTTCAGGTAATAATTCATTTTGAATGAGGGTTTCAAAAGCACCTATGAGAAATGTCTTTTATTTCAAAGAAGAAAAGAAGTGTAGAATTTTATAAATAGAATAAGTGATATGTTGCTAAAATTGAAATGCGAGACATTTTTATCAGCATATCCAATAAGAGGGGAATAAGTGGGGGACCAGGAACATTTCTACCGGATAGAATATCTTTCAACCGTTAGATTTATGAACTTGTTATTCGATTCTTTCGCTCGTTTTAATTAACATATTCTAAAATAATACAAGTTTTGCACATTTGTAAATATTTTCACGCAAAATTTCTGTGTTTCTAAAAATAAATCATATTTGATGTCCTCATAAAACAGTACTGAATTCGATGAGCGACGTAGAACTGCACATTTGAAACTGCAGTCGGCATTCGAGTTCCAAGAAGGCAAAAACGCAGCTAAAGCATGCAGCATGCTTGACAAATTTCTATGTTTTTAGTGAAAATGTATAACAATACTTAAAAATATTGGTTCAACATTTTAAAGCATGTAATTTTAATGTCAGAGACAGGCAACGCTCTGGAAAGCCTCCAATCGTTGAAGGCCGATAATTTCTAAGTATTATTAAATTAAAACCTTTCGCAGATGCAAGAAGAATTTGTAATAGATCCATCGCACAAGTGCAATAAGCTTAATAGTATGAATGCATTATATTGTCTGTTTATTATATACAGATGTTCGTACTATAAGCAGAACATTGATACACAGTTGATTCGCCTTATGCATATGCGTTGCTTTATGGACATATTATAAACGAGGCTTTACTTTCGAGATGGTTGCATATTGCATGAAATAAAGAAAAATTCAGCGGTGGGAAAAGTGAGTAGGTTTCATTTAAAATCTCCGAACACATCATTACCGGTCGACGCAACACATTTCGTTTCTTGCTAGGCAACGTAAGAAGAATTTTTTGTCAAACATTATTATCGGCAACGAAAATTGTTTATATACAACAATTCTAAACGCATGTATGTTACGTTTAACCCCGGACAGCTATCAACAGCAAAACTGTATTCTGCCAAAAAGGTTGTTTTGGGCAACTGGTGAAATTTGGAAGGTGTGCAGTATTGCGGTCTCCAACCGGGTTAAACGGTTACTACCAAGCGCTACGTTCATCACATGTATCATTTGGCTTACGAAATGGTATAGAAAAGACCATTTAATAAACAAGGAAGTCTAAAGGCATTATGTTGTGCAAGGCTAGGTCGCATATTGCTCATACCCCTCAGCAAACCTTTTTTAACGGGCTGGGAAGTACACCCACACGCGGTTTTCGCCTGAGCGTCTTCGGATTATAATTTATTCAAGTTGATCCAAAATTCTTCAAAATTATTTCGTGGACAGGTCTGGCGAGGTGTCGCTGAGATACGAAAATTTATAAACGATTTCACTGCCTCTAACCAATATCGCGCAGGATTTTGAAGCTTACTAGAAACATTTCAGAAGACAGAATGAAAAGGTAAATATTCCGATGGTTAAATTAAGGTTGCCACCTCTCCATTTTCGACCGGAGACTCCGGTTTTAGTTAGCTGTCTGTGGTTTTACTTCAAAACTTTCGATTTTTATACAATAACCTTATAATGATCATAAAAGCAAAAAAAGTTCTCAAAATCAGATTATTCTAATTTTGAAAGATAAAAAGTTGAATCTACCGATTTCGTAAAATAAAATTGTACAGTAATACCTAGACTAACGAATGACTCTCGTAACAAATAATTCAGCCAACGCTTTTTTCGCAAGGTTTTTGATGCGTGGCCGTTTGCATTCCAAAATTGATAATGCGAAGTATGTAAGGGATATAAAAAACACTTCAACACTCCAAACACTTGTAAGTGCCTAAAGCACTTTAAATGAATCTTAAAGAAGAGGGAAATCTTACCAACATTGTAAAAAATCATCACATCTCCTTCAGCCAAAAGACAAAAAACTGAAAGACAAGAAACTCCTGAGATTCCTGCAACACCACAAGAAGATTCTCCCATAAACTAAAAACTATGGATTATATGGACTTTGATAACTGTTAAAGATGTAAATAGGTAGATAGTAAATCTTCCTGTTTTCAATCCTCCTTTTAGGAACATTGTTAAATAGATTACATGTTTTTTTTTGCAAATATTAAGTCGGCCAACTAATAATCACCTCGTGGAACGAAAAAAACGTAAATTCGTTAACCGAGGTATTACTGAATTTTATATTACAAAATAAAGCGAAAATTTGCACCCTTTCACACATTTGCAAACAAATATTTAGATTTCTCAATACTGAATCCAATTTTTTAAGCATTATGTTCAATAACACTTTCTCGAGTTTATTGTTATTCAAAAATTACTGTTATTTCGAAGCAATTTTTCTAGAGCATTCATATTGAAAACCGTAGATTTAGGTTTGACAGTTCAATGCGCAAAAACTACCGACTGTATAATAGGGAGGTTGTACTCAATTTTAGTTTTTTTTGTCACACCCTTACAAAGCCTTTTGCAATATGTTTTTGTCTCATGGGAATTTTTAGTAACCCTGGAGTGGTTATGGTCGAACATAAACAAAAGACTCATAAAAATAATTACAGAAAATTTATGGTTTAGAATGTGATTACGATAAAATACGAGTAGATAAAGTGTTGGAAACATAAAATTCAAAAATAAAACTGGTTACATTTCTTAACATAAATGAGAATTTGTGACTGAGGCAAAAATTCAACCAACTAACAATACACATAAAAATACTTTAATAGGGTTATTGTGAACAAAATATTTTAACTTTGACTGTAAATGAAAATATCTTAACACTGGGATGAATCGGGAGAGATTAAATAATTTAACTTTATTATGGATTGAAAACGAATTTTGTCAGAATTTAGATTACGGAATTATCATCAACAATTTGCAATCAAGAAAAATCAATTACTTTTAAATTACTTTTAACTAAAACTGTTTTAGTTATCTTATGTTAAGGATTATAGAATTATTAGTCATTATGGCTTTAGACCACACAAGATCCCATTTATATTCTCAGACAAATTTCAGGAAAAGCCTTGAAAGAAGCACGAGACCTAGGCCTGTTGTTCATACAAAAAGCCTACGACAGAATAGAAAGAAAATATGTGACGGATGTGTGGAATGTGTAGAAAAAAAACTAATCCGAGGGTAAAGAACTTATACGACGGTACGAAGAACTATGTACGCAAAAGAATTGTTAAACCCGAGGAATAAATACGATGAAAGGACTACGAAAAGGCTGTATTTTAAGCCCTCTACTTTTCACCATTGTAATGGATATAACTATGAAAATAAATAAAGCAAGGTAAAACCGTTGAAAGTTTGTCACTGATCTATGAATAAAGTCGAAATATCAGAGCTATTTTACGCTGATGACATGGTAATACCTAGAATAGTTCAACAAGGGGTTAAAAAAGGCTAGCATGAAAATAAATATAGAAAAAACGGAATCCATGTTCATAAACAGAAACAACTTTAAACATAATGTTAAACTAGAAGGTATACCGATAGAACAAGTGGACAAATTCAAATATCTGGAAACCCTAGGAAGAAGATGGTTATCTTCTCACAAGACTGAAAGTTAGAGGCTGAAATATCGGAGCGAGTAGGCACAGATGGCAGATTGTTTAACAGTATTGAGAAGTGACATTACCGGTGACGGCGCTGTGATCCAAGGCAATATGGCTGTTGGCTCTAGTAGTCAGCTGTGAATATGCTTTATCCTGTCTTGAATGACAGCCAAAAACATTACAATATATTCTGCTTTTATAGTTTTTCACAACTTTTGTCGACATTGTAACAAAAATTCAACACTAAAACGTACGTAATAAGTTCAAACAGTACTAGAGTGTCTAGTACAATATTTGACCACCAGATTTGATATTCGAGCATGTCAGTTCTCAATACAACATCCTTCCTCATTAAAAGAGAGCTACCGAAAGAAGCGAAAGTACAAATCTTCAAAAAACTAGCGGTACCCATATTAACATACGGCTTGGAGTCGTGGACTACTACATAAGCAATATGAAGCACAGTAAAAAGCACTAAAATGAGGTTCTTGTGAAAAATCGAAGGGAAAATTTGACTGAATCAGGAACTTGACTTTCAGAGAAAAGTTAGTCACGAAACCTGTGGAGCAAAGGTCAGCTACGATGACATGGACATGTGAATAGGATGAATAATGATATGGAATAAAAAGGGAGTAAGTTAAAGAGCAGAAGAAGGTCACGGAAGGCATGTTGCAAAAAACTGAAGAATGTGGTTAAAAAAACAGGAATAGATTGGAAGAACACTAAAGCCTTGACAAAGGCCAGAAAAAAATGGAAAGAGCTATAGAAAAAATCACCAACTTTAGCAGAAACTTTAACAAAAAATCCAACACGGCCTGACACAAGAAGAATAAGAAGAATTTAAGCTAGAATATTTTGTATATTTTTAAACAAAGTTCTTAAAACAAAAAATTATAATTCTGAATTTATTTATAGGGATTAACATTTTTGAGAGGTCCAACAATTTTTGCCCTAGTCCCCATTACAGGGACTAGGGCAAAAATTTTAATAAAATTGTAATAAGACATCTACATTATTTGCTTAACAAAAAAATATTTTTTGTGGCCTATAAATGGTTTTTTCTTTGTTTTCTTAGCACATTTCCGATAATTGGAATTGAATCTTAAATTAATGGAAAGAAACAGATAAAAATAGAGGATCGATAAAAGTTAAATAAACGAAGCTAAAAGCTTTTAAAATTACTGCAGTTAACCTTTTGAAATGGCATGTTTTACTGACGAAGCTGTAGTATAACACCTACTTGCATATGTACTTACAAAAAAATATATAATTGAATTCTATTATGCAACCCTCAATTTTCAAGAAGAGTTATGGATCCCACACCAAATCATATACAAGGTGGAAAATCATTGTTCGAAAAAAGCTTGGGCCGCGTAAGATTTCAGTTCATTAAATTCATTGATTTCAATAACAAACCTAATGGTAAAAACGATTATTTTTTGTTCAATGCAGTGTTTAATAAGATGATTTAATTGATATATCTCACGTATTGTTTATGTTAGAGCAATGTAAAAACAAAAAATTGCTATAAAGTGTGACTTTTCATATATTTCAGGGTTTTGTACGTATTTAATAAGTAACAATAAATTGTGGGTGCGTATTAAAAAGCATAAAATGCGATAATGCTTCCATCTTGCAAGTGTACTTAATTACGCTAGCTGTCCAGTTATTCAGTTATATAATGTTAGAACGCTATTAAACCCACCAAAAGCACAAAAAAGTTTATAGCTTTCGAAAAAATAATTAGATCAAAAATTCCTGTTAAACTATTCCGGTTCACCTCAATAAGCATTATTCAGATTTTTTTCAGATTGTATACGAACCCGTCTTGAAAATGGAAGTGGGACAAAAGTTTTTTGATAGACAGAGGCGGCTCAAAACGGTATGCAGGCTATGCGCCGCATCGGGGCGCCACGATCAAGGGGCGCCGGGTCGAAGAAAAAATGTAGTACAATATCAAAATAGCTTTAATTAAAATAATATTCATTTTTGTAATAAATATTGTGACCTTTAATTAAATCTAGCAAAATCTACTTTTATTTACTGGGCGGAACTTCAGGCTTCTAATAAAAGGGGGCGCCATGGAAGGAAATTTAGAAAAAAACTACCTTTTTTACTGTGGCACTTCAGGCTTCTAGTAAAAAGGGGGGAGGGCATGAAAGGAAACTTAGAAAAAACTACTTTTTTTATTGGGCGGCACTTCAGACTTCTAGTAAGGGGGGGCAAAAAGGAAATTTAGAAAAAAACTACTTTTTTACTGGGTGGCACTTCAGGCTTCTAGTAAAAAGAGGGGGGGGGGAGCGCCAAAAAGGAAATTTAGAAAAAAAATATTTAAAAAAATATATGTGGGGGGGGGGTAACCTAAGTTTGCATTGGAGCGCCAGGTACCCTTGACACATTTAATAATATTTTATTTCTCAAAAATAAAATTTTGATCGTTTGTTTACGCTTTAAAAAGCGTTAAAGTTTTATTTGATAACCTACTCACAATTTAATTTTTAAATATTATTTTTTGTTAAATACAAATTTGTTTATATTTTCGGGCGATGTGTTCTTTGAAGTCTCAGTGATTTTCCTATATGTGGGCCAAAGAACTGTGTACACATGCCAAATTTCAACTTTCCAGGTCTAGCCGTTTTGCCACAGTTTCTACCGTACCGACAGATAGTCACACAAAGAGTCAGACAGACAGTCAGTCAGAGAGATAGACAATCAGACCGACAGACAGACATAAAGACATACAGACAGATAGACAGACAGACAGGCAGCTAGACAGACAGCTAGGCATGTGAGTGATGGTATAATGGGTTTTTGGTTATACCTATAAAATCCTAAAAAACGTATGAAGTACGGGTTCATCAGTTAGTTAATAATAAAGTTAGTTAACACCTTTTCATTGAAACGTATTGGCTTTCAAAATGTACGTAATACTGACCATATTACGCCTGAATGTACGTAGATTGAAAACATGGTCATGAAACCTGGAAACAGGAGGCATAGGCTCCTTCGGGCTGTCACGTCAATGATGATAATGATTAGCTTTCATGGTGCTCATAACCAAACGTCCCTTATTTTCTGGACGACCATATATGTTAGTAATGTTACTATGTCAGTACCATGAACAATAGAAGCCCGAAAAGTGCCCCCAGGCTATGATTAGAACACCCTTGAACTAAAAAATTGATAGGTTTTAACAAATTTAATAAATTGATATGTCACGTTCCTTTACAAATCAGTTAGATAAAATAAACATGATCTTGTCTTTATTTGTCTTTACTTGATAAAACTCCAATAAAGGATTGTCAGATAAATATTTAAAGCAGCGTCTATACAAATCAGATAAAACAACTGAAGCAGCAATACGTTTGAAAAAAATATACTAAAAAGATTTTAAATAATTCAGAAAGCGTAGCAGAAAGCGCAGATAAATTGTAGGTTGTATATATTTCACATTATATATGCAAGAGTCACAGGTACATCTGAGACCAATAGTTTCTAAACTTCTAAATATTTTATCAGTTGGACACAATATTTATATACCAGTGAGATCGCTGCAAAATGTGATTGGCTTCAGAAAATTTTTATATCTTACACATGCGCATTGCATTTAAAATCATACATTTTATCACCAGAATACGTATATTCTTAGATTCCAGATATGGAATATTCCCAACCATACTGAAAATCTACATTTTAATATTTAAAATAAACTTTATTAATGCTCACTTTTAAGACATTATTGATACATAAACTTTATTACCAACATATCCGTGGAGAATATTTTGATCGATTAACAGATAAACGAAGATATGTCCGATCTAGGTCAGGCATTTAACCACCGACTGCATCAAACAGATCTTTGATTAAAAACTATTTGTCAGCTTCCTGATAAGCAGAATTCAATTACGTAATGCACAGGCTACATTACCTGATTGGTTAAATCTTGCCTAAACAATTCAGCAGGAAACTGAGCTACCAAGGAGGTATAAATAAAAGACATCAGCAGGAGTCTGAGGATATTCAAGCACTGCTCACTCAGCCAGTCTCCTCTCCAATGTTCCACTCGAGCTAGGCGACGACCACACAAATTCGATCTCCCATTGATTCCGGATATGTCAAACAAACTTTTGTCCTACAATCCTACGTGTGTGGAGGAAGACGCTCCTGTGTTTCGCAGCTCTCTAATCTGATGCCTACATCTTCAGTAAAAACAAGAAGGATTTCAACATTTCAATATTGAGCAGGAGTTTTCTGAAGGTTTCTTAATGCTTATAGTGATGAACGTACGGCTTGTTGGACAATATATTTATTACAGGAACTAAGTAGTAATGAGTATATGATGCGCATCATACTCATTACTGTTTTACATTAAAACATTGAGTTACTTAACAGTTTTTACTTCGGTTTTAATGGTAACGTCGGGAAAAAACTAGCCATAGTTTATTTTCTAAGCATTACGTAGATTCCATCTTACGTCTACCCGTAACATCAGTTTCCTAACCAGCTTTACTCGGTTAACATGTCGATGAACACCTTTTTATCTTCACATCTTCTAATGGCCACTAACATCTTATATTGTTGGTACTCATGACATTTTGATGCTGTACACCAAAGTTGTCTATTTATTTTGTATTGTAATAGAATAGGAAAATAATTATTTATATAAATTTGTATAACATAAGTTACCTATTGTTATGCTATTTCTGTACCTGAAGGAGCTAAATATTATTTAACGAAACATTGTGTTTCTATAATAAATACATTGTCCAAAAAGCCACAAGTCTTATTTCATCATATAATTATTTCAATCTGGAATAGAAAGAAGATATTCCGGAATCGGAACTAGATCTAAAAAAGAACTGGTTCCGGGTTTACCGGGTATCGCATACCCATGAATAGAACAGGGTATTCAGAATCGGGTATTCGAACCGATTTTACCCGAGACCTGGAAACGAATACCCGTCAAATCAAAATGACGAGCTAAAATAAAACAGAGCCTTGAACCGGGTCTTCAAACCGGGTATCCAAAACTGGGTTAATCGAAAATTACGTACCTAGTTTTGCCCAAAAACCCGAACCGGTTACCCGAAGAACTGATTTTGATTCCAAGTACTAATCTATAGCAGTATGTTCATTAATTTAGATATTGATAATAGCAAAATAACAAGTCTTAAATATGATTATTATAGGATGTAATAGACTCGACTATATTTATTTTTTATGTTAACTGTAATGAATTTTGTAAAAAGTAAGTAAAATGTCAATTTGTTAAAGTTGTATAAAACTTTGGAAATGAGACTAAATCGAACTTCTCTAACTGTCTACCCCCTAAGGACTTGGATTTTTTTACAAGTTGGTAACAGATACAAACTTACTTTAAGAAGAAGAGAACAGAGCTTGTTCTCTTCCTAGAGCAGATTTAATTACTTCAACTAATGAAACAAACTGACATTTTTCCTTTGTATTAAATAAATAACAATAGCATTATAATAACTAATCAATCATAAATATAAAAATATACATCTAATATGGAAGTATTCATCAGGTGTCAGTACTTCTTTTTAATATAATTCTCTCATCTATGCGCAAAGTAACCAACAGAAAATATTGAACAACATGGAATTTGTGACACACACTTGTAGATCTTGACTATCTATAGCGCCAATATACAATGATGTGTGTGCCAAACTAATATTAGAACACAAGGAAGGTGTATTTCGACTAAAAATTAATATCAACAAACGAAATCCACGCGAACCGGTACGAATATCAATGACATCGTCAGCACTAGTGGAGAAGAATCTCCAAACAGCAGGCATATGGAAAAAGAAGCAGTGGATGGTCAAAGACTAGATATATGGATCATTTAGAGAACGACCTAAAAGAACTGAAGGTTAAAAATTGAAAAACGGTCTCTAAGAACAGGACAAAATATAAAAGAACTCTTGAAAAGGCTAAGACCGACGAAAGGTTACCGAGTAAGAATTGATGATGATAGTGAACAAAAAGCTAAATGATAGTGTATAATAAAAAACTTATTATACACTAGCTGGCGCGGCCGTACTTCGCAATGTTTTTGTTTTGTACGTTTGATATAAAGTAAATAATATGTAAGATATTTCAAGATTTTTATTTAAGCTTGTCCCTCCATTCTCCACAAATATTCATCAAATCGAATAAGTGCATAAAATATTTGTTTTCTTATTATAAACAATTGTTGTCATTTACCGTTTTGCTGTTATCAGCAACAAGTGAGATATTACAAAAGTTTAGCTTTAGAATGTGCCCCTGTAACTCAAATATTCATCTTAATGTAAAAATGTATAGAAATAAAAGATTTGTTTTCCTGTTATAAATTTTTGCCATATAAAATTTTGATGTCGTCGAAAATAAGGAAGATATTTTAAGTTTGGAGTAAACAGTTTTAACCCTGAAAAAAAACCTTAAAATGAAAATATTTAGATACCATAGAACCTATGTTCTAATCCTGGTTTGCCTATCATCGTACCAGATAAGATATTATTCCAATGCCCAAAAATGCCGACTTTTAACGAACAAAAAATGTATATTTAAATATGACGATACCGATACCAGTGAGACTGAATCATGGACATTTATAGCTTATGGATGCGAAAGGGTTAAAACGAAGTTGGTAGTGTAAAATCCTCTGTATCTTCTGTATCTTCTGGCCAAATTTTGTTATTATTAATGCAGAACTTTTGGCAAATTATATGCATGTGCCTAGAAATGCACGATGGTTGCTGCTCCTACAATTGTAAACCTACGTTTGTCACGATGGCAGCTACACCTACAATTAGACACTGTGGTCGAGACTGAACTGCAAAAGTTCAGTAAGTGGAGTCAACAACAGTTTAATCTTTGATAAGGACAAACTTGTCTTTATCAGAGATGATCACGTCTCTCAATTGGCTCACAGCGAGAATCGAAGACAACAACATCAGACCAGATGACAACGCCAGGATTGCTACCGCAACCACCTCAAAGGATCACAGCTCCAACGTCCCATACTGAAATTGTGCCAGTTGCCAGCTAGTAATGTGTAGTGGTCTTGAAAATGACATTTCAACAACGGCGAAATGTTCAGTCACATAATAACGAGCAAAGAAGAGTATGAAGTACCTCGGAAACGTGCTAACGAGAAACAACAAGGCAGGGTAACATGTTAGGGAAAGAATGAAGAAAGCAAGGCTGGTTATGAGAAAGCTATGGAGCATAGGGGAGAGGAGGTTTAATGGCGTTATCAAGTGGAGGATGAAGATATTCGATGCAATAGTGAAGAGTATCCTTATGTACGGAGTGGAGATTTGGGGACGGAAAAATTGGGAGATGATGGAAAGTGTACAAGAGGGCTATATGAGATGGACATTGGGAGTAGACAGAACGACACCAGGATATATTGTGAGTGGAAATGAAAAGGGAAAAGATGAGAGTTGTGCCGGAGCAAGGGCAGTGCAACATGAGGATAAAGTCAGAAGGGAAGAGGATATAAAAATACTAAGGGAATGCTTGGAAGAAAGAATGAAAGAAGAATAAAAAGTCAAATTTCGCCTTGGAAGAGAAACGGAGGAACAGATATAGTAGAAGAATTGTGAAAGTGGGATACGGAGGTACAGGAGCAGAAAAGAACAGACAGAATAGACAAATCGTGGAGTGCGAAAACATATAAAGAGATAAGAGTGATCTTTGTAATAGTTAATACCTTAAACGCCGCAAGGCTTAGGGAAATAAAGAATATATATGCATGCCTGACTAGTGACACTGACAGAATAAATTCTAATTATTTTACTTTTTAAATGAGTCCACTTATACAAAAACATATTTTTATTTACAACCCAACATTTGTATAAGACACTATAAGCAATATAATTACGTCAGTGGATATTGGGCATACGTTATTGTGTTAATTGGCCATATCATGGGTTTTATCAATTTAATATCGTCAACCCAACTCTGATTGTTGTACCGATGGACTATTGACCATCCAGCTTAGGGGCAACACAAAATATTACAACCGCGATGATACATTTCAACTTACATCATTCTTTATCTTTCAGTAATTTTAGATTTCAGTACCTTCTAAGTTCCAATTTGAATCTCGTGCCGATGGTCAACAATACGGACAACACAAAATATTACAATCGTAATGATACATTTCAAAACTTAGATCATTCTTTTTCTTTCAATAAATTTCAATTTCAGTACATTGTAAGTTCTAATTTCAAATTTGCGTGAGTAATTACGATTATATTACCATAATCCTGGACCATTATATTTATCAAATTAGTAATACAACTCCTTTCAATGTTTTGATTTATATGTGCAGAAAAAAAATATATTTTTAGAAGTATCTTAATGATTTTTTAATTCTGAGATTGTTATATTAGAAATGTAATAAAAATTTACTTTTCTGTAGAATTGCAAACTTTGCAAAGAAATATAAATCTTTTTAAGTTTTAATTGCTTACTAATAACTTCAGAGTAATTCAGAGAAACATTATCTACATGTGTATTAGTTCGTTATGTTGGAAAGTTCAAAGTTACTATCGCAATATCTTAAGTACCTTTCAGTAGTTTGCGCTAGACCTAGATTATACCTTGATAGGAAAGCATGAAATAGGAAAACAAATATACACAGCTATTAAGCAGATTTAACCATAAGATACTGAGCTGTATATGACGTTCTGATGGGATCCTCATATTGAATCACATGTTTTTTGTGTTATATGTATTCTACCGTCTATATGAAATTATGCAGCATATTTATCTTAATGTAAATGTGACGATAAGTTTTAATTGAAAACAGATATTGATAGTTTTTGCTCAATATGTGCATGCAGTTGTTTAAGACAAATGGGCAGCCAAATGTGTTAAATCCAAGTCAAGCCATGACAATTCACCCTAACCTAAAAATGTTTAATGTAAGTATGATTTACAAACTTAAAGAAAAAGGCCAAAAGCCCGTTTCAAGCGATAAAAGTCTAAATCTAAATGAAGTAATTTCAAAATCTAGTTCCGCTTAAACGTTTGGTATAGCCTATACTAGTGTTCTTCAACCTTTTTGCCTCCGCGAACCGGTGAAAATAGGATAAATATTTCGTGGCCCGGCTGAAAGCTAACACACAAATAAAAACCAATATATATATAGTAATTTATTATTATATTGGTATATGTTATACAGTTACATAATTTTTAGTGCGACATCTGCTGCTGCTTCTTTGTTACTTCGTTGCTTCTGAGAGATGAAGCGTTGCGTTAACATCCATTCGATTTCTCTGTTTGGTTTTTATTATTGACATGGTTGAAAAAATATTTTCGCACAAATAGGAAGTCAAAAAAATGACTAATAATTTAATAGCTCAAAGATGGATGTTCTTTTTCTGGCGATTTCCAAAATTAAGACAATGATTGCATTTTATGTCTGGACGCCAGAGTGACATCACAAGACATCTCGATCAGCTTTTCTTTTTCACGAGAATCAAGTACACATGACTTTATATCTTTCAAGAATGGATTATTAATCCAGAGGTTACTTTTACGAGGATTCTCATTTTCAGGGAAATAATTATTAAAATTTTCAGTTAATGCTCTTAAATGTTGACTTATTGCTGAATATGATTTTCTGGTTGACATCAGCAGCAATCAAAAAATCTTCCTAAAATGGAAACATTTCTATATCTTCTTCTTGTAAGCGACTATTCCAAAGAGCTAGCTTCTTCAGAAGTATGAAAAAAAAACGCGAGAAGCGTTGTATTGATGCTAGTAAATATTAAATAAATCATGGTTTGGACTAAAGTTCGCTTCTGCGTCGACTAAAAAAATGTGCTATATACTCGTGGATAGCAGTCTGCATCTACATGATTCGGTCGAAATATTTCGCGGACCGCAGGAATTTTATGCGGACCGGCACCTGTCCGTGGACCACGGGTTGAAGAACACTGGCCAAAACTAATATGGGTATATATTCCAATGAATTTACTGTTTTTTTCCCAAATATAAAAACTGCATTTTTTATAATTGTTTGATATCTTATAACTGAATTATAAAAAAATAATAATAATAATAATAATAATGTTAATCGCGGGGTTCACCAAGATTCAAGTTTTCAATTCCGAATCCCGGGATTTCAAATTCTTTTTAAAATTTTCAAATTCTTGAAGCGACACAATAATGTATATATTATATAACAATATAAATTGCTTCACTATTCTTGTATAAAGTAATAAAATTCCGTAATTTAAATATATTTTTAATTAAATGCCCTAACATTTTCCTTCAGTATTTTCATGAATAATTATTATACTTGTTAACACATATTCGTGTTTGTATCATGAAATATATTACCATATAATTTACTCTAAGAGCTTTTTAAAAATTAAAATACTTTATATTTGAAAATATAGTAAAAATCTTGAGTAATATTGTAAATTTACAATTCGTCATATCTTCAGAAATAAATGATGTTGATATTGCGATGAAAATGAGTAAACCGGGAAAATAAAAAATTGATAAATTTGATACGTAACACAGAAGTGTGTGAAGCATAGTGGAAGGAATATAAGAGAAAACGTGATTTGAAATATGGAATATTGCCAAGTACGGTCTACTGAAGTACAATCATAAGTGGAGGGAAAACGAGTTTTCGACTGTCATAAGCACGACTCTATTGTCCTATGTTTCAATAAAAATTCACATTATCCTCTTAACCTCAAACTTTACCTCACAGTGAAGTATACTTAGGTGGGAGGATGCCCTATATTATATCATCATAGGTGATATATTTAGGTGATTATTCTAATCTTCTTCTTTTTCTTTGGCCACTGGCAATCATGTTAACTTTTGGCATTACTCACAAAAGTCCTCCATCTTGATCTGTTAATTATCTGGTATTTCCGTGTGTTTTGTATACCAATACTTGTGAGATCTTCGGTTAGTTAATCTCTCTATCTCTGCGAGGTCTTTCTTCTACTCGGCGGGTGTTCAATTTTCCTTTCCATATAATCTTTAATATTCTATCATCCTTCATCCCCATCACGTGTACCATACAATGTTATCATCTACTTCTCAACTCTTGTGTTATACTCGGTCTTAGTACAGGTATCCAATATATCTGTCCTTGTGGATCTCCATTTATCACTAATTTGAATAGATTCAGCGTAATATTTTATTTTCGAAAACTTTGAGTTTTTATCGGTCTGGCTTTGTTAAGGTCCATGTTTCGGAAGCATACATACTAGTTTGATATAACCTAATCGCAGTGGCGTAGCGTGGATTTCAGCCGCCCGGGGCGGAAGCCAACTTCGCCGCCCCCTTATTTAGGTAGTCACGCGAGTATCTTTGACGCATCAAGAGCCCTAATGCCTTGCATTACCTGCAGACTGCGTTCCTCCGGCCCTGTCCAAAAGGCTCCAAAATTTACATAATTTGCCGCCCCCACCGCCCCCGCTACGCTACGCCACTGCCATTATTCCGTCCGCCCGTCGTCCAATTTTTTCGAAATTTCGCAAATGAAGGTTCGACACGTAAGTGACGAAAATTTCGTTTACCTGCGACGGCCGGGAGCCGAGATACGATTTTGTAAAAATAATAGAAAATAATGTCTCTTGAATATCAATTGCTTGATTAGGTATAGTGGAATGCAGGGAAGCGTTGAGCCTGCGGGGTGCAATCGCTGCCAACATAACAGCACTGCATAACAGTTGAACCCTCCTAACCCCGCGGCGGCACCTTTGTTAGGAAGAATCGCCAAAACAAAATCATAAAGATGCACATTAACGAATTTTCGTTTTATAAAACTAATATGATTGAAAATGTTATAATTTAAAGTGATTCACAAAACAAAAAATACATTAATGGTGCCCACTGGCGCCCCTCAAGGCTAGCTCCCGGGGCGAATCAACGTCAATAAGGTCAGTTAGGTATATTTCGTCTCCAACAATATTTGAAATGATATCCAACTCACCTGCATACCCTAAAATCTTGTGGTACCAATTGAACTTTAGACCACTTGGGTTTTTCATCTCCAGCACAAAGTTAAACAGCAAAGGTGAGGTGGTCCCCTTGCTTGACTCCAATATAAATTTCTAAAAGTTCTGACAAAAGGTTTCCTACTTTCACTCTGCTTATGGATTCCGACACATACACCACTGTCATCTTGATACGTTGACTGGGGATGCTAAATTCTTCCATAATTTCCCAGAATTTTTCACATATTGTAATCAAAGTTTACTTATTAGTGTTAAGCAAAAGATGAATCAGCAGTTAATAAATTCGACTTTCCTTACATCGTAAAGTAATAGGAAGAAGAAGGGGTAGAAGTGGAAGACAAATACTCCAGCTAATGTTCATGACATACATTAAATGAAACACGTATTTTTATCACGAAAACGTCATACTCTCTACACGCAAGTATACTCTATATGTTATTATACAAATGCTATTCGTTTAATTACTAAATTTCTAATAGCCACTGCACAAGAACTTGAGAGAACAAGATTTAACCAACAAAAAGTTAAAATTAAACTGCCAAACTCCGATCTATTAATCTTGCGTATCAAACTAGAACACACAATCTAACTAAACAAACTATAGTTTGTAGTTGGTTTATAACTTAAAGTGGTACTTTATTGTGGTCCTTTCAAATTTTCGTAATTAGATTTTCAAAACCACTAATCAATGAATTTTGCCAGTGGTTTGCAAATTTGACCTTTCTGAGAACCCCCTTGAAAAGATAAAAATAATTGGCTAGATCAGCGATTCTAAAAATTTAAAAACACAAGGATGTCTCTAAGATTAAATTTTCTTGGCGGACCCTTTAATTTTTGTATGTTAATTTTTCGTAAAACTATTTAAAGCAGTATTTTAAATATGGAGGATTAATTCATATACCAATGTATGCACGTATTAGGAATTACGAGAATTAAAATTTTCTGGAAACAGGTACTCGATACCATTAACTGTACCTTACCCGCTACCCGTTAATTACTCACTACCAGTTAAGTACCCGGTATTCCCATAAAT
This sequence comes from Liopterus haemorrhoidalis, assembly GCA_963971575.1. NCBI lineage: Eukaryota > Metazoa > Arthropoda > Insecta > Coleoptera > Dytiscidae > Liopterus > Liopterus haemorrhoidalis. The sequence goes on along the minus strand of OZ020615.1, from coordinate 19,109,854 downwards.
TCCCGCTATTCCCGCTATTCGCGTTAATTACCCGTTACCCCTTTATTAAAGATGGAAGAGAGCCAAAAGGCCACCTACGGCGCGATTCTATCTTTTTATTTTCTCAATTATGAGAAAGGATAGGAAACATTTTTACAAAAAAATACTCATGGATAAACAGAAATACTCAAAATACCTCAATTTCCCGTTAATTATCCGCTACGCGTTAATAGTTATCGGGTAAAGGGTACATAATGGGTAGCGAGTAATGTTGTAATGGGTAATGGGTAAAATCGGAACCGGGTACAGTCTTAACGGGTCGAGTAGCTGGTACCCATCGTAATTCCTAGTATGTATGAACGAGGGAATATCAGTAATTAGGTCACAAACTGATGTAGGAAAGCTGAAAATAGCAGTGAGCTATTTCCAAAAGTGTCATTAGGTGGCAGCACAATCCAGATAACACTTAAGTGACAGTTGCCGTGTGCGTGCGCCGGCAGAGTGAAAATGGTGATCGTGCTCGAAGAGTACACTGCGGAAGAGCAACGTGCTGTTGTGCGTTTTTTGTGGGCAAAAGGATATCCTTAAGAAAATGTGTCCTGTTTACAGTGAGGAATGTTTGTCACGTAAAGCAGTGTACAACTGGGTCGAGAAATTCTCTCAAGGGTGCTTAAAAGTTATGGACGAACACCGAACTGGGCGCCCAGTTCAGATGGTGAATAATGCAATAATTCGACGTGTGGACGAGATGGTTCAAGCTAACAGGCGAGTTACAATAGATAGCATAACACTGCAATAGGATGTTCTCATGGTTTGGTCTACAAAGAAGCATCTTGGCGTCAAACGTTTCACGGGTGATAACGATGTTGAACGAGAGATACGTATGTGACTGAGACTGCAGCCCAAAGACTTTTATACAGCAGACGTTGGGTCATTGATAAAACGATGAGATAGGTATATTAATGTTGGTGGCGACTTTGTTGAAAAATAAAATTTGTTTTCGGAATTTTGTAGAGAGCGGAACAAATGGTAGTCGGAGCATATGATCCAGAATCCCACCATCAGACTGCTATTTGTTCTGCTTTCTACAAAATTCCCTTAACGGAAAAAATTTCGCATCTGTGGCCGATATCAAAATTCACCTCGACAGATTTTTCAAGAGCAAAGACGGAACCTTCTGGAGAGATGGCATTATGAAATTGCCTGAGCGTTTGTCCAATGTGATGGACAGTACATTTGATAATAAAAGTTTTTTTAGAATGTATATTTTATTGAATAATTGAATAAAAGGTAAGAAAATAAACGAACGGACTTATGTAACAACCCAATACATTTTAAAAAGATACAGTGTGAGTAGGAATACTTTACTAGATATTTTTGAGATTTTAAGAATTTATAATCAAATTTATTCGAATTGTTATTGAGTATCGTTCGCATGGACTGTGGCTGGATTTTGCCCTCCCTCAACAATTAAGATCACCCTCCAAGAAAAAATACTGGCTGCTTTAATGCAGGCTTGTGCAATATAAAAGAATCTAGAATTTGGAAATGAAACCGTTTCACTGTTTATTCCCAACAAAGTACTTTATAGTCGCAAACAAATAGCTCTCCATTGGCACTTTGCAGGATCACAACTACAACGCGAGTCCTTGGAAGATACCGCCTTTAACGTTGCATCCTTCTAAATATTTACAACTTCCTCAAATTGTTTTCCTTTACGTGTTAACTTTACTAGAACCGAAATTTATCTAGTATATTTGGTATTACCTTTTTTTTCATTTAAAATTAACCATAATACATTCATCCAATTGCATCCTGTTTTAAATTTTAATTCTCACCTAACCTTTAAGATCCAGGTAGTTCTGATTAAATTCCATCGCATTTAACTATTGAGGATTTCGATTATCTAAAGTGCTTGAAGCATCGATCGATCCAGTTAACTGAACTTCCACATTCTAAAATGTTACTACATGAAACCTAAATTTATAGAAATTAACAAATAGCAAATGACAATACGTCTAATGCTTTATGAATAATTAAATTAAATGTATGGATTTAAATTTCATGGATTTATATTGTCATATATTTTAACGAAGTTTATGTACATGAATGCTTAGTCGGCCATTTTCAATATGTATTTTTATTAATTAACTGTCATTTGTTGTCAGTTCTATAGAACAGAATATATTAATTATGAATTCTATATTGATAACGCCATTTTTTATTTGTATAAAAACGTAGATATACATATTTTGTAGATTACAACAACCCAAATAAAATAAAATATGTGACCTTGTTTTTATTATAATATTAAATAAAATCATAATGCGGATCACTACCGTCTACTCTTCAAAAGAAAATACGAGGAAATATCAGATTAGTCATACTATGACGTCATGAAAAATTTCTCACGATTATAAATTCAAATACAATTTTCGGAAACTCTTTGAAACTATATATTATTAATAATAGCAGCTTCCAAATACTTATGTTGGGTATATAGTTCTCCATTTCTAGACATCCGCTACTGTATTAAAGCCACGTCGTAAAGCAAATTGACAATTCGGTCCTTTTATCCATAAATTAATAAGTGCTCATTTTAAGAATTATAGTAAATCTTCCTCTAAACAGTAATGAGATTATGTCAATCTTTAAATCTTCCATATACAACCAATAGCAACAAAAATACAAAGATTCTCTACAGTTCAAAGGATCATACTATGGTCAAATTGAACCTCTTCTTCCTAGAAAGCGTTGGTTTTCTTCTGAACAAAGCAGATCTTTTATATCCACTTTTATCCGGCTTAAATTTAACAGACCTTCTCTCCATATTATCTGCATAGAATTAATATGGTTTCGTCTCCTTTCTGTCCATGTGATAATTTGTCTTTCAGCGTTTCGAACCATTTATTGTTCGAATGCCCAATTCATTTTCGCAATCGTTACTTATTCATACAAAATTTAGTTAGCCAAAAAATATCCTTACCTACCGATTTTCAGACGCTTCTTGCTACTAACTCTCTAGATTTTTATAGCCAAAGCTGCTAAAACCAACAAATAAAAGGGAAAACAAATAATTAAATCCTTCGATTTTAAATTTTTTAATACTTTATAATAGACTACAAACTTAGTTGATTGCACCCCTAAGTGGTATCCAGGATCTGATCCCACGTCCATAGTTACTAGTAGTCCCTAGTTACTGTTTCGTGGTTAATCTTTGAAGATAGCACGCACTTAATTTATTGGTTTATATGTATGTTTGAATTCGTAATATGTGTTATAATTACTGTAATTAAACGTTGCTCAGTTGTCTTACCGAGCCGTAGTACTTATACTGCTCTGCTATTGAATTGGATACACAGGCCTGTCTACTCCGAAGTTCAGGCCATGACCAAACGAGCTTAAAAACGTTGCCAAATGTATTATATTTCTGATAGATTTCTTTGTAGTATATATTTTAATAGTAATAATATAAATAAAAATAGGTTCACACCGCTTATGTATCGCATAGGGTGCCCTAGGTGCACAGTGTGAGTTATCAGTTTCTATAGGTCTCAGAGAAAATTTACGAGGCCCTACCAGAAATTCAAGGGGAGTAGAAAGTCATGTGAAGGTCTCTTTGAAAAGGCTCCTGGCTGGCGACAGGTCCAACACTGATACCTCTTGAACTATATTTATTTTAATGATAAAGGAAATTCTCTTGCCAAGATTCGCACCAAACTTTGGCACGCGAAGCAATATTGATAACTCTACCAACAAGGTGAGAACGAATACAAAGGTTTATGGATTCGAAGCCAGGATTTTTGACAAGCGAATCAGAATTACTACTACTGTGCTTCCGAGACATGATAACTAGTCTTGGACTTTTTTCTTGGACTTTCTTGGACTTGAAAAAAAGTCCTTCTAAGAAATATGGTAAAAAAATTCATATCAAAGGGCAATAATGATGTGTTTAATTAAATATTATTTGTATATTGCTTCCTTAACACTTTCACTTTTGAGAGCACGTGGGGCTGAACGTGTTAAAATTGTGAATGTGATTGTGGATCAATTGTTCAAACAAGTAACTGTCTTAAATGTGTCTACAAATCAAAGTAAAAAGCGTTACTAATTGGTTGAACTTATTCAGAAATACATTTCAATGAGATAGGATGATTAATTTCATATAATTATTTTAGCCATTATGATTGGCGATTGAAAGTTATTAATTTATTTATTATTATTATTTTTTTAAGTCAATGATAAAAATGAATTTAAAAAATTACTTTTAAAAACTTAGCCTATGAAGGCATAAATAAAATTCAAAACCTAGATACGTCCTACCGAATCCTGCAAATTAGTGCTTAAAGTGAATATAAATGACAACCAATTTTTCTTATAATATCATTAATTACCAACCAAAATTACAGACCTTAAAAACAGTTTGAAATTTTCAAGCTGCAAATTAAGATGGCGAAATAAAAAGAGAAGTCAAAAATCTTTTTATCAAAATAAATGTGACATAGACTAGAGTCAGAATTATGAAAACAGGTGTCGTGACTCCGTGGTATGACTTAAATGGTAAGACGGTTGTCTGTGGAGCACAAGGATACAGATTCGAATCCCGAACACCAAAAATTTTCATCTTACTATACATATGCAGTAAGCTGAAAAGTCGTTCAGCCTAAAGAATTTAATACAAAATGAATAACTGTTTATACAGAGGTAATAGGACCGTTTGAAACATCACGCTGATTTATTATTATTAAAACCAAATAGGAAAGAGGATCTGGGAAGGAAAATTGGACGCCAGTTGTCCTCGCGGAAGGCCTCGTAAAAGAATTCAGCTAACCAAAATGTAGCAAGTATTGTTCTACGAGGCACATGGATAGATTTGAGTTAGCAGCACAGAATTTGTGGCTATTAGCACTTATCACAGCCCATTTACTTATCTAAATTAAATAAAACACAAAATGAAAGAACACTTGCACAGTGAAATAAATTAGCGACACAAATTTTAAAAAATATATAGAAAAAAATCTGTTCCTAACACGAAACAGGTGTGTGGGCGATGACTGAAGGCTGTAAAGGGAACAACTACCATTTAAGATAACAGTTATATTATTAAAACGTTAAAATAACTTTTATTATTCAAATATAGTGTTTGATTCTTTCAGGAATAAAAGCAACCTGTTCACTGTAACCTTACTGGAAAGACTTGACACTTAACAGATCAAATTATGAGGGAAACCAAATGTCAACACGACTGACAGTGCCCAAAGAAGAAGAAAAAACTATTATTAGTAACACTGGTGCCCAAAATCTAAAAGTATAATTTTGTACAAAAATAATTAACTGTAGACGAGTAAATATTTTTATAAAACTTTACCAAGTTCTTCAATTAAGAACCATTTAACTATCAAAATGATTATTGCACGGAATAAGAAAATAAGACAATAACTGTTTGAAGATTAATATAGTAAACGATGCTTTTCGAATATTAAGAAAATTGTCTTTCATTTAATATCCGATATTTGCGCGTAATTTAATTTATGATGTTCAAGAAGTCTTTATTGCAGGTAAATTTATTTTATGATTGACAATAAAGGAAAGCTTGCTTGTAGGGTCGTAACCGAAACATAAATTGGATAATTACGCATTTGGTACTCACTGATGAGAGCAAGCAGTGACTAGGGGTCAGGCTTCGTGAGTGGGCGAGTCTAGCTCAAGTGTAGGGCTGTTAGTTGAAGAACGTCCAACGCTAAGTCTTCGATGATCTCTGCAGCAACAACTCTTATGATGAGTGTCTTCATCAGCGTCCCTTGCTCCGCACACGACACCCGTTTGAGACACGAAGGACATCATCACACTACCCCCTCGAAATATCCAACTTATATTTACTTCCTTATCTTTAATTACATCTAATATTAACTTCATCCAATAAAACCCTTTGTCCCCAATTCACAAAAGTGCATCTTCACGTTTCTAATTAACTATAAACACTACAGTAATGTCAATCACTTTATTTACCACAAAAATAATAAATGATATATAAAATAATAAATATTATGTTATCCAACCCATTTTTGTGCACTTGTTATGAAATATGAAATCTAAAACTACACAGTAATGTATTCGGTATTGGTTGTTGGAATGTTGGGTAGTCACTACTGTAGCCGGGAGCCGGCGACAGCCTGTGAAGATGCTGCTCGCTTCTTGTTACGTGGACCGACGGCCGTGCGGACCCCATCGATCGCGGACCTGGGCTCGACGAAGGCATGCGCAATAAAACACCGCCAGTGCGGGACCATTTCTGCTCTTACTCCTACAATCCTTTCTATACGTGTTTTATTTAAATAATTAATTGTAAAATAGATATCATGTATTATTAATATTCACTGCTGCTTTATTTACCTATTTCACTAACATATACCTTATTTTATGACACTATAAACTATTTAAACGTATTACTTTAGATGTGTAAATTATATCGTAGTTTGCTTTAGTAGTTTATGATACATAATTAATCATTTATTTACGGATAAAATACCATCAATAGAATAAATTAACGGAATGCGTGGAGCCCTAAATTCTTTCGCCAAGAATTTTAATTATGTGTTTGTAAAAAAGCATAGTCACGCGACAATGTTGAGCGAATAACACTTTAGTAGTTTCAAGGGCTTATGTCTGTCGCTTATGCCTCGTTTTGTAAGACAATAAACCATTTTGATGAATTACTTATTGTATGTAAATTGTTTCTCATTTTACTTCAGCAGTTTACGATACACAGTATAAAATTCATAAGTGTAAATTCTCAATTTGGTTAAACTTTTAACCAAATCACCGTGTAAATCATCATTTATTCAGATAGTGTTATTTTATGAAATATTACTTTTTCAGTGATAAAATTAACACTTCTTTAACAGTATTTATTTTCTAATACTATAATTTAACCAGTATGTAAGTATAAACTTTACACTAAATTTAACCAAAAAAAAAAAAAAATGTAAATATTATAATTAACACGAAAAGCGAGGGACTTCATTATACACTAAAAGTTAATTTTTTAGTGTACCATGAAGTCCCTTAACACCCTTTTTTTAAAGTATACACAGAGTGTTCATTTTGATTTGTCCACGATGGCTATCTCGAGAAATATAAAAGCTACATGGTTGCTTAGATTAGAGAACAATTAATGTTTCATTTTAATTTTAGGAGAATATCAGTGAGTGAAGCAATTTTTTCTTTCGACCAGTGGTTCTCCAAGTATAATCTGTTACTTTAATTCAAGCGGAACTAGATTTTAAATATCTACTAACTTTAAACAATTAAATGGAGCTTTTGACCATTTTGTTGCAGAAAAGATCACTTTAATCGTTAAATCTTCATCCAAGTGATCTCGAACGACGATTAGAATTTTTTCATTTATTTCTAAACCTCTAACTTCTAAATTTACTTCTAAATCTCTAAAAGGCAAGTCATTTTAAAATTTATCATCTGGATTGACGAAACTACCGACGGAATATCGGGTTGTTTGACAGGAAAAACGCACATTACTGGAGTCGCTTCAATCCCGTGACTGTGCTTGGTGGAGGATTTCACCAAAAATGTAAATATGTATCAATAAAGCAATTTTATATAATAAAGTGTACATACACGTGTACAACTGTACTCTAACTTGAGATAGATATTTAGAATATTGAATCTATTTTTAATGTTGTTAAAGATGTATACTTTCAGCAGGATGGAGCCCCAACTCACAACTCTCGTCAAGTAGTAGAGTACCTAAATGAAAAATTCCCAAACCATTGGAGTGCTACCAATGGACCTAATTTTTTCTTACAAGATTATTCATCCCAAATTTACATCATTTAAAATACAATATTTAAGATGGTATTACTAATATCGACGGGAGAATAATAAAAAAATGAAATAATTTATTTAAAAGAGTGCAATTATGCATAAATCAGAATGAGGGCAATTTTGGGGCAGTTCATAATAATTAAATTCAATAAAATTCATAGAAATTTCATTTGCGTTTTTTTAAAATTAAAATGGACATGCTGTATATTTTTAAATCGCTTTCCTATTTTTTTATATGTGGACCTGTATATGCATGCCAAGTTTGAACTCTATGTCCAACCATACAGACAGACATATGAATAGCCAACGGAGTGGCCGAGCTCGTTAAATCGTACAGTTCTGACTGGTTAAAACAATTTGAATTGTAAGGTGAGTACTAACAAAAATTATTATTGAAAAAGATACACATGTATCTTTTCGTGTTGAACGTATTATATCGCGTTGACTATTTCATGGAAACGTACGTACATACATGTATATCAGAATAGATACTTAGAAAAAATTGCAATAATATGAAAAGCTATAAAAATTAAATTGTATCATAAAAGTCTCAAATAAAATTATTAGCTATTATTTGTATAACATGTTTTTTTTTAATATTTCTTTTGAGATATTTCTCTGTTACGATATATTCATGAAAAACATAAGAGTGACATCAGAAACTATCCATTCCGGTGGACGGATCTGCACCGAAAGTTGATCAAATTAAGACATTTACGTCCGAAGCTTAGATATGGAATTTTTTAAAAATCCATTCAATTGATTTTAGTCACATGTCCACAGACTGACATATACGAGGTGAGTAAATTAAGTAATCGGACTGATTTAAAAAAAAAAAATATTCGAATAGAATTACAATTCAATATTGTCTCCCTCTAAATAACTTCCTTGGGAAGCCACACAGCGCCAATCCTCATAGCAGTACTGGAACTCGGATACTGGAATAGTTTTCAGCTAATCGGTTACAGACGTTTTAATGTTTTAAAGTGTCCCAAAATGACGTCCGTTGAGGTGATTTTTCAATCTTGGAAGGAGGAAAAAGTCACAAGGACTCAAGTCAGGCGAATAAGGAGGCTTAGGAGCTACAGGAATGTTTTTACTGGCCAAAAGCTCGTTTATTGAAATTGATGTGTGACAAGGCGCATTTTCTCATCCCCAATTCATTGGTCAAAATCTGATGAACGGTGGTATGAGTCAGATTCAACTCTTCCCCGATCATTCTGTCTGTCAACCGACGATCGGAACGCACAGGATCCCGGATTCTGTCGACATTTTCATCGGTTCTTGAAGATGAAGGCCTTCCGCTGCGTGATTCATCTGCAATCAACTCTCTTCCTTCTGAAAATGCCTTAAATCCCCAAAAAACCTGGGTCCTTGACAAAATGCTGTCTCCGTAGGCCTGCTGAAGTTTTGCAAAAGTTTTCGTTGCACTGTGCCCAACAAAGCAAAACCGGATAGCACACCGTTGCTCGAAATGAATGTCACTCGTTTTTAGAACGCACTAGAAAAAACTGTTTCACGAAAAAATAGCTACGGACAACAAAATTACTCTAGCGAGTTCAAACTTGTATTGAAGGCGTATCACATGTTCACCTGCCGCCTTTCCAAGTCCTGCGTCCCAAATGTTGCCAGATCAAACGCTATGTTGTCAGTACGGTTACTTAATTTACACACCTCGTATAGATCGACAGACAGGCAGATAAATATCACGTTTAAAACAGTTGATTCGTATTACAAAAAACCTAATTCGTGCTTATCTGTAAGTCTCGAAAAATCGAAATTGGTCTGCTTACAATACCTCCCACTCTATGTAACGGTCGGTAAAAAAGAAATATATACAAATTGTATGACAGGAGTGTTATGTTGGTTGCCTATCTCACAGATCTCAAGATTACATTTGTTTTTGTTGAATTTTAATTACCTAATTATGCACTGACATATTTTCTCTACCACAATCAATTTTATGCTCACTTATATTTCTTTCATTTCGTGGTGTTACATTACAACTTTCATAACAAAGTTTTATCCTTAAATAAGTCTAAAGAATAACTTTTATCATAAAAATTTAAATATGCATATGCCGTTGGTTCTTTCTAAAGCAGGATTTAAATTTGAAAGAAACTGTACAATATAAAAAAATGTATTTAAATTAAATTGAAATAAACCAAATTCTTTATGGCAGAAATCAAAACCAGAAACTGGCCCTGAGGTAGAAGCAAAAAAGACACCAGAATATTAAATAATTGCCAGGGATTTAAAGATTTCAATATTCCAGTCAGTTTATAACGTTGCATTTGCAAAACATGTACTATTTTTAAACAATTCTTATTTTCGTATTTTCACGATTATTCTGGAGTTATTTATTTTTAAAGTTTTTTTAGTGTAATGAGAATGGGATGTCCAGCACGAATACAAATACACTTGCACTGACTGGTATTCAAACCCGGGACCTGTAGAACGCAAATAATCGTACAGAGCAGTGTCGTTTTGTGACAGTGTCGTTTGTGTGTAGTAATGGAATAATGGTTAGCAATGAATTTTATTTATTTCTAAATTTCATTCGTTTTTACATAGGCCTGGCTCACGGGATTAAGCCCCCGCCAAGAACTCAATGTCTCAATTATGACATCACTTGTATTTTGGAAGTGAGGACATTTTTTTAGTCATTACTCGTATTTTGGAAGTGAGTACCTTTTTTTAGGTCAATACTTGCATTTTAAAAAATAACGAAAGCGCCTTTTGCGTTTTGTATTAATATAAATTGTGAAATTACAGAAAATTGTAAGAACTGGAGAACAGGGAACGCTCGATTCCTGGTATCGATGGATGATAATGATGATTCATAGTAACTTGAATTTAACTGTCACTTCGCTATTTCGTCGCTCAAATAAAAAGTCCAGTTTATAAATACGAAAACATATTTAAATTCAGGATTAGAAAGTACAATTACTTGCTCGAGACAGAAAATATGATGGTAATAACGCAAGCGCTTTGTTTGTAAAGCCAGCCACAAGAAAAGCTCAGGAAGTTAATAAAAAAGGACGAATTACATCCTTCCACAAGTCTACGCTAGGCACTAACAGAAAAAGGTTTTTGACACACAAAAAGATTATATGTACGAAAAAAAGACCCTTGGCAACCGTAATTACGATAGTTTTTATTAAATTTTATTTGTGATATAATTCTAAGAAACGTATTGCCAAGAACTATTAATTTTCAGTTAAATTCACAGAACTATGAACATGCTATTTTTGTCAAGTATTTTGTAATATACAGGGTGATTTGAAATAGTTGTTATTTGAATAATGCGGGGGGGGGCTCCAGCAGCTGAGTCACCCAATTAAGTCACCTAATTAAGGCGCGGATATTTTATGCAAAACCAATTAATATTGGATGAATTAATATAGCGGGTAAATACTAACCACTTACAAGGGAAATAATAAGATTTATATTATAATTGGTTTTGTATAAAATATCCGCGGCTTGTTTACTATGCAACATATGAATCATCGTACGTATCGCCACTAAGGGCCGGTTTCTAAAAGCTTAGTTACCTATAACCAAATGGTCAGAAAATGGTTGCTTTGGTTACTTATGGAATTGTTATATTGTAACCGATTAAACTCGGTAAAAAAAGGTGCTCACTTCCAAAATACGAGTAATGACTAAAAAAAATGTCCCTACTTCCAAAATACAAGTGATGTCATAATTGAGACATCATTGAGTTCCTGTCGGGGGCTTAATCCCGTGAGCCAGGCCTGAAATTGGTTAAATTTTTATATAAATTTGTGAAATGAGGCTTTTTCCAAAATCGGTGCGAGGAACACTGGACCAGTGTTGCTTGTAATTTCTGGTAACAAGATAATTTTTAACATGATTAATTATTTAAACTAATCAAAATTAATTAAAATTAGTTTAATTTTTAATGTAATAATTAGAGTCAGGAAGTAATTAACTGAAAAGTTAAATTTTATAAATAATTATTTTAGTTGTATTCCTCCAACAATAACTTTACTAGAAAAAAAAGGAAACCCTAGTTGATAATATAGACGTGCAAGCAATTGGTTTCAACATTGAAAAGATGGAATATTATCATTGGTATTTATTTGCCTACTTGAATAGTTTTTTTTTTGCCATATAAACTCCATACCTGAACAGGATCCGAACCCGAGTCCTTAGTAACGCAAGGCACGTGTGTTACCACTACGCTACGCTTAGATTTAGAAATGCGGAATGCTATTTGGGAAACATAGGTCTGAAATCACACAACTTGAAGGTATTTTAAAAAATTAAACGTCAAAATCGTGTAATTTTCTATTAAGGAAAACTAAACAAAAACATGAATATCGTTGCTAAAACAAACCAAATATGTTTTCCGTAAAATTATAGCAATTAAAACTGGCGAAAAGGCTGCGTGTCTAGGCCATAATAAAATAAAATAGAATAGAATAGAAAATAATAGCAAAAGAATGTGGAGTTTTTAAGAAATCTTTTAAGTAGTACGATATCGGCTGCGATGTTAGATAATATTTTAAGTAGTGGATATCGGCAACATTCCCCTATTGCATCTATATAAGTACATATTCTACACGATTTTAGTCAACTTATTTTGTCTCCCCTATTTCGCAGAGAAGTAGCTCTAAAAATTTGTCTGATGTAAAATGTAAAAATTTCAGGATTTTTTTATCAGATTATTTGATTTCTAGAGAATAACTTTTTAATTTTGTTTGAAAAAATAAAAATGAACAAGGGCGATTTCGTTACAAAGAAGAGCTTTATTACCAATAGGAAGACTTAGGATAGGAAAACAAGCTGTGGTTGGTACCAGGGCTCTAGTAGCATACCCTGTGCTTTTTAAATTTCAATGCGATTATTCGAGACATATACCCTCTGGTTTTTACGATATATGTACAATAAACCCCCTGCTGTATTTACGACTACAGCACTGGTTGGTACCAAGCACATTACCACGTTCGGGGTTCTGCAGTCATTTTGAAGCTCATCTGTACACTGTGGAGAATGCGTTTGCACATTTTTAGGATACATAAACACTGCTTGCTAATTTCAACGGCATTTTATGTATTATCGACTAGAGTGCTTTGCTCACGAGATCAAGCTAGGTGATGTCACATGCGCAGTAACCAGAATTTGTACAGCCGCTTCGTTGCTAAGCAACGGACGTAGAACCACCTGTAAACTCTGTTACTGGTTTGACGTCATTATTTGGCGCATATATGATGGCGTCACTGGCCTGATCTCGCGGGAAAACAATAATACAACTGCGAAATGGGGTTAATTTGAAAATACAGTTATTGCATATACATTTTTCGTCATCATCATTGAACCTAGGCCTCCTGTTTCCAAGTTTTGTGACCATATTTTCAATATGTATGCATTCAGGAGAGATATGGTCGGATTACGCCCTTCTTTAGAGCACACAGAAAGGCACTTACAGGTTATAGCCGGTCTCGAACGACTAAACAGAGCCCGTAATTTGTATAAATATTTTTTACAGAAATTATTTGACATAGTCAGGATATGAACCCTTACTAGTGGTCAAGAGCAAGAACAAGCACTTAAGCGCTTGCAGCCACAGGATAACTACATACATTTGTAGTAGGTATTTCATATTCTTACTCGTAACTACTTTAATGTTTGATAATTTCAACCACATTTTGTGGTCGACTACAACTGAAAAAGAGATTCGTCTGTGAGAACAGTTATTGCATCTACATTTATAGTAAGTATTTCATATTCCTACTTGTAACTATCAAGTATTCTATGAGAAACAATGCGATAGAATGTAATTAATTTTGCGTGAGATTATTCTTGGCTGTGAATCTGTAATACATTTACATGTCTGACAATCAGGTAGCGATCCAGACACACATATATCAAACTTGAATAACCAGTGCAAACCAGGACTAATTTCGTATTTAAAATGAAACTTTTCTTATACTAAATAAGGCTAACAATTTTATAAAAGATATTTTCTTTTATACTTTCAAATCTATTGTTATTTCGATAGATAGAATGATTTGCATTAGGGGAAGCGCAGTGGAATTTTAGTAGATAAAAGATTATGTTTATAGGTTAGAAACATATAATGGCAGAACAGAGGTGGCTTGTGGATATTAAAATGGTGAGATGAAGTTAAAAAGTGTATCTCTTGAAATTTTAATGTTGCTCGTGTATTCATGACCAATAATAGTTCAGATGAATATGGATTCTTCAATTATTATTTCGTTTCTATTAAGTAAACAAGATTTCCAAAATAATTTAATAATATGCAGTCACTAAAATATTCAGCATAAGTTCGCAAAATTTGTAGTAGCAAAGCACTTGTACACAGTAAAGCTGCGTTCAGAGCTCTTTAAATTAGTTGAATGTGCATTGTGCGCTATGGATTAGTTTAGTAGATAGTTTATGGTTCAAGGCAGCGTCTACAGCTAAGGAAATTAGTGCCTTACAAATAGTGCGACATCTATTATCGTTTTCCTAATTCTGCTGTCCTAGATTTTTACGGGGTCACGACAACTCGTCTACAGATTTTACGTCTACGGCATTTAGTATACAGACATAAGATTATTACCGACTTCTCGTCTACCACGATAGTTCGTATACAGATATTTCATCTACAACGACATTTAGTATATCGAGTTTACGTCTACTGATATTACGTCTACCAGGTTAATTCGTCTACTAAAATAAAATTTTATTTTATTTTACTCTAAGCAATTTATAAAAAATTAGTTTTAGGGGTATTAGTAAAAAGATGATACGGTGCTTCAAATTCAGTTATAATGCGAATAAAATTAAATGTATACAATTTACAATTATATATGTAAATAACTACAAAAAAAAATAATAATAATAATACAACAAGTCGGTATGCCTAATGTCTGTATACAAAATGTCGTAGACGTAAAGTTTGTAGACGAGTTGTGGAACCGATTTTTACTAAGTAAATCTAACCTAATAACTGAATTGATCATATTTACTGTCCGTCTTTGTAATTTTGGGCGAGATTTGTTGTAAATCGCGCAATGACATTTTGTTAGGTTATGTAAATACATACAGTTTAAACGTTCTCTCCGATGTAGACGGAGATAGCCAATGTGTTTATATATCTGCCTCATAAAAGCAACTCACTAACTATAAGTTTGGAAAACTATCGACAATCCACAACGAATAACATATTAAATTTAGAGCTCTGAACTATTGCTTGCGTTACCATATAACAAACTTGTAGTGACAATCAACAGTGAACAACTCATAGCCTTTAGTCGACTAATTTAAGAGCTTTGAACACAGCTTTAAGAAAATATTGAACAAATAAGTTTGGGTGATTAATTTAAGCAACGAATAAAAGTCCGTTCATATCATCATGCATCAATCGTTTCCTGCTCAGCAAATATTATTTACTACTTTTATATAACACTGTTTATACGTAAGGTTGCAGTTACAGTGCAAGCAGTTTGCGTCAAATAAACTTTGCGCGAACATGCCAGTATTGGGATGAATAGATTTTCGCGCGATTTTCTCCATAAATGAAGTGGATTTGGTAAAAAGTTTGCATTTGGAAATTGATGAAAAATTTTATTAACAAAAATAAAACTCTTCTGAATTTGATTATATTAGAGTAAAAAAAAAACTGCAGTTAACAGCATATTCGTAGATCGTCACTTCAGTGAATGCTTTCAACTTTTTAAGAGTTAAAGAAACAACCATTAAAATTTTATGAATATTTTCGAATGACTCATCATACACGCTCAGGGGCGCCAGCAGCAGTTCCTGATCCCGGTAAAACAATAATTCCGGGTCAAGGAAAACAGTAAACCCCCAGTAAACGATAATTTCTGGTCCTGACACAAAATAATAGCCCGAATACACTGCGTGTAGCTAGAAATAGTTTTTATTTAGCATAATTTATAAGATATGTTTACGTGATGTGCCCATCGTCCACGAGGTAGCTGTTGATAGAAACGCCAAAAAGTGGCCCAAAACACTGATAACTGATGACAACTACATACATAAACCAAGTGTGCAGTCAAATTAAGTCTGGAGCCCGGACTTATAAACACTATTATTTCAGTTATTATAACGTATCACAATAATCGACAAATTATGCAACAAATAATAAAATTAGATAGAGATTTAAAAAAAAAATCATTCCCGGGCTCTGCAGTCTGCCCGGGCCCTGGTAATTTGAACCAGCTTCTCCATGTATCGATGCCCCTGCACATACTCTCAATATCTATTTTTCATTTAAATAAACAAATTAAAAATATGTAGAGAACACATATTCGAGAGTATTCGTGTGAAGAATACCCGTTTGAACTTGTAGTGATAACCACTAAATTCACTTGTACTGTAACCACGCATATTTAATTCTACATGTTTGATTTAGTGACCCAAATACGCTTGCACTAAGTAGCGTATGATTTTCAGCGTTCTCCGATATCGTTCAACTCCATCCAGCATTCTGAACGGTCCGTGCCCAAACTGATAGCTTCCAAAGGTGACCGAAGTAATACGCTCAGCATGGACATGTTGCTAGCCGCGTTTAAGTATTAATTAGTACAAATTAATGTGTCAAAAAATGTGTTCAAGAGAAATTAACTATGGATAGTGAAATTTTGATTAATTAACAGCTATTTATTCTTTACCAGTAATTTACTACTTGAAAACGGTATATATTTTTTATCTAGATTTGTCTGCCTTCTCAAGGATCACCTGATGACCAAGTTCCTCAAAACTATTTATATTATCAATAGTTATTTGGTTGGATTAATAAAATTAAACTAACTTAATGACTATCCACCTCTGTGGAAAATTTAGTCAATATGTATCTTCAGCTTATTTAAACAATATGTTTTGTAATAGAATTAGTCAAATTTTATTTGTTTTCTGCTTATTGTCGCATTGATCATTTGTATAGTTTTTTCGCGCCAACTTGGCAAGAATCAACAGTATTATTATAGATTTATTTGAAAGATGTCCTACATTACACAGCTATTTTGATTCGCAAAAAATTAAAGCATTCTACTAGATAACCATACGCCCTCTGGAGACGTATGGTTCAAGAAAGACTGCAACTGTTGTATGGAAAGCCACAAAAATGAAGATATTCGAGCGCTATAATGAAAGACGAATACCATAGTAGGAGTTAGAAGTAGAAAATTATAGTGGATAAGACATGTGAGGAGGATGAAAGATGAATATAGTAAACAGAATGTCTGTTGGGTCTGTGGATTATTGTAGAGCAGTGTTTTCCAACTTTCTTGTCTTCGTGACTACTTACTTGAGGAAAAAATTCCACCCCAGAAGAAAAATTTGAAATAATTATATACAAAAGATGTCTTAGGACATCTTATCCAAAGATACTTAACAAACTGCATAATTACACAATAAAAATAAGACCCTTCATTATTAATGAAAAATTTGTTTTGTTCAATCAAGACCAATTCAAGTTCTCATCAATTAATAGACCTAGAACCTTTGTATAATTTACCTTAGTAACATCATTGCTACCAACATTTAATTTAATATCTGGTAAGTTTTTATTATTAATAATATGAAAATGTAAGAAGTTAGTTTTTTCGAAATTAAGATACAATTTATTAAATGCAAACCAATTATTCATATCATGTAGTAATTTGTTAGATTTTTCTTGTATTTCTCCACAATTTTGTCCACATATCAAGGCCGAAGTATCGTCCGAGTACATAGCTACGAAAGAGTTTATAAAAAAGAACAAATCATTTACAAAAAGTAAAAATAAAATTGGAACTAATACCGATCCTTGAGGCACACCAATATTTATGGGTAAAAAATGAGACTTAGCCATTTTCATTGTACCATTGCCTGATTTGTATGAAATTTTAACAAACTGCGATCTATTAGATAAGTATGAGGAGAACCAGTCAGTGGCAACCCCACGAATTCCATAGCAATTAAGTTTTTTTATTAAAATTTCATGACTTACACAATCAAAAGCACGGCTTAAATCACAGAAAATACCAACAGGTTTTTCTCCTTTGTCAAGCAAATCATAAACTTCATTTAAGAATTCACTAATAGCTGTTATTGTTGACCGTTCAGACATAAATCCGTGTTGACTATCATTTATAATATTGTTTATATTGTTAAAAACATTTTTGGTGAAGTAGGTTACAGATTTACTGACCAATCAGCTGTTACAAATTAAACAATTTATCAAGTTATCCCGACTAGTATCAAGGTGTGTTGTGTGCAATCAGGTGTTTCCGAGATATAGTCTGCGTACGAATTCGATCGTGTCCTCGACAGGATTTTAGGTGGTATCAGCTTGTACTATCACATCCGCTATACTCAAAGTGTTACTGAAATTATTCTTATTTTAGGTAAATAAGATTTACTGTGCTTGACCCAGTTTGTTGAAGATAATCTTTGTTTATTGCATAATATAGCTCAAATGAAAATACTTTTTATTAGCTAGTTGTTAAGTTTATATTTTGTTGAGTTTGTTTAATTTGTTTTTCTGCAGCGCTAAAACACAGTAATGAAATGCTTTATATAAGAACTGCTTTCATTAGTTTTAATAATGTCAATGTACGTACCTTCCTACTTATAACTGAAATGTTAATAAGATTTTTTCTGCTGACAATTTGCATAATCCATTTTAATAATAAACAATTTACTATAAAAAGGATATTACAGCAATATTGTTCTTCAACATAAAAGACATGGAAAATTACATCCAATAACTTATTTTACTGACTAACAGTGGCGTACTGGCAAATTTTACCAGCCCTGAAAATTTTAAATAAATCAAGTCCCATGGGTTTAAGAGCCGATCCCTTTGATTCAAGGACAAGCCCCGTTTGAACAGACCAACTTGAAAATTGGTAAGTGTTCACCACTGCTGACGAACGAACATACACACTACTTGGAATACAAATTGTTCGTTTGGTTCGTTCGGAAATGAAATAGTTCGTTTGGGATCGAACGAGTGCAATTTTGGTTTATATTTAAACCAAAATAATAATTGTCGATAGTCCCATTAACAACAAGCCAAATATAAAAAGCATCGCAGGTTTTCGTATATCGATGACTGTGGAAAGCACTAACTATATATATCTCAACCAGCGAGCCTGGGTGTACAAAATAAAGAGGCGCGTGGGTCTGTCAGAAGAGTAGTAGTGGGGATGCATTTAGTTTCGCATTTCGTGTCTTTCTCTGTCGCTTTCTCTCACTGCGCAGACCGTACCCCATCCACCACGGATCGCTGGTTGAGGTATACGAAGGTTGCCGAGGGATATTACGAAACACACGACAAGGAGCGACGCATATAATAAAAACACAGAATTTCTGCCTCCTAAATCGTCTCGCATTGTTTTCTTTCATTTACATATACCGAAAATTTCTTCGTTTAGCAAAAGGTGTATTAATTGGGTTTCTCCTCCCATTCTGAATTTTATTCCATTATATAAAAAAGGAAGGAAGCTGTGTCGAAACCACGGCCGCAAATCTTTTGGGCGTAGAATTCGTCACGTGGTTGATGGGTGGGTGTTATAAATGAGTGCATGCGCAGAGTTTGGGTTTAGAGAAATTAACTTTTATTTATTTCTTTGTTATTTTTATTCACGGTCCCGAGTTATACTAATTTACCCGCGCGCAGGAGCTCCGATTTCACCTCAAAATATCGAAACCTATGGCTCGAGGGGTAAACTTCATCTTCGTGTAATATAGCCCACATTATATGCTTGTTAAATAAAATACTGTTAATTTTAATATAATAATAATAACAATTTTTTGCATCTTACTATTTGTCTCACTGTGGCCCATGGTTATGGAATCAGTGGCGCACACATTTTGTCTATAGACATAATTTTTATAAAGAAATGTTATATATTTAAAACTTATTATAAACAATAACAATGATTATGAAATTTATTCTAATATTATTTATAATTTATAATCACGTTGGCAATGTTTTTATGAACATTTGTACAATGTATTTCAACGTAGGTACACTTAAAATTTTGGTACGGGGGTGGTCCGGACCCGTTGGACCCCCCCTTGTGTGCGCCAGTGTATGGAATAGTGAGACATTGTATTATATGTTTCATTTTGTAATACTTAACTAACAGGGAAAGTTCATTTTTTATGTTGTATATTTACAATACATTTATAATATTATCAAAATATTGGTTCACATGGATCTGTCATTTATGCCACAAAAGTCACCAAAATTCGCTAGTGCGTTCAAACGTTAGAATGCAGTATTGCACTTATGGGAAATGGGAGTGTTGCAAAATGTTGTAAAAGTGTAAAATATATCAATGAACCCAAGTATTATGCGTAAATTTATGTTCTTTTGTTGCTAATTCATTGAAATTTCTACAAAAATCAGGTGACCAAGAACAAAAAGGAACAACCATTTGGAAAATACCGCCTCCTCATAGATCAGCGCGTGGTTCAACCGACAACGTCACCAAGATAAGTAAGGATAGAGTTATTAACAAAAGCCATTAGAAAGTAAGAGACAGAACTACTCCATTTGCTCTGTACTGCATTCTAACGTTTGAATAGATTTTAGTAACGTATTACAATTTGAAACATAATATACAGGATGAGTGGGGAGGAATGGGCCGAACTTCAGGAATGTATTGTACATGTGAAAATAAGTAAAAAAAAAACAAACTCTAATGTTGTTATGCGATTGTCTTTTATTCTCAAGTATATTTGCATATTCAACATTTGAATAAATATCTGGCATTTTGTAACACTAAATGCTCGAAGGTTGGCACTAGTGATTTATTATTTATTTATTAATTAAACAAAAGACAATAATAATTAATTTGATACTATTGATAAACAGGATGACACTAATGATTTATTTATTAAACAGAAGTCAATCGCACAATAACATTAGAGTTTTTTTTACTTATTTTTACATGTACAATACATTCCTGAAGTTCGGCCAATTCCTCCCCACTCACCATGTATATGCCGATACTAATTTTGAGAAAAGGGAGAAATAAAACCATTTTTTGAAATAGTTCCAGTATCTAGGACAAGTAATGCAGAATTTGGTAATTGCGAGATTAAAAATATAAATACGTTTATGTAGCAAAGTATAATATTAACTAATATAGTAGGGGCCTCAAGAAAATATGCGGGGGGGGGGCGAAATTTAAAGCTACGCCACTGACAGTAAATGCAATGTCTAAATTTAAGTGAGTTGGAACAGCACATGTCAACAACCGCATTTGGTTGTAGAGGCGGACTTACTTGCGGTTTCTCTGTGGTTTTGTGCAGCATTAAAAGTTACCCCATCACAACTTTAGGCTAAACAATGAGAAATTACATTCCACGTATTTTATCACTGGGCTAACACGCACTGCTTTCCTTTCCTAGCACGCTAACAAATAAATTCAACTGACCTTATATCTACAAAAAACATGTTTTCTTGAAATATTACCTGGCTGAAAATTAAATATTTGACATGCTTGAAACACTTGTAGCACCTTATGTAATTTAAAATTCATTTACTAATTAACTTGGCTCCTGATACATTTTTCTAAACTTCAAAGATGTAATAACGCGTAACCTTACTTTCAATCTGACATAATGAAATGACACTACTAATATTTCAATCAGACATTCGTTCGAAAATTCATGGCTTCTTTAGTGTTTTTTTTTTTTTTTATTGTACGGTACCTAAAATGCTGTTTTCATTTGATATCACATAAACTGAGTGAAGTAAATAATTGATGTGAAGTGTGAATTTTCACACATTTTAAGTTTTTGTAGGTATTTAGTAAGTGATAACAAATTGTGGGTACATATTAAAAATAATAAATTTCGAATTTTTGGAAGAATATTCCACGTGCTTCCATCTAGAGACTACAACCGTACTTGAGATGCAGTTGCATCAAGAGCCAGCTATAGCTACCTAGTTCTAGTCAGCCAGATAAATATTGTAACCAACGTGTTGCAAAAAAATTAATAACTTCAGAAATAATTATTAGATTAGATTAGATGAGAATTAGATTTGATCAGAATTATTAAATTCTGATTTTTCAGCAGGGGGAGCAACAAGAGAATTTTTAGCACATTTTTCAAATATCGTTTTAAAATAAATACATTTTAAAAAACTACTTTCTGTTCCTTTATCTACGTCTTAAGAGCTTTCATTTGACATCACACAATATTTTTTTTAAATAATAAATTTTTCAACGGTATAAAAATCTAATAAAAATTCCTGTTGAACAATTCCGCTTCCCATCATTTCTGATTTTTTTTCAGATTTTTAGATGAACCCCTCTGGGAATTAGGATGTAGGATAAATTTTTTTTTAACATTTTTGGTGTAAATACCATTAAAAATATGATTGTTCAAAAATAAAATTTTGTCTATCCAGGTGCAGTAATACCCCACCACTCGACGTTAATTTGTTCTGAAAAAGCGTCGAGTAACGATTACGTTGAGTGGCGAGTCGAATTTCTCCATAAGAAATATAGGGAATCATATGTACATATATACATATACATATAAGGAAATACATATACATATGTATATGTTTTCGTTTTAGCTATGCTTGCATTTTTATCCTTTGGACCCATAATTATAATTATTTTAGCAAAAAACAAAAAGTTCATAGCTGCACTAAATCTAAGTTGTTGTCGTCAAGATATCTAGGCGCGAACTGCTGGCCATGCGTTCATTTTGCTTTGTTTACCAAAATGATAATTTATAGTTAATCACGTGATCGGTACTCGATCACGTGTTGGATAGCGGTGCTTCCGTCGACTCTCACTCTCGACATTTACGTCGAATGGCGAAAACGTCGAGCTAAGTCGAGTAACGGGGTATTACTGTATTAAGAAGTTCATTTTATACACCAGGCAAAATTTAAAAAAAATATTATTTCTTTATTAAATACATTTTTGTTTTCCCCGCAATATTTTTTTTTAACTTCCTATAGTCTTCCTTTATGGGGTCAAATAGTTGTACAAGCATGCCCAATTTCAACTTACTATGTTTAACTGTTTAGCTACAATTCAAGAGGCAAGCGATAGGCTGACGGCGTTACATGAGTGTTTTTTTTTTTTTTTTTTCGTCATGCCTACAAAACTCTAATAAACAGAACCGGATCTAGGGTGAAGCAAGCGAGGCACTTGCCTCAGGGCGCCGAGTAGAAAGGGCGCAGAGTAGAAAGGGCGCCAAATTGATGAAAATTCGCGCCACTTTCAAATGCGTACGGACACGTGGTTAGCTACGAGATCCAAGAGATTTAAACTGTTGAATTTTCGTCAGAAATATCAAGTATTAAATATCATGCTTCGATATTAATCTCAAACCTTAAAGCAGCTTCCTGTTTGGATATTTTAAAAACCATTCACGATTATGGATTGGTACAATCTTAGTAAACTGAAGTAATCTTCAGTAAACTGAAGCTAATAAAAACTTACTTGAGGTCATCACTTGCCCAAGAAAAAGTGAGTAACATGGCCATTTTATCTATCGATGAAGATTTAGTGAATCAAATAATTGACGAAGAAAACAGATAATTGACGATTTTGCATTGCTAACGGCAAGAAAAATAAAGTTATAAGTATATTATTATGTATTAATTATTTAATTATCTTATGTGATTATAAAAATAATTTACTTAAAATTTTTGTTAATTTTCACTTTGCCAAACTTATTGAAATAAACTGTGCAATTTTGTGCAATATTAATAAAATTGTTATGTTGTTCTATTAATCATAGTTTTTATTTATATATTTATCTTATAGGGGGGGGGGGCAATTTACCCTTCTGCGAAATCTTCGTATATTGAGAGATTTGTAAGTCGAGGTACCACTGTATTAGCAATTTTACTTAGCCATAACTAGTATTCGGTTAAAATGTTAAAATATTTAAATTTCAACCACCTAAATCAAAAGAATATGTTTGAAATAAGATTGCGAGCACCTAAACTCCCCTTTTCAGTACGCCAGCGCATATTCTAAAAAAGGGCGTAGTTTGGCGGGTTTTCCCCGGGCACCAACTCTGAATAGTTGACAGTTTATGTTTTATTTTAAATGTTATGGAAATTAAAACAGTAAGTTGCGCGATAAAAAAAAATTACTTTAAAATATCCATTCTTGGTTAAAAAATTAAAAAATTAAATCGTGTTTTACAATCATAATTTTAATTAAATTCACCAACGGAAACACTAGCTATATATTATTAAATCGCAAATTGTTTTATCTGGGTGCCTGTATATACATTTTCACCATCATACCAGTATATAAACAGCTGCAACATATAATAACTAATAGACATTTTGCAATAACACGCCAACTTGAAGTGTGCTACGTACGGCAGGTATACGGTATACGCGTGCCTCAAGCGCACTTCTATCACATACGGTAGATTCCATAATTAATAGCACTAAAGCAACATCGGACTACATTTCTAAATAACCTAATTAGTAATATTATAGGGGCGTTTAGGAGACAACGACACACTAAACATTAAGGCCCAATGGTTTAATTGCGAAATATCGCTATTAACGTAAGAGACGTTAAATATTCTATGAATATTGCGGGTAACAATTTAGGTTAATGGCAGCTCATGTAAATATAAATTTAAACTGACAAATTGTTATGAGTTATGATTTTCTCAAGAAAGAAAATCAGAATTAAGCTAAAGTTACTCGTAATAAAACTGTTTGCAATAAATTTACCTCAGTAGTGTCCAAACTTTTCCCATAATAGTACCATATTTAATGCTAGATATATTTAGATTCTAAATTAAAATACACACAATTTCTATATTAACAACTTTAAATAAGTTTACGAGAAATGGTAGTTTACTGAGTTTACAAGCATCCATTAATCTCACATTTCAGGCTCTCTGTGTTTTGCTTTGTCTGTGTGATACATTTTAACTCAGTGTGTACAGTTTGAGGATGTCAGGGAGATGTTAGGTCTTTGCTATGATCTGTCAGTTGCTTTAGCTGGCGACAAAGTCATGGATAAGCTGATACTCTTCCTGAGAGAACCGAACGTTTTATGTGTGAAGTCTTGCACCTTATTTTAATGTGTGTTATTGTTCTCTGTGATATCCGAGGGTAATTGCCCCCTTTATAACCCCTTACCCATCACCCTGCGTCTGGTCTATTTTTCGTCCTATTTATATTTTAATCCTATTTATGTTTGTGTCCGTGTAAGGATTCTTTTATTTCTACGTATATAAAAATATATTTGTTAATTTCTTTATTGTTTTACTTATGCTAAGTAAATTATAATGAATTAAAATTAAGTTATTTATAATGAATAAAACATGTATTAGATCAGTGTATCTCAACAAGTGGTCAGCAGAAAAATTTTAGTGGTCCGTTTTGTATATCCGTAAAGTTTTTGTATATGTTGTTTGCAGTTATTTTGTAATTTTTATGCACATTTTTTTTTGTGTTTAATTTATATTTTGTTTATTTTCTGTAACCTTTCTGTGATTTTCTACATATAAAATAAATATATTTAGCAGCACATTAAATATATTTGTTTTCTTGCAAAAAATTAACCAATAATTATTATTAGTGGTCCGCGTTAGAAAATTATGTATTTTACTGATCCGCGGTGTGTTTTTGGTTGAGAAACACTGTATTAGATAATAAGAAATTAACCTGTGCTGCCTTTTCAGATTTAAGTAGGACATTTGAAACAATTGAAAGAGGACTAACAAACTGCAAAGTTATGGTATTGGAGGGACAGCTTTCAACCTTATACGCTCTTATTTACCAGACAGATTACAAGCCATCAAATTTCATAACCATTAATCAGACTTTCGTGAGAATAATCTTGGAGTGCCTCAAGGTAGTGTTCTAGGATTACTATTCTTTATTATTTTTGTTAATGACATTAAAAACGTGATCAAAAATTGTAATATCCACCTATTCGCTGACGATATCTTAATTTATTACACGAATGACGATTTTAAGAATATTGAGTGCACAGTAAACACTGAACTTAATGTTGGAAAATGGGTTCTGAAAATAAGTTCATACTTGTTATTAAAAAACTAAAGGAAAGTTAATTGGCAATAGTAACACAAAAAATCCAAAACATTGTTCTAAAATAGAAACGGGAGAACTAAAAATTAATTTAGTATCAGAATTGAAATATTTAAGACTCATTATCGACGAAGTATTATCAAGTAAAAATCATATAAATTATAATTCTAGATAAATAGTTAAAAAGATTAATTATTTAAGAAGAATAAGACCCGACGTGTCACTCTGGAGTACTAATCAAATATGCGAAGCAATAAGAAAACCCCATTTCCAATATTGTTGTACCTTTTTATACATCTGCAGCAACTGAAATTAAATGTTTGCAAATTCTGCAAAACAGAGCTATGAGGGTGATTTTAAAACAAAGTAGATACTTCAGAATAACGGATATGCTAAAAGCTTTGGGGTTGGTTAAATATTGTAAATTTTATAAAGGTGAATGTAATGTCTTTTATTTTCAAAATGAAAAAAAAAAAAAAAACTTGCTATTACCCAGTTATTTATCTCAGGATATAAAGAGATTTAAGTATATACACACATACAATTATTATCTACCACCCATTAAAACAGCAATGACTGAAAACAATATTTTTCAAAAAGGTCTTCTTGAGTACAACGCCCTACCAAATGTAATCCGCAATAGTCTTAATGTAAAAAAATTTAAAAATCTTGTAGTTAAACAATTTACTGGGACCCATCGATAGATGTATGTTGAATTTAATTTGGATGTGGTTTTATAGTGTTAATGTTTTATTATTTGTGTTACATGTATAATTGTATGTACATTTTTTTTGTTTTATTTCTGTAAATTTGTTATATATAATTAATTTGTACTAGCTATAAAAGCTAATTAATTATTAAATCATACTAAGGATTAATGGAGCTGAATATACGCGGCTGCATCCCAAGCCATTATTATTAACAGACAATTTCATAAACCGTCATAAAAACACACAATAATATAATAGTCGCAAAACACACAATAATCGATCTATAGTGCTTATTACTACCGTACCATAAACTGGAAAATTCCGGAGTGAACTTCGGGATTAATTTTAAGAATACCAACATGCTTGTTGCCAAATTTAATATAACCTTCTTAGATCTTCTCCTGTATGATGAGCAAATAGCAAGAGTTTCTCAATATAAATACATTGGGACGTGGATAAAGATAGGTTAGACCAGAGGTTGCTAAATGGTGGTTTGCGAACGCTGGGTTGTTTGGAACCGATTGGGAAGACATGAGTCTTTTAGCTGAGAAAAGTGCAGCTCTTTTATTTTGAATAGAACAATATTGAATTTTCTGTAATTTCTTTGAATATTTATTAATACAAATATTAGGTACTAATAATATAATTAAATTTGTACCTGTTTATATAGAGATCATAGGACCGCTCGAAACGTCACATTGACCATATCTATGACCGGCAGTCTAGAAACGGAGAACTTACCTTCTCTGCCCCTATGCGCATATCTAGGCGTTGGGAGCCTATTATTATTTAATTATATTAACAATAATATGTTAATATAATTAAATAATTATCATAAATACATATTTTATAGCAGAAAACGAGTTGTGATGTTTGGCTGATCTTTGTGTTCGATTTGAGCTTCTTTTTTTTGTATTGCCCATCATATATCACATCGCAGGCACGATCATTTGGTATCTTGAAATTTATTTTCCAGGCGCTCATGAACCCCTACATGGGCGCCATTTACTAAAGATTAAAGCAAGTGGGCCAAAGGGCTATTTGCGGCCTGCTTTCATCTTTTCGTTTTGAAATCTTCAAATTATTGCCAATAAGTTAATGGCCAGCATTTTGCTCAGTTTGCGATACCTGCCTTAGATTAAAATAAAAACTTATAAACATGTTTTATTTATTGTACCCACAAACAACATAATAACCATGCAAACATCCAGGGCCGTCACGAGGGTCATAGTACGTGCAAAAATGAAATATGACGGCCCAAAATTATTTTTTTATTTACTTATTTTTATATTAAAGTAGTAAATTTCTTTACGAGTACAACTAAATCGAGTGAGTCACTTAACCGATGCTCAATTGAAATCATCACCAGTGCCGACAGTCTTTCTTGCGACATAGTAAACCGCAAATAATCGTACATATATAATTAGCAAGTGTCTGTATGAAACCTGGGTAACATTGTGACGTCATTTTTTATAAGGTCACATGTTAATCCTATAATCCCAGTGATAAACGAAATTTTTTGGCATAAACAAGTTAAAAATACTAAGCCTGAATAAATTTTTTGCAAGAATTGAACGTTTTTAAAATAAAAATTAATGAAACAGTGTTTAAAAATAGTGTAAATAATAAAAAGTTAGTATTAAAATAGTGTTAATTTAGTTTTATGAGTTAAAACAGTGTGCAGTGGATTTTAAAGAAGACTTAGTTCTAAATCTTCCAAAGTGAGTACATATTTTGTAATTTCAATATTATAACACTAGGTTGTTTAACAAGTTAACAATTACGGATTTTTAACAAAAAAATATATATATTATTGACTGTATTAACTTGGTTCTTTAGCATCCTTTCTGCATCTTTCATTTTAATATATATATATTTTTTTAATATCTCTTTCTTTCAAAAAGATTCTAGGCCCCTGCTCTAAACAGTCTTCAAGATACAGTTCAAGTAGTTCTCAAATAGTTGAAAGAATATTATGAATTATCGCCTTCTGAAAATGCAAGCATGCGAGTGAGTTTTCGAGGGTTATATAAAACTACCAAAAATACTAAAATTCAAATAAAACAACTCGATTTTTATCTAATTAGATTCGGTACGCTGTTTGTATTGGTTGCACCGAAAATCGTTTAAATATTTTCAAATTAGTTCAAAATATATATTTTCATATATATACATACATAATTTTCAGAGTTTTGTTTGCTTAGAAGCGATGTATGATATAAGAAAGTATTTTTACGGTGGTGATCCGATTATTTAATTTAATTAACCTAAGTTAAAGTCCGTACGTTTTAATAAAATACTGTGATGACAAGAAAAACAATATAGCATGTTGAAAAGAGTGAGATGTCCGTACGTGGACGTTGCATCAGCAATTGCCGTCTCTACTTTCTAGGCTATTAAGATATATATTCCTGGTAGCTTTCAGACAACGTACATTCTCGTCTGGACGTAAAACGAGTAAGAAAACATACGGTAGTCGTACGTGAAATAATGAATAAATAAGATAAAAAGTTCATATGTTACCTTTGGCTTCTGTCACGATGCCACACCTCAAGGAGGATTCTCTTGTTCAGATCCGCCTTACAAAGCCAGAATGTAAACTTGTGGTCGAACTGCGGGCTACAGGACTCGGCTTGTACCGCTGTTCTCTGCAGACCAGGCCTTTTACCAACCCTACCATGCCCGGTTTCCGGCATCAAGCACACCTGAATTCAAAAGTACATCTTAATATTTAACTCAAAATAAAGCCAGTTTCCTATCGAATAAGTGAAAACGCAAAAAACTTTATGTATACTGTCTGTGTAGTTTTAAATATTCAAATCGTGTTTTAATATTATATACTTCAAATTGTAGGTCGTTTTGATTCGTTTTTCTTTAGGAAAACATAAAACCACGACAAATTATAGATAGGAGAGACAGTTGTACCTTGGAACAATTTTACATTTTCAAAATTGTCATACTGTAGATATTTATTTTTTTAATTTAATACTAATGTAAAATAAACTTTGATTTTTTCTCTATCAATTAGTGCACTTTTTATATTATTATTTGTCTCTTATATTATTTTTTAAATAAATTTTCTAAACCCTTTCAAAGTGTTCCATGGTACAAATGGTCGTGTACCTTGGAAGACACCCTCTTGCACCTTGAAATATTCATTCATGTTAATTACTATTAATAATAAATAATTAATTTCATTTAGTTTTAACAGGTGTAGAAGGGTATAAAGCTCTTAAATTAATCGACTATAGACAGTGTTGTAATAGATACATTTAAAAATATATCTAGATACAGATACAGATACTTGAGGAAAAATGTATCTAGATGCAGATACAGATACAAATTTTAAAAAGTATCTAGATACAGATACATTTTTTTTTACAATGTATCTAGTTACTTCAAGATACTTTTAAGATACTTTCGGAAAAATGAAAACACCACAAAAAAAAAGAAATAACTAGAGCAAGGAATATATTTGTTCACAATAAAAAATAAGTTATGCACTATTATTACTCTTAAAATAAACACAAATAACCTTTGAAGCTGTGTCTCTGAAATATTAACTAACTATATACCTATGTAATCTTTAAAAAATCACTTTTTTATTCCAATTTCAGCGGATATCTCGAACATTTTTTGTTCGCTAATAAATTACTGATTATTAAATGATTATTTAGGATGACAAAAATAAAACAACAATTTTATTTATTATATTTCTTTATTTAATTCACAATTATAAAATTAATTCTTATTCTTAGATTAGATAATTACTTAATGGTTGTTTTACTTAACCGTTGTTAATAAAATTATTTAATTTTTTTTTATTTATTATTTTTTTAAATTTATTCAGAGCTGGAAATACAATTACACTTTATTAAAATTTTATAGATAAAAATAAATTAAATAAATAAATAAATTATAAGTTTGAGAATTATGATAAAATACAAGTTCTATATATAATTAATTAAATTTTGGAAAACATCCTTTTATTTTATGTTTTCCAAAGTTTAATTAATTTTATATAGAACTTGTATTTTATCATAATTCTCAAACTTATAATTTATTTATATAATTTATTTTTATCTATAAAATTTTAATAAAATGTATTTCCAGCTCTGAAAATGGCTGAAGCATGTTTTTACTCCCACCAAGCAAGAAAGAGTTTACTGGTCGCTGATTGGTTAATTTAAACTTAAAATTCAAATATCTGAATGATGCTAAATGTATTACCAACTTGAAAAATCGTAAGGACATATTTTGTAAAAAGACCTTGAAAAAGACAAAATAGGAAAGTATCTGAAAAAAGTACCTGAAATACAGATACTTAGACACTGATTTAAATATCTAGATACAGATACAGATACATATTTTAAAATGTATCTAGATACATTACAACACTGACTATAGACATTGTGGACAAAATTAGTAGAAAATTTTAACGTTTGGCGAAAGCGTTTACAGCTCTGAAAATTAATGAGCAACGAATGTTGTGACATCTATGTTTTTTCAAACTAACTACGATGCAATAAAATCATTAGTGACTTTTTACCAGGGACCTGAAGCTGAATTTATTTAGGTTCAGGTTCAATGTGGTAATTTCGGTTTGGTTTCAGGTTCAAGTTCAATAACAGAATTTAGGTTCAAGAATTTAAATAAACCATAATAAATAATAAGTAAACAATAATTTCCTGAACCTGTTAAAAATACATGGTTACCGGTTAATCATAATAGGTTCGGGTTCAGGTTTTGGTTCACTGACTTTGAAATATAATGGTTCGGTTCAGGTTTAGGTTCACGAAAAATATAGGTTTTCTCGGGTTTTCGGTTCGGGTTCGGGTTCAGCTTCTGGTCCCTGCTTTTTACGAACCCGCCATAAGCGAGGTCGTGAATTCTTACTAAATTTTTATAACAAAATTATAACCGCAACTATAGCAATTCTTTTTCGTTTTACGATATCCGAAATTTGTTGAAATATGTGTCACAGTATTTTCTAGGTTATGTAAAGTGAGACAGCTAATGTGTGTTTATATGTCTGTTTCATTAAAACAACGCACTAACTACAAAATTTGGAAAACTATCTACAATCGACAATGAATAGTGCAGTAAAATTAGAGCTGTGAACGGTCGCTTGCGCTACCATATGACAAACTTTTAGTGACAATTAACAGTGCTCAAGTCATATTGTATAGTCTATTAATTTCATAGCACTGAACGCTGCATTAACATTAAGTGTGTATATGTCGTTCATTTGCATATTTTGTTGGTCAGCTACATATTTTGCCGTAATAAATATTTCTGTCGTTCTTATAATCTGATTTATCTTAAGAAACCTTATTTTGTCCGAAAGATTAAACTCGTCTTTTTTTGTTTTTAAAGGTGTTTGAGAGTTTTTATAGTGTCTTAAATACAGTGGGAAAATCGGGTGTAAACCGTCCAAAAATTCCTACAACTGTAAGTACCCAATACTATTAAATATTTACTCACCAATCATTCAAATAAATCCATAATTCACATCATATTTCACATTATATATCACTTCACCACAACCACGCTCTGTTAGCAACTAGGCGACATAGTTCTTGCGCACCGGCCGGTTTGGGCCAGCCGTGCCCGTAAGACCTGTCGCTAGTCGACAGATTAAAATGATAACATTTTACAAACGTGCCAAATCTATTTAACAAAAATCAAAACAAATACGGAATATATCTGACTACAGTGTATTCTTATAAATTTAACAAAATGACCGACAATATTTCTCAAACAGCCAGTTATTCTCAGACAACAATACAAAATCAAAACCACAATATGTCATATGCAAACGTAATCAAGTCTGATACAAAAAAATATCCCAAAAAGGAACAAGCCATAGTGCTAAATGCAGTAAACGGTATTAAAATAAGAGAATATGTTATTGGAATCGGAACATTAGTTGGACCAAAAAACATCACTTTTGCATCTCGCATACCAAATGACCGTATTTGCATATATCTAGAAAACAAACAAATGGTTGAAGATCTCACTCAGAAATAT
Source organism: Liopterus haemorrhoidalis (assembly GCA_963971575.1). Classification (NCBI taxonomy): domain Eukaryota; kingdom Metazoa; phylum Arthropoda; class Insecta; order Coleoptera; family Dytiscidae; genus Liopterus; species Liopterus haemorrhoidalis. The sequence goes on along the minus strand of OZ020615.1, from coordinate 19,077,241 downwards.
AAATCAATTCCAATACAGAACAATATTATCGAAATTAGAAGATTAATTACACCGACCCAAAAACTCGTCCTATCAAATGTCCACCCTTCTGTTCACGACGAAGAAATTCAGAAAGCATTGCAAATATCTGGTATTAAAACAGCATCCCGCATCAGTGCTATTAGAGCTGGTATGTTAGAAGCTGAATACAGTCACATCATGAGTTTCCGGAGACAAGTATATATTTTAAAAGATGAAAAGCAACTTATACCCAGTAGTTTACTCGTAGAATCAGAAGGTACATACAATCGCATATATATATCAGTAGATACATGCTTTATATGTCGCACTGAAGGCCATACAGCAGCTCACTGTCCCCAGAAAAATGATAACATTGAAAGTAATCGACAGAGACAAGAAATGCCTGAAAACAATACCCAACAAACGACACATCCAGCCGACACTCACGGTAAGCAACAGAGACAAGAAATGCCTGAAAACTGTACCCAGCAAACAATACCTCTGTCCGACAACCACGAACACCAAACACAAGACTTAACAGTACCTGATAGAAATAAAGAACAAATAAAATGTGCAAATGACATAGAAAACGCTATGCAAAAGGCACATGAAAATATAGACACCTCAACATTAGAAATTATCAGCTCACAAAATCTAGAGCAAGTAAATGTAAACCAGACTGAAAAGAAGAGGCGAGCATCATCGTCCACAATAGACTCCAATGACAACAGGGATAGCACAATTCAAGGAGAGAACACAAGTACACAGATAGAAAAACGGAGAAAAGACAAACCAAAAACAAAAAAGCCAAGAGGAGAGAGTCTCCAGGGACCTCTTCCACTAGAGGAATTACTAGAACCTTGTAAAACGAAAATAGGGGAAAAACAGAATAGTTACATATTATCATATGAACAACTAAAGGACTTTCTCGAAAACGCTCATGGGCAACAGGAAGTGTTATCAATATCAAAGGACTATACGTCCGATACACAGAAACTGTTGAATATGTTGTATGACATATATCCGTGCTTCGAACATCGCGTTATGAAGGGCAGAATTACAAGACTAACAGCAAAACTAAAACAACAACTGACATATGAAATAGAAGACTCTAGCCAATCAAATTAAAAACAAAAAAAAAAAAATAAAAAAAAACACTTAAATTACGGCCTAAAAATGGTAGCGACAATATTGCAATGGAACATTAATGGATACTACACGAGATTATCAGAAATTCAACAACTTGTATGTGAAATGCAACCTAATTTACTCTGTCTACAGGAAACTCACTTTAAATCCAAAGATAATGGAAATTTGACAGGATATAATACTTATAGAAGAGACAGAGGAAATGAGCTACATGCTAGTGGAGGGGTAGCAATATTCATAAAAGACTCAATGTACTGCGAACCACTAATACTTAACAGCAACTTGGAAGTCATCGCAATAAAAACCTACATAGAAGGGCAAATAACCATATGCAATATGTATCTCCCTCCTGACCAACCAGTAACAGTGGTAGAAATCGAGAACGTTATACAGCAACTACCTAAGCCGTATATAATTACTGGAGATTTTAATGGGCACAACCCACTTTGGGGATCAATATGCCTCGATGGTCGAGGCAAAATCCTAGAAAAGGCCTTTGAAGAAACCTGCTTGCTAAACGATGGATCACCAACACATTTCTGTGCCAGAACAGGAAATTTCTCGTCAATTGACCTGACTCTGTCTGACGAAAAAACCATCGAAAACGTCCTATGGAAAGCCTTACCAGACTTAAACGGAAGTGACCATTTCCCCATTAAAATTGAACTACTATGCAGAACTCAACCATTTAACCATACTAATATGCACAACACAAGAAAATGGAAAATTGAATCAGCGAACTGGAATCAATATACTGAAACCCTTGAAGAAATGATTCTAAACTTTGACGAATTAGACAACATAGATCATATACTGGATACTTTTACTCAAAATATAATACATGCTGCAGAAGTCAGTATAGGATATAAAAGCATACAAAAGAGAAAAGTTGTCCCTTGGTGGAACGAGGAATGCTGGAGAGCTAGAAAAGAACACAGAAAAGCTCTAAATCATTACAAAAGAAATAGAAATGATGAAAACTTAGAAAGCTTAAAAAAGACACGCTCCGCTTACCATAATATAATGCTGAAAAGTAAACAAAAATCATGGACAGAATTTGTATCCACAATGACCAAAGACACCAACGCAACGGAAATCTGGACAAAAATACGGAAAATAAATGGAAAATATACAAATACAACTACTGATGTGTTAATTGAGAACAACACCATCATTGACACTCCTCAAGAAATAACAAACTGTATCGCTCAACACTTTCAACGTAACTCCAGTAATCAGAACTATAGCGAAGAGTTCAGAACGAGAAAGTCTGTCAAAGAAAGAGAAGAAATAATAATCCCTCCAGATATTAATAACCCACTAAATAATCCATTTACAGAGGAAGAATTGGAATTTGCGCTAAATACTTGCAAGAACAAAAGCAGTCCAGGAGCTGATAACGTTACGTATGAGATGCTTAAACACCTTTCAAAATCTTACAAAGCATACATGTTGAAAATGTTCAACAAAATATGGGAACGTAATCAATTTCCAAACAAATGGAAAGAGGTCACAGTCATACCTCTTTTAAAGCCCAACAAGAATAAAAAACACCCAACCAAATATCGACCAATTGCCCTTTCCAGCACCATATGTAAAACAATAGAAAAAATTATTAATAACCGACTAACGTGGTACCTTGAATCGTCTAACCTACTTAGCAATGCCCAATGCGGGTTTAGGAAAGGAAGATCGACAAATGACCAATTAATTATCTTAGAATCCGAAATACAGTCCGCCTTTCACAACAAACAACATATGTTAGCAGTTTTCTGCGATATCACTAAAGCCTACGATATGACTTGGCGCCATCATATTATTACTTCGTTGACAAAAATGGGCATCCGTGGAAATATCCTGCGCTTCATAAGAAACTTCCTATCGGACAGAAAATTCAGAGTTCATATGAAAGGCCATGTATCCGATGTATACGAACAAGAAAATGGAGTTCCACAAGGCTCCGTCCTAGCAGTCACCCTCTTCTTAATAGCTATAAATTCTGTAGCAGAACAGATAACACTACCAGTTAAAATTCTTTTATTTGCAGATGATATTGTCATTCTGTGCAAAAACAAAAACATTAAGACGCTACAAGAAACACTACAAAGAGCCCTCAATAGTATAAAGAAGTGGTCTTGTGAAACCGGTTTTGAATTTTCACCTTCTAAGACGCAAGCAATGCATTTCTGCAGATTGTACAAATCACGTGGTGATCCAACATTAAAGCTAGGTGATCATATAATATCGTTTGTGCAAACAAAAAAGTTTCTGGGGATGACCTTTGACTACAAAGGTACGTGGAAGCAACACCTACAAAACATAAAAGTAGAATGCTACAGAAAACTTAATGTACTTAAGATGCTGGGACATTCCAAATGGGGAGCAGATAGAAATACGCTAACCACCTTGTATAAATCTCTAATCAGATCAAAAATAGACTATGGCAGTGTAATATATCAGTCAGCGAAAGTTTCTAACCTTAAAATCATCGATACTATTCATAATACGGCACTTAGGATAATAACAGGAGCATACAGAACTAGCCCAGTTAAAAGTCTACTGGCAGAAACTGGTGAACCATCTCTTCAAAGACGCAGGATGCAGCTTACCGTGAGTTATGTCGCCAAACTTGCTAGCAAGCCATATCACCCTACATATCCATACCTATTCAAACCGGGACCCCATACAGAGCTCCGCAATCAGTACCCACTTCAAACCAAAATTGTTCACACCCTCAGCGAAATAGACTCTAATATTCCACAAATACTACCTAAGTATACCATCCGATACCCTCCTTGGACAATTACACGCCCGACTTCTAACACTGAGCTTGTAAAGTACCCAAAAAATAGTACCTTACCACTACAATTACAACAGTTATTTGCGGAAATATGTGAAAAAGTTGGTGATGGTCAAAAAATATACACAGATGGATCCAGAGTGGACAATAAAACAGGGGCAGGTATAGTACTCCCACAATCCAGTATGTCATATAGACTACCGGATGAAAGCAGTACATACACCGCAGAGGTATTCGCTATCCTAAAAGCACTCGAGCAAATTAAAGAAAAAAATGAAGAACACCAAAGATATTTAATAATTACAGACTCACTCAGTGCTTTACAGGACATATGCCATCCATACACACAACACCCCTTCACAGGACGAATCCAAGAGCTCATCCACCAACTCCAGCTAGAGCAAAACACCGTACACTTCATCTGGGTACCGTCACATGTCGGGATAAATGGAAATGAAGGGGCGGACCAAAAAGCAAGAGAGGGCACGAATTTAATCCACCCCGAAGAACACCTTAAAAGCTTAGACTATGACTGGAAGAATTATGCAAAAAAGCAAATAATGGAACAGTGGGAAATAGAGTGGCAGCGTACATCAGAAAACAAATTAAGAGAGATCAAGAACACTATTAAACCGTGGAAAATACCCGGCTCTAGAAGAGAACAAATACTTATAACCAGGCTAAGAATAGGGCACTGCCAACTAACACACAAGTTCTTGTTTGACAGCACAACAACCGATAGATGCCCTACCTGCCACACAAAAACCTCAGTAAAACATGTCCTCACCGAGTGTCCCCAATATGACGAAGAAAGAAGAAAGCATGCGATGCCCAACAATTTGTGCGAAGCCCTATGCAACGACCCAGTGCAACTACAGAAGACCCTTAATTTTCTGATAGCCACAAAATTAGACAAATATATTTAACTATTAAATAAATCTACTCATTATAAAATGTAATTAATGTAAAACCAAAAATTGTAAACCAATGTAACTGTTATAAAGACGCTAATAGCAGCACGCTGATGCGTCTCTAATTATAAATAAAAAAAAAAAAAAAAAAAAAAAGGTGTTTGACTATTTTATCTTCGTTTCCATGACAAATTTTATTTCCTTTCCATGCTTACGTTTATCTAATTTCTCCCATCGTTAAGATTATGTAAAATTCTAGATAATTGATAAAATAAAATTCATATTAAAAACCTGATGAATCTCAACATGCAAAAGGAAAATTTTCATAATATTATTGATTAAATTTACATTGGCATAATAAAATTAAATACTGATTGGATTTATAAATATAAAATTATATTATATGAAGACATAAAAATGATTTTCCGTCATTTCTTATGTTAAAAATAAATATTAATAATTGAATATAAAAGTGCAGTGGTGCCGAAACCACGGAACCCTGATAACAGTTGAGGTCTGTAGTATAATATTAATATATTCTCAACGCTTAGGTGGCGCTTAAGGGCACAGAAGGTAAGTTCTCTGTTAAAGTGAACCAAAAAAACAAAAAACTTAACCAAAAGCGATTCCAAAAAGTTCCTACAAAATCTGTTTTCAGAAATGGAAAATACGCTACCAGCGACGTGTATAGTACGATTACTTTTAAAAGGTGTCCAATCAAGATCAGTTGCGAACTGTATAAACTTAGGCTACGGTTACAGTGGAAGCGTGTTCGCCCGAAGTACGGTTCAGGCATATTCGCACGTATTCGAGCGAGTAGATAGGTGGTGTTTAGTTCTAGCAGTTTCGCGCGATTGATAAGTTTCTACTGTAACCACACATGCGTACTTCTACACGCTTGAAGCAGTCGACCGGACGCGGTCGAGTACTAGCGTTGGGCGAACACGCTTCCACTGTAACCGTAGCGTGAGATTTTAGCCACGCTTATTAGATTTCACGCTACTGGTTGTGTTAGAATATTGCTAGAACTCGAAGACAAACCATGAGATTGGACAAGCTAACGATACACTATTGAACATGCACCTTTCTCGTAGCTATGCTTAAACAGTGAACTAATCTGAGAGATAAACTACACACTTGTAATTTTTTAATAGCTGCCAATGTAATTGGGAGAGGTCATGTCAGTACATCTATATTAATAAAATTGGAGCATATAGGATTTTTTTCGGCATCATATTTGGTTCCTACATATCTCAGATATCCGCAAAAAAATCAAGCCTGACTGTTTGTCCGAGATTCATGCAAAAACAGATGGACATATTTTAACGAAATTTAGTGATGATTAGAACCATGAGAGTAGAACCAGGATTCGAACAGGTTATATGACATCTTAAAATTTTCATTCTAAAGGGGTGTTTCGTGGTTTAACTCTCTTTACTAAAACTTAAATTATCACCCTTATTATTGACTTAACAGCAAAATGTATATAACAAGAATTCTTTACAATAAGAAAACAAATATTTTTGTTCGATGTATTTTTTCAATTGGATGAATAATTGGGGAGTTACAGAGGGACACCCAAAAGTATAATCTTGAACTCTCTTGTTGTTTATTTTACATAAAAATTGTATATGAGTAAATGTGTTTAAAATGAGGAAATTTCTTTTCTGTTCAATGCAGTTTTTACTAAGATACAGTGGCTACGCTAGTTCTTAAAATCGAGGGGGGGGGTTGAAATATTTTAAGAGGTCATCATTTTTTTATCGTTATTAAATAAACATGAAAATAGACTTCTAAAATACAGGTGATGACCAAAAAAATAAAAAGTCGTCACCTCTAAAAATACAAATGATGACCTAAAAAAAGGTCCTCCATTCTAAAACAAATGATGGCTGACCTAAAAAAGTCCTCACTTCTAAAATTTAAATGAAGATTTAAAAAAAAGGATCGTCAACTATAAAAATACACGTGACGACCTCAAAACAAAAGGTTCTCCCTTTTAATTTTTCTCCAAGCTTTTCTGGATGGGGGGAGACACTTAGAGGGCCAGAACGATTTTTTGAGGAGCCCGGGACCCCTGCTAGTGAAGCCACTAATAAGTTATATATTTGGGGAGCGGTAACTACGAACTTGAAATATCTCCCTTTTTACTAACTTAACAGCAAAATTGTATAAGAAAAAAGAAAATTTGTTTAAAATGAAAAACGTATCTTTTCTGTTCAAGAAAGTTTTTAATAATATAAATATTGGGGAGAGGGGATATGGAGAGCGCTACCTATGAACGAAGTACCTAACTTATTATTTCCTTAACGTCAAAAATATATCCAAAAGAATGGTTTAGAATAAAAAAGCGATTATTTCTGTTCCACTTGACATTGAAAAAGTGTATAACAAAAACCGAACGAATTACGGGCACGGCAGCTAGTTAATTATAATTTTAGTCCTATGACCTTCATACATTTACATGCGGCTACTATAACCGCAAAAAGGCAGTATTTCGAAGGTGATAATTTAATGTAAAAAAATTATAAAGAAAGTTTTATAAAACTAAACTGTGAATTATTCGATCAAATTTCGTAGATATTGTAAAATTATATGAAATTAACTTAAAATTACAATTGAAAAAATGTCTAAAGAAGTAGTTTCTCTGCAAATTAAAGTACAATAATATTATCGTTTTACCTTTTCAATGGTTCGAGAGATCTAATCTAGAACAAGAATATCGCGAACACTAGTTAAAGTAACAATCTACTGATATCTTCCGGCCACGTCGAGAAGATACTAAATAATGGATAAAAAAAAAACATTAAAAAATCGATCAATAACTTTAATTTTTTGTTTTCCGCTAGAACTAGGTTAAAGATATAAAGATATCACAATAACAGGAGTTTATCATGAAAACGAGATATTAAATCTTTGGACAATCATTTGATCTGATTGATGTTATATTTAAGATACGTTTGCCAAACCCATAACCATTATTTTTAATTATATGTAGAATCATAAGAAGATGAATAAAACGAATGAATAGAAAATGCAAGATCTAATATTAGGGCGCAAATATTTAAACAATAATACAGGGCTGCGAAGGTTGGTCGCTTTTAATAATATATGGTAATTTTAATAGATAAGTAGTGATAATGCTAGAAAATAATATTATTATTTTTTTTCACGTATCAATTTTTTTTACCACGCTTTAAAAATTGAGGTCTTATTATCTATGATTACTATTTAGTAGGGCCAAATGTAAATATTACAGTTTTCTTAAGCTTTATATAAATAAACAATGATTATAATATGTAAACACTTAAACATTTATTTATTTATTTAATTATTTATCTTCATATTTATTTATTTATTTATTTATTTATTTATTTATTTATTTATTTATTTATTTATTTATTTATTTATTTATTTATTTATTTATTTATTTATTTATTTATTTATTTATTTATTTATTTATTCAGGTAAACTGCTGGCAAAATATATAAAAAAATAATGAATTTTATTAACCAACATTTACTATCTTCTCTAAGTTACGTAAACTTTGTATCAAATGTCCATGCTTGCGAGCGTCAAAAGTAATTAAAACATGACCCAAACAAGTTCAGCGAATTCCTTTGTTTTCGCAACAAAAACCGACACAGAGCGAATTAGGTCGAGCGTTTTGCGATCCAATCGGCTTATGAGCATGATCCCATCAAAACTAGATAAAAACTTTACACGGCGTGATATCTTACGCAATATATTTTAATTTAACATACACTGAACATTCGCGCGAATGTGATCTTTCGCCTTTGATATCTGTTATTCGTTATGCGTAAACCAACAATAACAAGCAAGAATGAATAGAAACGAGTCAGTTCAGTAGTCACTACTTAATTTTTATAAATGTTGTAACACATAAAACTATAATATATTTAACTATCGATAATTTGACTTCAACAACAGTTCTTTATTTAATAACCTTCTGTACATAAAACTATGTTAATTTTCGACATTTGTATCATTATTAATAATAATTAATCAATATTGTAGAATATTGAATTCACATGAAAAATGAGTAATGAAAAAACGAGATGAAAATAGAATTGATGCAACGGAAATGAAATTTTTGAGGGCTGTGAAAGAATACAGAAAACCACATGAGAACCACAGACTTAATGAAGTCCAGAGATGACAGAATCGATGACAGATGAGAATTAGAGAAAAACTGAACTCTCCTTTGTTGAACAAAATAAAACACATAGACGAAACTGGTCATCATATCTTGAAATAATGCCCTTCTATAAAATTCCCAGGTAGGCGCTGCTATATAAGTCAAGATGAGTTCGAGACTGAGGAAAATAAGAAAGAGATGAGGGGCGGAATAGACAATAAAGTCTAATCCAGGAACGATGATGATGATATCAAGAATATTGACAATTTTTAAACATGATACAATCGAAACGATAATCGTTTAACACGGTCAATAAATCCACCAAGTTCAAAAATCAAATTTTCTGGTACTCCTCATATATTTGTTACCACTGAAGAAAGGTAAAGATTCATCAGTTTTGTATAGTACTTTGTAATACGGACTTTTCTTTTGTTTCTTGTCTTCGTACTAAGCCTGTTTCTTAGGTTTAGGTGGAACTAGACTTTCAAATCTAGTAACTTTTCCCGATTGATTGAAGACTTTTGATCATTTTGTTCAAGAAAAGCCAATTTCAATATATAAAAAATAGCTAATGACAACTTAAGAAAATTTAAATTCCATTTAGTTCCGCCTAAAGGTTTGGAACAGCCTGTAAATAGACAAGATGGTTCTAATACCAACTCCATTTACAATTGATGCAACATTTAATGTACATAATTTATAAATTACACTGGAATAGGTCAATATATAAGTACCACTGTATATAACTTATATTTAGAGAATTAATTATAATTGCAGCTCCTGAGGAAGGCAATGAACCATTGGAGAAACGTTGAACGTTTCTAGAAATAATTAAAATATTGTCCAAAAACCTGAATGAATCTTAATTTGCTACCCATAACTAGATTTAGAAAATGCCGAATGAATTACCTAATGAAGTAGAATTTAAGTAGCTAATGAGTGGCCAATATCGTTGTTATACGGAAACAAACGCGTCAATCGCCGATACCCTCAAATCATCCCCTTTGATGGACATTTCGATATTGTTAGCACAGACTCTGTAATGCATAGTGTAAAAATAATAAGACACTTCAAACACGTGTAGTTTCACAGGACCGACATTGAGTAATAGAGAATTTCTGTATTAAGAGGTTGTCACATGAGTGTTGGTAAATGAATTATGTTGGCAAGCCTGATGAATTGACTAAGTTGTTGTAAGGACAAGAATAGAATGAAAACAACTTGAAACGAAACATTCTGAGGGAAGAATTATAGGGTTGCACAAAAGAAAAAACTGGAAAAATAGAGAAAAAAGACGATTTAAGAAAATGTAGCGAGAGAATATCAATAATTTTTGTAGTTAATAAAAGGAGGAAAATTACAATGTCTGAATACAGTTTCTAGCTATATCATTAGATGCACATTAATTTGGTACAATTCATTGCAGCAGCTTTATAACATGGCTCATCTATTATTGTTATAATTCATCGAATTATGTTAAGAAACTTTGTTCTATCTATGTAGGAGGTAGTCATTTGTTTACGACACAACAACAATAGTCGAATATGAATCCGATTGAAATTGTGTGCAGACTGATTACGATAGAAGTGGCAACAGAACTAATTACCAAGGCCATCTCGTGTGGGTGTTCAGGGTGTGCACCGCCACGTGCGGCTCAACAAAAATGCTACATTTGGGGTCGATTCTAATAGAATCCTACTAGTAGAGAGCAGCAGTATATACATAAGTCTGATTGATAAATTATTTACATCTGTAATCATCACTCACAGATTCAGGAGACATTACAAGCGTGCATTAGCATACCATGATGAATCAAAATTTTAATAATTGCCAAGGCTATAAGGAATGGAACAATTGCACTATAAGAAATATTTTGACAGTAAAAATGTTATTCATAACATTTCCGTAGAGTGTTTATGCAATACATAATTTTCATGACGATAATTTTGTCAAGATCATATGTTGAACTAATACAAAAGTATCCTATTTTTTTATGATTTTTTCCGACCGCCAAAATATATAAGGGAGGTATTGTGATCATACCGATCTTGACATTTCAAGATTTCGATGGATCTCCACAAATTGAGGTCCCTACATAACGTTTTGACTATTTTTAGCATGATGTCTGTCGGTCTGTCTGTCTGTCTGTCTGTCTGTCTGTCTATGTGTCTGTCTGTCAATCAGTCCGTGTACACGTGCAGAACAAATTCGGCTAAAATGATTTTTATGAAACTTCATATTTAAGCTTTTGACATCAATGGTACGAGTTGATCAACTTTTAGTAAAAATCGGTTAACTAGAAATGGGAGTTTACTCGTATCGGTTTTAAGATTTTTGCGAATATTTGCGAAGATCGGCATGTGACTTACTGTTAATATATTTAATTGTCGACAATTTGACTTCGTGAAACTCGCTAATGCACAAAAGGTTATTAAATAAAGAACTGTTGTTTTGTTTTTCTGATTTATTTATTTTACTGAAATGGTTTCAGCTTGCGCCATTTTCAAAGTAAGAGTGATGATATCGTCATTGTTGCATCATCAATGCTAAAAAAATTCTACCTAGGCACTGCAAAATCCGTATACAACACCGTTATAGGTGACGATACTTGGATTTATTCATATGAACCGGAAACTAAGCAACAATCCACTGTTTGGGTCTTCCAAGATGAACCGAAATCCACAAAAGTTGTTCGTTCACGAAGCGCTTCCAAGAAAATGATCGCTTATTTCTTCGGTTGTACTGGATATGTCGCAACCATTCCTTTTAAGGATCGGAGAACAGTTAATGCTGACTGGTATACAACAATTTGTTTGCCAGAAGTCATCGACAAAATCAGGAAAAACAACCAAAAACGTCTCATCATTCTTCATCATGACAATGCAAGCTCCCACACAACACGTCAAACAATTGATTATTTGAAGGAGAAAAACATCGAATTAATGTCTCATTGCCCGTATTCACCTGATTTAGCCCCTAACGACTTTTTTCTCCAAAGTCAAACAAAAAATGCGTAGACAGCGATTTTTATCACCACAAGAAGATATTGGAGCCTTCGAAAACCATGTTTTTGAGATAACAACTTTAGAGAGGAAAAAATGTTTAGAGAATTGGTTTGAACGTATGCAAAAGTGTATAAATCTTAAAAGCGAATATTTTGAAAAACAATAAAACAGATTGTTCATAAAAGAATAATGTTTTCTGTTTTAGTTTATGTTAAAACTTAAAAGGTAGCTCTCGTAATATGAATCTAAAATAAACTCAATTTTGCCGATTTTGATAGTTAGGTGGTTTGTGAAATAAACTATTCAATTCTATTCTATAAATATCAAGGCATCAAATAATATGGCTACATATTATATGTTACATATTAAGTCGTGTACTTTCCTAATGTTCCTGAAGTTAATTATGTAATATTTCATAAATTACATAATTTGTTTTACCTAAACATGTAAGTAATGTAACATAGATCAGTCTAAAATGATTAATGTAGAAGCACGTAAAACCAAACCAACCCTATAACATTTATCCTTAATTGTAAAATATGCTTCGGGAAAGTAATCTTTGTGACGTCAGAGTAGTCGAAGTGACGTAACAACACTACTCGTGAATCGTTATCGATCCGGTAAGTCCGGATGCCCTGCTTTGGTTTCCCAATGTTTGCTACAGCCATATGTGTGTTTGTTGAACACAAAATACACATTGTGTCGTGCTGTATCACAAACATAAAGTTACCTACCGTCATTCTTAACGCCCTTCTATATTTGCGAGAAATTATTAAATAATAATAAGTTCGAATTAAGGACACATTCAATTATAGGGTTTGAAGGACTTTATTTGATGTTTTATGAAGTATAACTAAACTTCTCTTTCTCTGTACTTGTGTCGCGCAAACATGTACCGCAACAATGGCTATGAACAAATCTACACCGTCTACACCAGCAATGGCGAACCTTTTTTCCCAGACGGATCAAAATTGAATTTTAGATTCAAATCGCGGATCAAATATATAATACAGAAATATAAATCTGCCGTTTTAAGGTTTAAATATGTGTGTGGAACCTTCGGCTATCTCGTTAACTCTACCTGAGCTAGCGGCCTTTTGTTTGACGAGTATAATACAGGTATATTATCACAAAAGTAATCCTAGGTCAGGATTGCGACATCTAGACATTGTGACGCTCAGCTGTCTGATTAAAAAACTATTTGTCAGCGTCTGACGTATCATCTGATTACGAAATGCATACGCCGCATTTTCATAATGAAGAAATATTTGTCATGACGAATGAATATTGGAACTGAGTCAATCATCAGTACAAATACTTGGATGTCGCACAGTATCGAGGCAAAGGAACCTGGCCAACTCCTCTACACGTACTAGTCCACACGGTGACGACCAATGCACCGACGCCAGATACTCGTACCACTGGTGAGCCAAGCAAGCAGTCACCATGTGACTGGGAGAAGGCTTCTACAGGCTCCTCGACTCTCAGATGGGTAGTCCCCGCCTCACAGATAGGTCCAAGCCGATCCTGGCCAACACGGAGTGGACCAATGTCTTCTCTCTTGACTCCATGGGCAAATTCACACCATTACATTGTCAATTGGACATATAATTAATAAATTTGTATTGTTAAAACCAGGAGTTGTCTTTCAATCAAGCCACCCACGTGACAATATAACAGATAATAGTTGAATTCCATCTCGCTATTATTATTATATTTGCCGATTTCCGTACTGTTATGTAAACTGTTAGTCGGTCGACACTGGCACGTGATTATATTTACCCTGTATAGACATAGCATTAGATCTACCGTCATGGTTCTCACTGGTCGACAGATGTTCAATTCTTTTACACCATCTCCATTCGAATATTGGCAACCATCATGGACTATCTGTCTTTAAATACAGAAGCTCGAATAAATCTACAAGTAGTTATATATAGCTGAACCACTTTTGAAGATTCTGCAGCTATGAAGTTCTACGACTGATGCTTATCTTGCTTAAGATTTTTCTTGAGTAAGAACAACCCAGCCTCAGATATTCATAATGTAGTTCTCGATTTTTTTTTTATTCTCTGTAGGACTTATTTCAGTGATTCGTAATCATATCAGATGTCAGCCCCCTTAAAATCTCAAAATGTGTCCTCGTACCCCCAGTATATTAAAAAATGTTTTTTGAAAAAACAGTTTTTTCAACATAATGTCTACATTTATGGTAATCAAGAAATTTAAACGTTCTCTCCTGCACCCCCAGAAGGAGCTTTTCATAACCCTGGGAGAGGTGGATGCACCCCTGGTTAAGAACCACTGACTTATTTAATCTTCCTAATTCCAAATTCACGTTACACAATTACAACTAAAATTTCCCAAATTACCTTTCTCTCAAGACTATACATATATCCTGCCAATTGATCTTTCCATTTTTTGCGAGGAGGTTCCTCTTTCCAAATTTTCTTTATTATTATGGCCTATTTCATCCTCATGTTTCATATCCACTGTAATCAAGTACCTCTCTTTTCCTGTGTGTCATTAGGCTTTGAGTAAAAATGATATTATCATTATGACACCTATGTCGAAAGAAAAAACTTTACTACAATTCAGATTTTCAAAGAAGTCTGTTCAATGAAAAATTAACGAATCAACAACAATCAACAAGCCTTGCAATCATGAGTGAGAAAGTTAATTGTTGATTCGTTCATTTGATATTGAACTGACTCCTTGAAGTTAATCTCATAAATCATGAAGAACTTATTAGTGAATGAACAGCCAATTCTGGATATTAACATTTTGCCACATATAGCACAAAGGAGTGCTGGCTACATGCCACCTTCCCAACTGTCGACACTTGTCGGACACCCCATATACGCACATTAATTAAAAACACTTTATTTTCCAAAAATTTGTTTATAAGGATTTTTCAGTTATTTTTGTACGTGTTTAATAAATCTAAAAGCATTTTATTTTTATTTTTAATTGTTTATATTTTAAAATATAATACATAAAAATGAACGTTGTTGTAATGTAGGTAAACTTTTGTCACTAATTTGTTACCAATTATCTACTAATTTTGTTAATTAGAAATTGTGTTTGTAATAAAGTATGTTACTGGAATATATGTTTTAAATTGAGGATGAGAATTAAACATCTCTCCAACTGTTTTCATATGTTGAATAAATAAAATTACATTTTGATAGATATGTATTTATCATTTTACTTTCCTCTCTACTCATTTCTCATAATATCCATTCTTACATGTATATACGTACAGAGCGATCAACAAATCTTGTCCGTTAAGCAATACTTGACAGAAACATTTAGTTATCAAACTTATTTCCAAGGACATGTATACATAGGCGTACATTCTATTTTTATTAGCTTATACGAATTGATTATTAAATGAACACTATTTTTCTCTACACGCCAATGAGTTGATAACAGGTATTAAGTTAGGGATACATATTATCGTTGTTCCTCGGGTGAGTTCGGGCAAACGAAGTAATCTGATTGGTTCTTTGTTAAATTGGGATTTTCAGCTGTAAATTAGAATACAGTTTTGATATTTTTAAACTCATTGAAATAATGGCATCACGGTATGTACTATATACCTTGTCAGGCAAGTGTCTTTGCAATTTTCTTTGTTGTACCGATGGTAAAATTAGTTTTCTGTATGCGATTTTTAGACTCAGGTCCTTTTAAGGACGGTAATGTGATAATTTTGAATAATTAAA
Organism: Liopterus haemorrhoidalis; assembly: GCA_963971575.1. Classification (NCBI taxonomy): domain Eukaryota; kingdom Metazoa; phylum Arthropoda; class Insecta; order Coleoptera; family Dytiscidae; genus Liopterus; species Liopterus haemorrhoidalis. Next base: position 19,061,492 of record OZ020615.1, on the reverse strand, counting down.
CGTAGCAACTAAAGAGTTCTGTGATTTTTTTTTTTTTTTTTGCTATATTTCATAATAATTGTCCATTCTAAGGGACTATTGAGCAGTGGTATAAAAATTTTCAACATGGTGATTTTGAATAAGAAGATAATCCACGTTATGAGCTACCTGAGGAAGTGTTAATCCGGAACGTAGCTGCTATTAAAAAATTGATAAATAACATGCAAGCAAATAATAATAATAATAATAATTTATTTACTGACCATAATACAAAATAAAACATTGTTTTAGTTAGTGATACAAATAGAGGAAACCCTCGGGATTAATAGACCAGCTTTGCATACAATTCTGCTTGGTAAATTGCATTTTATAAAGATTTGTACGCTTTGGATACATCATAATCAAAAACAACAACGAGTTCATATTTCACAAGATTTTTCGGAAAACCCAGGATTATGCTGTATTCACAACCTTGAAATTAGAAATTAGAATTTACGTTAAATTAGTACTTAAAGTAAAATTTGTATTTAGAAATTAAGTAGTATTTACAATGTAAATTCAGAAATTTAGACACTCTCATGGTTGTATCGGTAAATTTCTATCGATTTCTACTTTATCGATCGATATTTGACAGCTGTTTGTATTTACTAATGAGGTTTTAAGTGTTTCATATTTTTTAAAAGAATTAAAATAGAGGGAAACTTTATATCTGTGCTCTTAGAAAATAGAAAGATATGGATAGAAACAGAACAATATAGTCATAGAAATTTTCAGTTTAAGACAAATGCTTACTGCGTATACGTCAATTATAAATTAACGTAAGAGTTTGTAACTTGCAAACTCTTAATTTTAATTTATAAGTATAAATATTAATTTAGAAGGTTGTGAACGCTAACGTACAGTTACGTATAACAAATATTTACATTAATTCTAAGTACTGATTCTAATTTCGAGGTTTTTAATGCAGCATTACAATTAATATTGTCTGTAACAACATAACACCATTCTTATATCATTAAATTTAATAAATGAAAATAATATAATCATTGAAAAAGCAAATGACTGGTTTCTTTCGAACGAATTATCTCTCAATAATTCGAAAACTCAAAATCTCTTAATTAGTTGTAAAAACCATAATTTTTCAAATCCTGCTTCTGTTGCTTTTCTGGGTGTTTATGTTGACTCTGCACTTAAGTGGGATCAGCACGTAGAGATTCTTGCCAAAAAAATCTGCAAAACTATATTTCTTTTTCGCAATCTGATCAATACTGTCTCAAAAGAAATAATGTTAATATCATATTATGCCCTATTTCAGTCACATATTTCTTATGCTCTTCTAGCTTGGGGACATTCCGCTTCAGCTAATAGAATTTTTTCCCTTCAACGACGTGCTGTTCGAATTTTAGCAAAAATTAACTACAGAGCTGACTGTAAGCATGCATTTAAAGAATTAGAAATAATGACATTACCTTCCCTCTATATTTATCAGTGTGTATTGTATGCATATAAAAATAGAAATATATGGCCATCTGGTGACAGAATGCACTCGTATGCTACTAGGAATAAAGACCATATATATCCAAACTTTTTACGCTTAACTAAATCACGCAATGCCTCTAATTATTACAGCATAAAATTTTTCAATATTCTGCCAGAGGAATATAAAGTCCTGCGTTTTCGGAATTTCAAAAAAACTGTAAAAGAATTTTTAATTAGAAACCCATTTTACTCGACTGACGAATTTTTGAATGTTAAATTTTAAATTTATTTATGTACTGCCCCTTATTTTTGCTTCTTATTAACATGTATTTGTACTTTGTATTGTATTGCTTGACTGACTAAAACAATGTTTTATTTTGTATTATGGTCAATAAATATATTATTATTATTATTATTATTATTATTATTATTATTATTATTATTATTATAGTCCAGATCTGGCGCCATGAGATTTTAGATTGTTCTCTTACGTCAAAAATTAACTAAAAGGGTACTGTTTTGCAAATGACCATCAGTTATTAGTTGCATGAAATGAAACGTGTAATTCTGTGCCAGTGGAAAATGAGAAAATGATAGCTTCGACGAATGTAAGGTGTGTAGAGTGAAATGGAAATTATTGTAAAAAATAAAGTTATACGACAAAACTTTCCTACCGCCCTGCGTAATATATGTTTAAATTATTGCACATGCGTACATGTATGTATGTACCATGAGTTCAAAAAGAAATTTCATAAGGGTTGGCTATGGAAAATAAAAGTAATATCAACAGCAAGCTTTAGAATTAATTAACTGTCATCACTGTGGCTGTTACAAGTTAATAAGTTATATAGAGCTTGCAGTAGACATTATTTTATTTTTCCATTATCAACCCTTATGTTATTTCTTTTTGAACTCATGGTATAAGTTCAAAAAGTGATTTGACGTGCACTTTTGGGGACCCTACAACGTTCCAAGGCTGGTAGCGCCATTAGCGTCGTGGTAAATTTGCCCCTGTCTATATATATATATGTAGCATTCCTAAAACTCCTGTTAGGAACAGAGGACCACCACAAATCTCCTCCAAATGATTCTATTTTTAGACAATGCTCTAAGTTCGAGATCCTAAGAGAGATAGTGAGTTTTATATATATTGGGCAAAGTAAAATGTCTCCCTCGATAGATATCATTTGCAATTTCCTTCTAATTTTAAAATACAATACAGATATGTAAACAAATTTATTCTGAGAGTAAACTCTTTGTGTAAAAGTAGAGATAACGTAGATGTGTTGCAAGTGGCAAAGTACTTACTTTGACATAAGCATTTACAGGTTTTCTTCCGCTGCGATGAAGTTCTGTGCACCGGAAAACTGAAAAAGAGAACAATATCAGCTAAATTATTCCATACATTAATATACAATTCATTCTTAATCTAAAAGTTTCATTGTTCTTAACTTCACTGTTCCACAATTATAAATGTGCAATAGATGGCGTTCATAATAAAGTCCCTGAACTTTTTAAACTTGTTTATAAAAACATTTAGTCGATAAGAAGAAAAATTATTTACGTCAGCATATCTGTGGGGTGGAAATGTGAACAATCTAACGTATTAGTGTGAACAATAGGTCACGATTTCTAAGAGACATGTTCAATCCTGCTGGAGGGTTGAAGTTGGAAATAAATACTACGAAATGGTATTCTTCCATCAGAATAATTTGCTGACGAGTGACGGAATAGTTATACAACACGCAACTTCACACGCCCTCAAAATATATAGATCTTTATTCTTAAAATATTTTAAGAAAATAATTTTACTTTTAATAATCAACTTATTTTTAACCAGAGACTGAAAACGCAACGGAAACGAAATAATAAATCGAAGAACAATAGTATAGTTCTTCAAATTTTCTTATAGAAAACAAGCAATCTAAAATAAAATGAATAACAATCTATACACCAACATTTTCAACGAATTATACAATAAATAAATGCAATAAATAAATTGTATTATAGACTCCATCTTGGCAATCAATTGAATCATATTTGCGTACAACACGTTAAATTGTAGCTAAAGCTTCATTCTACAAATATGTTTGTAGCTATTTTGTTCTATTGTAAAAATTATTTAAAGTTATTTTACTTGGTGTTCTACCTTTACCGCCATCACCAATCTGTCGCGATTCTCAATATAAGTGCTGTAGGTAAAAATTATTTAATTTTCATAAAGAACACATGTACCAAGCAGCATTTCATTCTCACCAAATATAGTATTTTTCGATGAAGGTTCTGATCCAAACGCCAACCCAAGGGATGGGGGGGTCAAGAGCTTGAACGAAATTGGTAATATTTAATCCTAGTTTTAAACAGGCTAATTTAATGTTCAAGACATTATTGCACTGTGACGTAGACTCTATTGCACAGTGGCAACCTTAAAAAACAACTGCATACCTTTCCTATTACTTTACTATTCTTGACATTTGTAAAATTAAAAAAATAATTAAATGGCATGACGAATGATCTAATTAGACAAAATATGGTGCGAATAGACGCAAATTAGTTCTAGACAGTTTAATTCGATTTTGAATGTAGGAATGAAAGCCAGACAGATAATAAAATGGCATTCTGATGTTCCAGATATAACTGTGCCAAAAGTTCGTTATGGTCAATAGAATTTCCATAAAATTAATTAAAAAAGATGAAATAGCTACTAAAAATTTTATTTTATAATAAAAATATTCTAATAAATCTAGGGGGTAAGAAGTATACTTGTGTCAAGTATACAATACAAGGCAATTATTTTAAATATTAAAATATAATGAACAATCCCTGGTACACTCGTGGCTATTAGTATTGCTCTAGCACAGTGCTTCTTAATATTTTGTCCATCCCGGACTGGTTAAATGACAAATAATTTTACACGGATCGGTAAAAAGTCAAATATCTTTTCGCAACTCTGCAATATAAAAGTATAATGATAAATAAATAATACTTGATATATGTATGTATGTTAGCGAAAATATAATTATGCAACATTTACACTTATTAACGATTGTAGTGTGCTATATCGTTGCTAAGGCATATTGTTTTATGTAAATAGAATAGTATAAAATATATCATATGATGTATGAGACGTATTAGTTGATCAATAAAATCATGTCTTATTATTCATAAAATACCTTTTTTATTAATATGTACGAGTATAATATACAGGAATTTCATTTTAATTTGTCCACCATTGCTATCGCGAGAACTATAATAACTACGAGCTTAGTTACACTAGACACCAATTGTCATTTTATAAGTCATTGGGATTGTCCTTTTGGGCAATTCTGTTATGTTTACTGGTAAGGTTACACAATTAAATAAATAAAATAAGAGAATATCAAAGTGAAACAATTCATTGCTTCGATCAGTGGTTCTTAAAATACGTTATGCAACTTTCTTATTAAATGGGAACAGACAATTGTTTTTCGATTATTTGAAAGAGAATTTTATTCTGAATTTGGCGGTATAAACAAACAAGGAGGATCCAGTTGGTGATGGTCCCCTCCTCTCTGAAAAGAAGTTATGTATTATATATTATTTATTTGGCAAAATGTGAAAAATAAATCTGATTATCTACGACTATCAAATAATAAATGCATTATGTATCCAACTGTAAATACATAAAGCTGTTCATATTGCACGCCATGTATAATGTGATGAGCATGCGTTCTTATCCGTAAATAATGAATGTTTTATCCAGTGCTGGAACTAGGCAGGGGCAACAGGGGCACATACCCGGGGCCCAAATAGGAAAATATTGGCACAGTGCATAATAATTGTATATGAGTGAGATAGTTACGGCCTTGGTTTTATACACGTTTTATTATTATTTTTTTATATAACGTTATAAGTTACAGTAAATAAAACGATAAATAATTTTATTTTAAACATTTTTGTAGTTTACAATCAGCTAAAGGTTCAGTAGCCATCTTGATGATGTCAGTTCTGAAGTTTTACAATTGACGCTAAGAATTTTTGTTTTTTGTTACTATTTTATTACATTTTTATTAAATCTACTATTTTCATCAAATTATATAGTTGTATGTAAAATATTGTAAATAAAGGACCGTTTTAAATTTTTCGCTCAATAATCTATACTTGAGATTAGTTAGTATACTAGCGTCGGCGAATCAACGCAGTTACGTCACACGAAGTAACAAACGATTGCATTGTTCCAGACAATACCGTCGTTTGTTACGTCGTGTAACGTAACTGCGTTGATTCGCCGACGCTAGTATAGTAGCCTGTTTTACACAGCCCAAAAATGACTAAATTACTCAACCATAACTGATTTGTCAGCTGATTGTGTATGTTATTCTGAAATATTAGTTATAAAGATATATTATAAGTTTTTATAATAGTTATTATAATACAAAACTATAAGATATCGTACCGAAAAATACTAGATGCTTAGCAAAATTTCACTGTTATCGTTTTGATGTCAGTTGATCATAAGACATGTGTTTTCTATAGGAAGTTAAGATCGGTGGGATTTTTGTTTCCAGTCGCTGTTTTATTGCAGTATTATTGGAGTACTAAAAATTATAACAATACTCTGTATTTATTCGATATGTACATATTTATCATATTTAATAACCATGTTATCATCATCATCATTGGCGCAACAGCCCGAGGTGAGCCTAGGCCTCCTGTTTCCAGGTTTCATGACCATGTTTTCAATCTTTGTACACTCAAGAGTAATATGGTCAGTATTACGTCCATTTTTTTAGCGTACACAGAATAACCATATTAGGGCCATGTCAATTTTACTTAATTTATTATCCTTTTTTTACTGTGTAGTTTTAAATGTTATACTTTGTTCTTGCTTTGGAATTCTCTTGTGTAAGCAAATATGTTAATAAGTAAATCAATACAATAAAGATTTATGTTTCCTTGTCTTTATTGCACTTTGATATTTAATAAATAAAATTGCATTTTAATGATAAAAATTGACGTTTATTATATCAATAATCAATTTTCCCGCAAAAAATCTAGTAACTTCTTGTGATTTGTTGTAGTATAAATATGAGTTTTGAATTCACTCCTGTTAATTTAAAAATATATTATATCAAACACATAACGTACTACTACGCCATACCAGTCAACATTAATAATTTGAATAAATATGCTATTCTTTTTTATTTGTAATCGATTTAAAATTCATTAAAGATACCCAAGCATATTTTTATAACACTAGTAATACCCACGATCTGTTATAAGCTGAATTTTAACAAGTTTTATCCAAGATTGAAACGGTTTTAGGTCGACATACATCACATCATAATGTATATATGTTATATATGCAGGGTGTGACATGAATACATCTTGTACGAAGAGTTGGAAGCTTTCAAATTTCCTTTTGAAATAATGATGAAAACAGTAACAAGATTAAATTGTTAGAATGATAAAACAAATACAGTCATACAACTTCTGTCAACTCTGAGATCGACTCAGCTTCCTGTTCATTCAGTGATAATAGAATCACTTGAAATATCACTGACCACTTGGCTTTTCATCAATGGCCGCGAAATATAGAAAATACAAACCTAGGTGTTGGGAACCTATTATTCATGTATTTATACTAGACTACCTTATATAAACGCACTGGGTCATTCTTTGCATAACGTTCAAAGTACGGAGCGGGCGTGGAGACTTGTAGGCGGTCAGACGAGCTGAGTGTGAGGATCAGGAAGCAAAGTCAGTACTGAAATGTATGTGGTATGCAACTAATTTGTACTAAATGGTCCCAGAATATTTAATAGAGGTCTTCTTTTCTAACTTTTAAAAGCTTCCTCACTTTTAGGACTAAACTTTTTATAACGTAATAAATATTTTAAGTGTATTTAGTTCGTGCTATAAATTATACAAATATGAATATTTAATTTAAAATAAATAAATAAATGAATAGTTCTTCAATTTAATAACTATTTTAAGAAAATTTGAATGACTATTTTGTTTCCTATTATAGCAGCGTTTGCAGCTAATATTAACAAGGCACAGGAACAAACGTATGAACATGTGGGATTATTTCTGTCTGAGCCAATATTTTCTCATGGACAATTATATATTGCTTTGCCGAGATCAAAGAAATGGGAAATCTTTAGAATTAAAATCACTGAAATTGCAACGCAAGGCAGGTTGCTGAAGAGTGGTTCACTGATAATGTGAGTTTTTAAGAAATATTTGAAAATAGTGTAGGTGTATAAAAGTTTGAGATTGACTGGTATAGTTCGCAACATTTTACATTCCGATCGATCGATAATGAACCGATAAACAAATATATATCTATTTCACACAGTTCTATGTAAAATTCAATGAAGTGTGTGAGCTTCTCATACCTAGCGTACGACCGTAGTTTTTCTCTTCGTTTGTTATATTTAAATATATTCAGATAAACGTGTGTGCGTTTTCGTATATGAAACGCTTCTATTGCAGCTGTGACTAGAGCGAATGAAACAAGACAATAGTTCTTCCTCACCGTCCGAATATAATCTTTATGAGCTTCTAGATTGATCCATGCCCTATTTTGGATGGCGTAGGTCAAGTAAATCCTTCCCGAGTATATACAGGGGGTTTGTTTGAAACGGGGCACCCCGAAAATCTCCTTTATTTGACCCATTATATCCACCCCGTGACAATATACAAAAAATCTTCAGAACAAAAGTTAATCTAGACAAAAAGGCCCATCTAAAGGTTACCATTAGAATTCTGAAGCACTTTCGGTTTCACCGGAAATGATGTCAACTTTTGATCTAGAATAGGGAATCGGTAATTTTATATTTTGTTCCTAAAAGTACATTAACTTAGCTTTACAATGACACCAAAAAATCATATTTTTATGTTAACCATTTCAAAATGGCGACCATTTATTTACAAAATATTAATCAACATAAGTTTTACAAAGTTGAACGTAGCAAGTTTTGAAAACAATAAAAAAAGAAACAAAACACATTTCCGAGTCGTAGTGGACGTTCTTTCTTCGTCATTTTCTACATGGACTCTTTCTGGACGTCGTTTTTGAATTTCGAAAGAACCTCGCTGGCTTAATTTGTTCACTACTTTGGCAAAATACTGCCTTCTCGGCTGAGCTCTATCAGGATATCTTTCCTAATAGAGTCGCTGGGCCCTAACCGCATTTCTTTGGCACTCTCCGTATATCAGAACCACATCTGTCATCTCTTCGTTGGTATATCGTACATAAACCATAATTAGGTACAAATAACGACTTACTACCAATTAATACAATTTTTTTTCAAACAAAAATATTTAACTATTAAACTCTTGTTATTTATAAAACATTTAATTGAAAAATTTAAATTTAAGTTATTTCATGTTATTTAATATAATAACTAGTTATAACAGTTTATGTTAGAGATATTTTGTTTCTTTTTTTATTGTTTTCAAAGCTTGCTACGTTCAACTTTGTAAAACTTATGTTGATTATTATTTTGTAAATAAATGGTCGCCATTTTGAAATGGTTAACATAAAAATATGACTTTTTGGTGTCATTGTAAAGCTAATTTAATGTACTGTTAGGAAAAAAATATAAAATTATCGATTCCCTATGCTAGATCAAAAGTTGACATCATTTCCAGTGAAACCGGAAATGCCTCAGAATTCTTATAGTAACCTTTAGATGGGCCTTTTTGTCTAGTTTAACTTTTGTTCTGAAGATTTTTTGTATCTTTACAAATAAAGGAGATTTTCGGGGTGCCCCGTTTCAAACAAACACCCTGTATATATATTGTACTAAATATTAGCTGTGCTAATTTAATTGATCAGTAAAATTATTAAATTACTATCGCAGATATTCTGCGAGAGGTTAGCTTTTTTTTAATATCATTAAAAAATACATATAAATATAACTGAATAACCATAAAACAAATTTAGTTAACAAAACGCAATTAAATATCTATTGGATAATAGCTTATTATTTCGTACGGTTGTAAAATGTAAAATGGGAAAAATTAAAAGCTACATTGATGAAAATGCTACAGTGGTCAATTTAAAATTGAAATTCACCGAGGGATTTCCGGTACAGTACATTAAATGGTTATATTTTTACACGAACAGAAATCTGAATTATTGAACAGCTGAAGTAAAATTTGTATGTAATTCTGCATTCAGACCTGTACCATTTTATTGGAAAAAAAAGGTAAAGCAAATTAGGTTCAACATTTAAATCAGTACAGAGCTTTTAACGATACGTACAACTTCCACAGATTACAAGTTTCGTATACAAAACTACAACCTGAAATAAAATTAGTAGCGATTTGCAGCGAATTTTGATCCATCTAATAGGATATTTATAAATGTAGAAAAAATTGTTGTAAAAATGTTATCGCTCAATAACTTAATAATAAATATGAGCTAACAATGTTCCTTAATTTTTAAAATATATTTATGGGTTTCAAATAATTTTTATATGTATATAGTTTTGGGCAAAAATGTTCAAATAATACGTCAACATTTTTTCGATATGATTGTTTATAGTTTAGAACAGGGGCCTGCAAATTTTTTTGTCCGTCGACCCCTTCATGAATATCTCGACTTTTTATCGACCCCCAAAAAATACGGTTATGTGATTTTCTAGACCAGCGTTTCCCAACCTTTTTTTCATGGCGGACCGGCAAGCGACATAGAAAAAATTCGCAGACCAGCAAGTTAAGAAAGTAATGTGTATCGCAAAAGTTTTATTGTCTTTTTTTCACTGATTACAAATACAAAAAAAAAACATGAAATAAAGAATCAAATATAATTAGTGAAAAAAGATACAAATTATGACATAAGTAATTAACTGATTAAGGACCTAGTTTTTAACAGCACATAAAAATAATTCTTCGGACCGGCAAAATACCTCGCGGACCGGCACAAAAATCTCGCGGACAGGTTCCGGTCCGAGGACCGGCGGTTGAGAAACACTGTTCTAGACCATTAACAAAAAAGATGTTTAGCAAAATGATGTGTTTATACTAAAAAAATTAAAAAAATTAAACAAAGACAATAGGAAAAAATTAAATTGCTTTACAAAAAGATGTGAAACCTGTGATGAGATGGAATGGAGACATGTGGAACACCTGTTGTTAAAAATCCAAAATAAAACACGTTAATTTGGCACCACACACTGTTTTGTTCATATGTTTGAAATGGTTAGTTTGCGGACATGATGAGTTTTTTTTTACTTATTTTTGTCAGTATTATACGCTTTTAAAAATTTCGACCACCTATTCTTAACACCCTGTATAAATGATGGTACAATAAAGATAATACAATTTGTTTGAAGTTATATGGCATGTAATCATTTAAATGTTTAAAATAAGTGGTTACATATAACTGCGTAGCCCTTATATTACTGATTTTGAATTATTTTTTTTTTGCATTGACTCCCGAGACCCAGCTCTAAAAATGTCATATACATCCCTGGATCGACTACTTTGGGGACCACTGGTCACCTTCGTCGAAAAAATACAATACCTGATGATAATGAAATACCACTTGGTACACGTTTTGTTTACGAAAATTAAATCACTTTTACTTACTTTACCTATATTGAGAACCACGGAAAATTCAAGACAGCGGCAAACATACAGCATCAAGTACAATATCTATAAGTACTTTTCACAATAGAACAAATAGCTAGAAACATATTTCTAGAATGAAGCTTTAACTGCAATTTTCCAAGTCGTACACAAATATGCGTTGATTGATATAAAATATGGCATTTCTAATTTAATTTGTTTATTTAAAATTACATAACATTTTTTTTTCAATTAAAAATATCCTATTGGGTAGATACAAATTCGTTGAAAATTTGCTGTATAGATTATTACAAACTTTATTTCAGTTTGTTAGTTTTGCATGAGAAACTTGTGAAGACTATTTATTGTGCTATCCCTTAAAATCAGCGATGAACTTAAATTAGTATAGGTCATTCGTTTGTTTTAAGCGGAACTAAATGGGATTTCGTTCTTTTAGGTTGTCACGAGAAGGGACCTTGCTTGAGTTATTTCATGTTTTATGTTGGTATGTGAAAATTTAAAATTCCAACTGTGAAACCATGGAAACGAATGACATTTGTTATAAATTATAATACATTTTTACATATTTTGAAGACAAAAAAATGTTTTATTAAGAATTACAGAAAAAATCAAAATGTAATGGGCATTTTATAATGACGCTCAGTTTAATCTAGAATTTACAAAGTGAGTATGATTTACAAAGCTTAAACGAAATGACCAAAAGTCCGATTTAATAGATAAAAAGTACTAGATTTCAAAATCTAGTTCCGCTTAAGGTTTAGAATAGCTTATACGTCTGGTTATTTTACAAATATTGAAGGCGCTTGGTTATGTGAGTACTCCGTTAAATACACCATCCATTATAGTGAACAGTCCAAATTTAACACATTAGAGTTAACACACTGAGTTCTATATGATGATAATAAGAAGACTATGGAAACAATAATGAACAAATAGTCAAATAAGTACATTAGAGGCTTTATAAATATTTAATAAAGCTATTCATTAAAGCGGAAGAAATATTTTCGATATAAATTACTTACTCTTACTCGTATTGCGAAATTGCAGGAAAAATCCATTAGTCATAGGTTTGGATGCCAAGAAAATACAAAAACAAATAGCTAACCAGAAATTTTATTGTACTATAAACGTAAAATAATATTAATTGAACACTTTAGAATAAACTTCCGATTATTTAAACAATTTTATTTTATGAACACGCTTGTTTTCCTGCGTTTACTTTCATGAATTTACAGTTATTGAGGGGGAAATGTTAACTAACTATTGTAAAAATAAACTACAAATGAATTGCTTTAACTTACCATTAACAATGAGTTTTCCACTCTTATATGAAAGTTGTAAATCCACAGAACCAATGTTAGAGGAATCTTGTGACCTAGTTGGAGTAGAAGAAGCCGCTACAGTTATAGGGGAAGAAAGACTCCTCCTTAGCGTCCGTTTCCGGTGTGTAATCGTATCTTTCGGAAATCGTTCTAGAAAAGGTGTGCTAAGACCACAACACATATCTTTCTCCCATGAACTATAAGCGAGACATTCTAAATGTTGACTGGACACAGAAGATTGCTCATAATTATCTTTAACTAACGTACAGTTTTTACCAGAAATACAGGAACTAGTAAAGGAATTATCATTAGAAGCACCACTATAACTCAAACTTGATTCAATATGCAATAAGCTTCGTTCCGTTGCAATATTTTGATTTATCTCTGTTAAAGTTGATTGTTTCGTATCATCGAAATTTGTTTCATCTGCTATGTTATTGTTTATAGGATTTAGAGTTTTTCTTCTTCTTATACATCTTTGTCTCTTAAGAGCGAAACTATTAGGAGAACTACAATCTATATTTATTCTCTTCGCACATTCTTCTGTGCAACTATATGTTCTTTTTCTCTTACTCGTATCTTCATCTACATTATTTATCAATTCTATAGATTTCTCTAAACAGTTTTCTGGTTCATTATCCCTAATTTTTTCTTTTTCAAGCCTTTCTTGTTCATAATTAACAAGATTTTCTTCACTAACTTGATTCTGTTCATTTTCTCGTTGTAATAATTCATTACTTTCTTTATCATCTCTCAGTTCTAATTGTGAATCCATTGTAGTATCTAAAATAGCATCGACTATTTTATCTAAAGACATATCATTGAATGCAGCTGAATCGTCAGACTTTGGAGTTGAAACTTTTTCATCCTGCGAATAACTTATTTTACTAAACCTTAGATCGGATATCTTTCTCAACAAAGGAGATACGTTTATTTCATTGTATTTGTTTCCGTGACGATCTCCTAACTTAATGTTATTTATTCTGAAATCTTCTGGAGAAGTTATGAAAGATATCTGATGTAAGAAATCATTGACGTGATCTATTTTTGGTTTTTTATTCGGTGAACAGGAATCTGGTAAAGCAGATTTGAATTGTGGTAATGTTGTCAAACTTTTATATGGCAATGTAGTTTTAGAATTAATTGTAGCTAAATTGATGGTACTTCTCATGGCACATGGAGAATATTCCATTTGGAAGGAAGGTAAAGTTGAAGCAAAAGTGGATGTTCCGGCTTTATCAGTTTCTAATTCATTTGGCAAAATTTCACAGCCACTACATGCATGTCCATTCACATTACCTTCATTTAAAAGGATTCTTTTGACTTCTCGTAAATTCGAATGAGCAGGATTTAAACATTGTTTTTTCCTTTGTCTAATTGTTTTTTGCGGTGATAAATTCTCATTTTCATAAAGATTTCGTTTAACTTTTCCAGATCCTGGTAAGTGAGTTTTTGGTGTTATATTACTGACATCTCTCAATGCTTTGCCGTCACCAGGATAGAGAATATCAGTGAGTTTACCGTTTGAAGATGGTGTTGAAAATTGATTTTCTTTATCATAGCGCAGACACAAACTCGCGCGTCTTTCATGGCGACGTCGCTGCTTGCGCTCTCTTATTGTGTCTATACTACGTCGTTGTGTAGAACAGTTACCAGTCACTAGGCGTCGTGGCGCTGTTGTTTCACCAGTTGTTTCACGCTTGTTGGCTACAGTCCACTTCAACATTTTGGTTTGCGTCTGAAATAAAAATTTTAAATTTGAATTAATATTTAGAAAAAACTAAAGTATATTATTCATGCACTTTTGACAAAACCTAAATTTTACGTAAATTTCTAGCACTTTTTAATATATTTTTAAAGCATAACAAGTTTTATAATGATTTATATTATTTATATGCGTCATCCAAATCGTTTTCGATTAACGTAATTGTATGTTATATAAGTAGTAATTACTGATACACATTAGATAAATGATTACCATATGTAAAATTATAGGATGGCAATAATTTCTAGAAATGCAGTGCGTGATGGATATAATTGGAACAGAAACTAGATTTAAATAAAACTAAATAGAGAAAGGGGTTGGGATAAATGTGAAACATATGTGATAAAATCTAAAAGAATACTAAGGGTTAGGTATTAATTTGGGGAGAAAATTTGAAATTTAAACATGGCCGAACAATCCCAGAAAAGATTATTATTTCATAAACCTTTTTGCCGCTCTCGCCACTTCCAAATGAACATCATATATAGTGTGTGTCTACAGAGTATTCATTTTAATTTACCACTATTACTATCTCGAGATCTATAAGAACTACGAAATTAGTTAAATTAGACAACAATTGCATTATTTTTCAATCAGTGAATTTCAAAATACAGTATGTTTTTTATTTAAAATGAGAACACATTTTTGACAGTTCAGTAATTCAATTTTTCATCAACAGATAGGGCTACATGTTTAGTATAAATAAGTTTCATAACTTTCAAAATACGGTACAGGCAAAATAAAATGCTGACGTCACAATTTCATTTTATAATTATCCTATATTATTTGTTACATGCCATATGTTTCTCTTCTTCCCAATCAAAGATTAAACTGTATTCAATGTATGAATGAAGTATTCATAACCAAATAAATTACACATGTTAACGTATATCAAATTTCCCAAAAGTTACAAATCTTCCTTCCCACGATATTATCTAACAAGGAACTGCACAAATCAGCTTGCTCATTATACCGTGCAAAGATACACTTAAATACCCAATTATTACGCACGATGTTATTACTTGACAACATGTCTTATACTAATTATAACAAGTATACGACCTTCTTAATACACAAGGGTGTTTTTATAGGGCGATACTAGACAATTAAGCTACTAACGTGCAGGTTGTTACAGGATATAGCTTAGCAAATATCAACAAAAGTTTGTTTTTACTGGAAATATGACAATTCTTCCGGTTTTATATCAACTATACTAATCTCTAAAGTTCGTTAATGATTGTAACGACCAGTTAAGATTTTACACGCTTATACGAGGGGTGTTTGATAAGTCTGTGAGTATTTTCTGTTCCACCATGACAATTTGATGTATTGTCATGGTGTCTCGCTCGTCCGCAATTGCAACAACCAAATTGGTTGAATTGAGCTACGAACATCTCCAGGTCCGCGCCTAGCAGTTTTGGCGCCCTTCTGCCATATTTTATATGGCGCCCCAAATTTTCCATAACAATTTGTATCGCTGGTAGGTATAGCATATGGAAATATGGGTGAAGTAAAACATTATCCACTATTGAAAAAAACATATATTTATACATAGAAACAGAAAAAAATACATTTAAATATGTATTATTATTGTTCATATATTATCATCATATAACGTGATCATGTCTTACATGTCACAACTGGTATCTGTTACCTCTTATGGCAAAACTTCTAGATCGGACATTCGTGAATCCCACAGTGGGGTTCCCCAAGGCTCAGTGTTAGGTCCAACATTATTTCTTCTATTTATTAACGATCTCAAGGACACCTTCATACAGGCACCTTGTGTCAATATGCTGATGACATCAACTTACTGCTAAATAATCCTAATATTAATGCATTTTGTATCACGGCCAACGAATGTTTTGGAGTCTTCAACCAGTGGTGTCTAGCCAATAAGCTTTTGCTTAATAAACAGAAAACAGCGTTTATAAATTTTTATCATTATCAAAACCAACCAATTTTAAACCCGCTAATTCGAACGCCTCAGTCTACCACTGTTCAGCAGGCTAACTGTGCTAAATTTCTGGGAATCATTTTACATCAAAATCTATCGTGGTCTCCACATACTGACTACACTAACCCAAAATTAGCATCTACGAACTATGCACTCTATGCACGGAGATTACGTGACTTCATCTCTTAGGTCAGTATATTTTGCTAAATTTCATTCCATTCCTTCCTATGGTACTCTCTACTGGAGTGCCACAAGTGATAGCAAAAAAATTTTCTTGCAACAAAAAAGGGTAGTGCGCATCATGATGTTTAAAAATTCTAGAACATCTTGCAGAGACCTATTTAGCATACTTAAAATTTTAACATTACCATCAGTCTATATTTTTGAATGTTTAGTATTTGCCAAAACACATCTGAACTATTTTATTGTCAATAACTTTCAACATAATTATGAAACAAGGAATAAATCTGCTTTAACCACTGAAATGCATAAAACCACGCTATATACACACAGCCAAAATTGTGCAAAAAAAAATTTGTCCCACACCCTGTAGCCCAGATGGTTTTAACTAAAAATCTAAAAAAATTCTAAGTAATGTATATTGGTGTGAACCGAAATAGTACAACAGGAATTTTTGATCAGATTATGTTTTCGGAAAATAACGCATTTTTTGTGGTTTTTGGTTCACAAAGTACAAAAGTTATACCAATGTAAGACACCCACGTGCAAGGCGTACGATAGCGTAGTGGTTAGAGCACTGGTGTCGTAAGCTAAAATTCGCTCGAAACGAAGGGTTTCGAGTACGGAGTGAATTTTATTTTTTCTGTTTTTTTTTTGCATTTTTATTATGTTGAAATTATTTTGTCAAAATTATAGTTATAGTTTGACAAATGTTGCATTTAATTTTTAAGAGCGTAAATTTAATAACCAGTCTTATTATATGATTAACAGACTCGTGCCTCGGTGCGGTTGTGCGCTGCACAACCTTGCACTTATGTACAGAGCGGGCTTGAACATCTCCCTTATCCACCCTATTCTCCAGATTTGCTCCCTTGCGACTTCTATCTCTTTACAAACATAAATAAATGGCTCGCTGGAAAAAGTTTCACATCGAACGAGGACAATATCGATGAAACACACGCCTATTTTGCAGAGTTCGAGCAATCGTACTTTTTGGAAGGCTTAAAAAAGAATATCTCAAGGCAAAATGTATCGAGTTAAAAGGTGAAAATGTTGAAACAAGTCACATTAAAAAAAAAAGTCACTTACTTATCAAACGCTCCTCGTATGGCAGAATATTCAATTAATACCATTGTTTAAAATGTTTAAAAAATAACACCATTTGTTTGATGACGCCAAATGGAAGAATAAATTATGAATATACTGAGCAACCGAATTCTTTACCCCTTAAAATATGTGCGGTATTAACCAAGTGTCAGGCATTGAACCGTGCAAAAAAAAACACAAATATACATTTTGATAATACAATTTAAATGTCACACACACATACACACAGTGGCAACCCTTTTCGCAACTTGGACATATTTATTACAAAATAAACGTTTACAATAAAATTTAAGTACATGGGTAATTTACCATGACAATTGTCACAAAATTTATAGTTTCTTAACCCTTAATAAAAACTTTTAAACGTTTCTTGCAATGGTAGAAAATATGGAAATTTGAATCTAATATATGTAGATATATTATCATTTGTGGGGGAACGGCTTTAGGTTGAAGGCGGACACGTGGCGTATTTATTATTTACTCTACGATAGGCTGAGCTAGGTAGATGTCTTAAGGTATAAGGGACAGCTGGCACATGGAAAAAAGTATTTAAACACCTGTCTACCTTTTCTTGATGACCATATTTAAGAACCAATTTCGCAGATTTGGCTAATCATTAAATTCTATAATTTATTAAGGTATTAAAAATTGGATTTGATATTTATGTACGGAAATATTAATCATACACAGGTAAACCCAATTTATACATTCCTGGAAATGTTTATGTGGATATTTATACTAAATTTATTTTCTTCACAATAATGTTAATTATATATAGTATAAAATAATACGAAAGTTGTCCAGGAAGAAAAGAACTTTGATGATTAGCAAGATGAAAGCTAATATATTTCAATAAAAACGATGTTTATTCTTAATACATACCATAATTTATTTTTCTATATTCACTATTTAGATTAAATACAGTATTTTCGAAAAAATAAGACGTCTAGAAAAGCATTTACCAAAGGTCAACAGGCAAGTGATGTCAACGGGGCCTGTAGCTCTTCAGCCATAAATGCAATTTAGATTTTGTTTTCAAAAACCGAACACAAAATAGTTATTTGTATGCCATGACCAAAAAGTGGACCTTTTCCGACAGCATCTACATTTGATTGCCGAGGCAGAGCCGAGACCTTCAAACAGATGAGGATGGAAAAGAACTTTTTGGCAAAGGTGTACATTATATTTTTTGGGCGAACAAAAGTAATTTTAATTTAATTTAATTAACTTTGTATCAATAAATATTTATTTATGAATAAACCTTTATCAAAACAAGTATAGCTACAAATTAAAACTAACATTTATTCGCACTACACGTGTGCACGCACATAGTCACTAAAAAAGGCGACCACAAGCAACTAAAGTAAATGCTTAAAACATTTTTCTCTATTCCCAAGGTAACTTTCGATAATAAATATTTTGCCCAAATTAACTGATAAGCTCAGAAAATGTTCCAATGAAATAGTATCAAATTGAGCTGGGCAGCAACGTGTGGACAAGCGTTATCGTGCATGTATCATTTTCTTTAAACAGCCACAATTTGACTTTTAGCCGAACATTTTGTGCGTTAAAAAAACGAATTACTGAACACAGTTCTCATGTGCAGGGATATTCAATAAGATTATGCATGATAAATATCAATAAAGTGAACTGAACGTGCCAGAAAATTTGTAAAACTAATTCTGTGCCAGCCAAACCACTCTGAAGCCCATTAGAGACGATTAGAGACGAAAAAATACTTTGTTGACGACAATCAATATTTTTGGGACTCCAAAGGATCAGTACTACTTCAGTATTTTAGCTCAGTATTAGTATGCATTAGAAGTATTATTTGGAACACCCACTTGATCAGTAATACTGTCATTATCTCCACCAGGACCGTAACGAGGATATTAAACACCAGTGTTCAACGTGCGCCCTATCGAACTTTTTGCTGTCCATATTTCGAGATATCAAGCGAGCAAAAAAACGAATATAAACTAACTGATGAGGAAAAAAATGAATCCAAACAGCTGATGAGCAAAAACAGGATACAAACAAAATTTGTACCCTACACACAACTGTGCCTTTCTCTAGGTCGTAGTTACGGGCCTGATGCAAACTACTCAGCGATATCAAAATAACAGCTTGAGAATCAAAATAACAGAATCAGCGTCAATACTTATCGTCACTCCTGTATACTATTTATATTTGTTAATACTGATAGTATTAATAACCGTGTAAGGTCCATATCAATATTTTGATTTCGTTTTTGGGAAGTCGGAATATTGACACCTACTTCTGGCTCTTATCCCTTTCTGATATTAGCGATCATCATGAGATATTTGAACTTTATTATCTGTACATCAAATCAGATCAGCTATAGGTTTGCTAAAAAGGTTCTCAGGTCTTGCAGTCATATGATATTATATTATCCTATTTCCTCACTGCCTTATTATTTTCCCTTGCAAGATAAATACTACACTAGACAAAAACCTTGCGGGCAACTGAATCATCATAATTGTTCTTTGCAAATCGAACAATTAGGAAACAAGTAATGCTTTGCATTAAAAATAATAAAAGGTTTTTAGCCAATAAATCGTTATTCACGTGTTTCACCCTTGTTTCTATAATTATGACTAATTAAATAAATTAAATATCTTAACTGTTTTATTTACCGCAAATATTAATCACTACTGCATAATTTATAAGCATGAGTAATTCCTGGAAATGTTCCCACTGCACAGGTAATGATAAAAATTAATTACCATAAACCTATGCAACGAATTTTCTTTAATTTGCATATTTACCGATAGTTAAAATCATTCATGCTAGGGGAACGTAATTTTTAGTAACGTATATACATTTTTTAATTATAGGGTTGGATATGATTTTTACCCTTTCTTCTATCATATTGAGTGGAATAATATACCTTTGTTATGCATATGCCTGTGAAATAAATCTGCTATTGATAGGTTTTGTATAGACCACATTATTATTGATTTTAAATTGATATTTGGAAGTAAAATCGCAGGGGGTAATGTATATTCAATGAATGATTTAGGCTATAATAATAGAATTAATTTATATGATATTCATTGTTGAGTTATTTAAATTATAATGATTAAGACAGCAAATTGTTGATTAATTTCCACCATTTTCTCATTTGACTACAAGGAGATGAGGTTCGAGATTATACGATATCAAATAGAACTAAATTATAAATGCATAAAGTGAATGAATCAACAAAACGTACTATTTCATAAAGCACCTGCATTACACTGTTGAAAAATTTGATGATAGATACAAGTTTGATGATAGATACGCTTTTTTTACGATTTTTACTCTTATACCGTCACCTATGTGTCTGTAGTAACTAAACTGTAGTAACTAAACGACCTAGGACCTAGAAAGGACCTAGAAAGTTGAAATTTAGCCTGTATATATACACATCTTTGATCTGCAGATAGGAAAAATATTGAGACTTATGATAAATAAAATACGTTAAATATACAATATGGTCTAGACAACAAACATCTAGATAGACTATTTTTAGCATGATATCTGTCGGTCAATCTGTCTGTCTATCTATCTGTCGGTCTGTCTGTCGGTCCGTGTACAAGTGCAGAGCAAATTCGGCTAAAAGGATTTTTATGAAACTTCACATTTAAGTGTTTGACATCGATGGCACGAGTTGATCAATTTTTGGTAAAAATCGATTAACTAGAAATGGGGGTTTACTCGTGTCGGTTTTAAGATTTTTGCGAATATTTCACAACAGAATAATATTTCGAAAATTTAACAGAAGTTACTATAAAAGCAATAACTAACAACTTTTATTTGAGCCATTTTTTGATAAAGCAGCATAAATTAAACAAGTACTTTGTGATAGCAGTCGATCCTATGGTGGCCACAGCTGATTTTTCATATTGTATAAACAAATGTGTAGGTTCATCGAAATTAAATTTCTTGATACGTAGAAATTCTTTTTTTGAAAAAGAAATATTTTAATTAGGTTTTTTGTCAAAATGTGTCTCCACCCTATTTCCCATATGGGCTGGTTTAAAAATCTTAAAAAATTTGAATTAATGCACATTAATAAAAAACCGAAATAGTACCCAAAAAAATTTGGAAAAAAACAGGTCTTTTAATTTTTTTTTATTATTATTATTTTTTATATTGGATTTTAAAAGAAAGCTACTAAGCTAAAGAAACGTAGATCATACACATTTTTTATTTTGGCGAAATTTTGCTAAACATACATATTTACAAAGAATCATTTGTACTACACTGTAACCCCGATGGTCAATCTAAAATTTTGAAAAATTCAAAGCAATGAACAATGATGTGAGAAAAAAATAGTACAAACGATATTATTGATCAGATTATATATTTCAAAAAGTCAAATTTAACGAATTTTTGAGAATAATATTTTTTTACTTCATGTGAGACATTAAATTAAATCTCGTAATACTTAAATTAAAAGTCTTAATTAATTCGTAATACTTTATATTATTTTCCAAAACAAAAATTATTATTTACAGTCAAAAATATACCAAAAAAATTGCCACTTATATCTAATAAACCCCGAAAAGTGTAACTAACCCGGTAGTTCTTTACCATTTAGTAATCGCGAACCACCTAATTTGTAATAACTATTAAGATTAATTTTCAAATAGTGATTTTATTTAATGATTATAATTTAAAAAATATTATAGAAAACGGAATACATATTTCCAAAATGTCAAAAATATAAAATTTTAAGAACGTTCTATAAGTTTTTGCAGACCTCTTAAGAACCTTTCGCTAACACCCACGGATTTGCAGACACTCAGGAGTTCAACTTATTTCAAAAATGTCAAAAATATATAAATTTAAAAACGTTTTATAAGTTTTTGCAGACCTCTTAAGAATCTTTCGCGGACACCCACGGATTTGCAGACATTCAGGAGTTTTAACCACATCAGCTGCTGAGCTGACTACAAAAGGTGAAAATTCCAGGGAGGCTGGGAATTCAACCCAGTCTTACCACGAGGCCAAAGCAGCTCTACGAGGGAGGGATGAAAAATACTGCGAACTCCTAGGCGTAGATGGCGCTGGTAAAATTTAATATGTGCGGTTATCTTTTGCTGAGACAAAACCAACATATTTACATGTATGTATTTTCAGTAATATTTTATTCCGTTCTGACATTTAGTTTGATTTTGACAGCAGGGAGAAGTAAGCAGTGTGATTTTATTTAAGAAATGAAACATTTTGAATATCGCATAGTTATTAAAAATCTGATAAAAAGAGTTTTCAGCAATGTTGTAGATGCCCCTCCTTATGCTTATTTGTCGCTGAACTTTTTCGATGTAAGGCTGGTTTGGATAAGTTTAATAAATGTGTGTGTTTTTTTTTTTTTTTTTTTTTTGTTGCTTTCTGACGTTCGCCCTTCAACACATGCCAGAGACGAGGGAATAGTCCGGAAAGTGGATACTTCGATATTTTTCAACTCCAAAGAAAGCAAAAGTGGTCCCGTCAGCCGGAACGATCATGGCATCCATTTTTTGGGATGCGAAAGAAACGCATCGACTATCTCCCAGAGGGCAAAACAATTAACGGACAATACTATGACCTTCTCGAGTGTAAACAAATCTTAAATTTTCATTCGCTCTGTTCTTTATCCTGCCTTCGTATATAAAGGGTAGGGGGAGGTAACTATACAATAATTTTTAATTCTTTACGTGTTATAGTAAAATCTGCCAAATTTGTCATTCAAATATATTTATTAACGCTCTAGTGCACATCAATTGATAACTAATACAACCTAATATCCTAAAAATAAAACCAGAAGGGTATGAATTACATATTTAAGTATAACAATAAAAAGCATTTGACAGTTTGACACCCTCTCAAAGTTGACTTCCTACTTCAAAACACACCTTGCTACGTGACGTGTAAAAATTCCTGATTTACATGAACTCGAATGGGCAGCTGTGTAACGCTAGCGGAATAAGTAGAACCATATGGTACTGACGAACTTGTGACGCATGCTGCTCTACTGTTACGGTATGCTAACACAGTAATGCACTGTGTATTTCATTATGCGTGTTGACTGACTGCTACCTTTAATATAAATAACGGTCTAAAACGAAACTTAGATTGCCGATCTTAATTTATTCCGATACGAACTTTTTATTAGTGTTACATAATATTACAGTCAGATGCCTAGAAATGGAGATCTTATTTTCTCTACCTTTTTACACAGGCAATGGGAACTTTTTATTATAATGGCATTAAGGTAGCCAGAAGTTTCGAATAAGCCAGGACTGTCCCACTTTTGAAACTTTTTATTATTTATCTTCTGTGCCCTTTGCGCCACTGCGGGAATGAAAACCTACTATTTTAAATCATTCCCTGGGTTTCAAAAGAATGTATTTATTGCTCAGGATTAATTTCAGAAAAAATAATTTTGTGAAAAGCCAAAATAAATAATTTCAATGTGCTGAAACTTCAAATGAAATATTTCTGTTCAACATCATATTTTTTATCTCAGAAAAAATCTGAGGTCTTTATTCTTTAAATAAAAAGCGTGATCCTCGACGATCTAGTATAAGTTGGAACGACATCGTTAAAGCTGCAGAAAAGCAGTGGACCAAAATATAAACGGCTGTCATCAGTAGACCAAACTAAGGAAGGTATAGTTCCGATGTTGGACTAAATAACGCTGATGATGAGAATGATTATAATTTAATTCAAGGCTTGATAACCGGCGAATATGACCCACCGAACGATTTTATGCAGTTCACCAATAAAAAAATATTTACTTTTCTTTTCCAGTGTAGCCAACACATTACTGCCGCGCTGCTTTAAGCTTCTTACACAGTGGGCGTATTGACACCCACGTAAATACTGACTTAAAAAAGCAATGTAGCCTGCGACGGTAAAAACATTGCCATCCCTGATTTAAATCATTTATGTTTCGAAACCATTTATCATTCGAGATCCAGCGGAGTAGTTTCATATTTTGCTCCCCCAGCAAAATTTTCTTTGAGGCCTTTAGTAGATTTGTCAATTTTTTGTGTCGAAACCAGATTGTCGAGATTTCGAAAACTAAAAAATTGGTAAATTTTCCAATAATCATAACTGAAAAAGTAAAAGAGATAGAAATTTTTGGAATTCTGAAGCCTCAAATATGTTTTATACAAAAAATGTTTTGAATAACTATTCAAAAAATATATGAAAAATAAAAATTACTATTTTAAAAATTTAAAATCACACAGACACAGAATTTTTGGATGTTAATAATAATAATAATTATATTATAATAACAGCCTTGCGGCCAATAGAAAGACAAATACATACAAATTAAACAAACAAACAAACTATACAAAAAAAAAAAAAAATTAACAAAAATGAAGAACATATAAATGCCTTAGGTCTCTATTTTGATATGAATGCCAAACAAAAACTTGTTAAATTACATTTTTTTTCAAAATTTCATAATTTTTATCTTGTAAACGGTAAAAGATAAGGACTTCCTGATGTGTGTTTCATAGACTTAAATAACAATAACTGCTGTTATTGTGATTTAATCTATGAAACATATTGGAACCCTATGCCCGGTTACATATATATATATAATGGCATTTGCTGCTTCGAAAATTAGCCAGGGCAATTATTATTTTTCAAAATTATTCCATGCCTGAACGGGATTCGAACCCAAGACCTTAGCAACGTAGAGCACATGTGTTACCACTACGCTACGCCTGTCGGCTAATAAACATTTTAAAATTAGTTATAAGCTAAAACTAGATATAAAATACAAAATTACCTTGCAACGCGATTTGTTGCTACGCATTTTTTTGTGTTATATCTATGCAACCGGGCATAATAACCCATTTTTTTACTAATATGGCTCGTCAAAAAAATTTTTTAAAATGGCCAAAAATAAAAAAATACTGTATGTAGCATAATTTACGAATCTCGATTTTTGACTACAAATTACGACTTACAGTTTTTGATTAACCTGTATAAAAACCACTTGAGTTCAATTCAAAACTAGGTAAAACAATTAGGTGCAAATTAAAATATATATTTTTTTAATAAAATTTGAGGCTAGCGGTGATTCATCTGCCCGTTGCCCTATAACAACAATTTTGACCAGTCGTAATTCAACAGTAGGACACCACAATAACATATGTCGCGTTATCTAATTAAATTACTTGTATTTATCCCAAACCAAAACTAATTCTTAAACATAAACTGTCAATAATAGTTAGGGGAACCAACAACACACCATACCGAATCCATAAAAAAGCTTTATTCACTTTCAAATAATGCGAATAGTAATGCTGGTACCAAGATGAAATCTACCGGTATGACTTTTGAAAATGTCGTTACATATAATCTGTTTTCAATTTAGTTCATATGCACCTCACAAAGAAGATTAGAATATTATTTACTCACCCTTTTGTGTATAAGAAAAAAAAATAGTGCGCTTGAACGCTTGAAATGATGTTGCGTAGAATCAAAAATTTATCGCGGGAAGTATGGACGAATAATTTAATCATTTAAAAAACTATATCCTTCCTTTCTATTATTTAAAAATGTGGTAAATATTGATTGAGAACCACAGCATTAATGTATTTATATAGTGCGGTTTTATATAGAACTTAACCGCGCTATGAAAGTGTTGTACATACACGTTAAGCTGCGTTCATAGTTCTTAAATTAGTCGACTATAGCCTATGGCTTGTGCACTGTTGATTGTCACTAACAAATATGTCATATTGTAACACGAGCAATCGTTCAGGGCTCTAAATTTAATACGTTATACGTTGTTTGTCGATAGTCTTCCAAACTTATAGTTAGTGAGTTGTTTTAATGAGACAGACATATAAACTAGTGGTCGGCAACCGGTGGTCCGTGACGTAATTTTAATTATCCGCAAAAAAATTCAGATAGTATTTAAATTTGCTGTGCTCATTTAATAATATTTTTAAATAAAAAATAAATTTTGTTTAAGCTGTTTTATTATATGTAAAATGAAACAAAAACATTAATGTGTTAAAATCTAAATTATAAATGTATAGGCTATTCCAATCGATTAGGCGGAACTAAATGGAAATTTCGTTCTTTTAGGTTGTCACGAAAAGGGACCTTGCTTGGGTTATTTCATGTTTCAGGTTTGGTATGTGACAAAAAAATAAATACATGGGAAATTTTTATTAAGAATGACACAAACAAATCAAAATAAAAAGAAAATGACATTTTAAAATGATATTAACCTTAACCAAAAAATGTTTATTTTAAGTATGTTTTACAAAGGTTAAACAACATCCAAAAAGCACGAATCAAACGATGAAAGTAACTGGATTGCAAAATCTAGTTACGCCTAAACGTTTGGAATAGCCTATATATATTTATATATATGTATTGTAAATCATACTCAATGCTCGTATTAATTCGTACCTTTAAAAAATATGTTAGTGGTCCGCAAAATTATAAATTGCGAATTTAGTGGTCCGAAAAATATAAAAAGTTCCCGAACGCTGACATAAACACATCGGCTATCTCAGTCTACATCGGAGAGAACATTCACATTGTATGCCTTTTCATAACCTAACAAAATGTCATCCAAATCAACAAATCTCGCCCAAAATTGCAAGGACGAACAGTAAATATGCTCAATTTAAGTAATTAGGTTAGGTTTGTTAGTAAAAATCTAGGGCAGCAGAATTAGGAAAACGATAATAGGTAATAAACATTTTACGAAGCCACCGTAGTTGGTTTAAAGACACACAAATGTCGCGCTATTTGTAACGCACTAATTTCCTTAGCTGTCAACACTGCCTTGAAAACTATCTACTAAACTTATCCACAATGCACAATAAACATTCAAATTTAAAGAGCTTTGAATGCAGCTTTATAACTATAAATACATAGTAAATTGCACCCACGTAGTTTCTCTTTGTTATTTCCGAAGTTGCTCTGCAAAACAATTAGTTTTGAATCATA
The DNA here is from genome assembly GCA_963971575.1 of Liopterus haemorrhoidalis. Taxonomy (NCBI): domain Eukaryota; kingdom Metazoa; phylum Arthropoda; class Insecta; order Coleoptera; family Dytiscidae; genus Liopterus; species Liopterus haemorrhoidalis. The sequence goes on along the minus strand of OZ020615.1, from coordinate 19,034,140 downwards.
AAATTTCGCATTTGCGTCGCTCTGATATTTCGGAATGTTTGTAAACACATTTTACGATCGGTAGTATCAAAAGTTATTGGAAAATTTGAACAGAATGACTCCAGTAAATTATAATTGAGTAGGTAGCATTTAAACAGTGATTTGGCATAGGAATGCAATTTTAAGATAATTGCAAAAAATATTATAATCCTGTTTGCAATAAGTTGAAAACCTAATTTTTTGACCTAATTATTTTTAAGGTCCCAAACATTACATTCAAACAGGTCATTAAAATTCCAATGCACAAAAATATGAATAATAGATTTTTTAAATTTGGACAAACACGTTTTGAATGACAAATGGACAGTGAACAAATAATGGAAAAAATGGACAAAACAAGGATAAAATCTTATTTGAAAGATATTATTCATCATTTTTTATCATTTTTTAAATATGCAAATCACTACATCCAGATAATCGCATAAAAAATTGACGAACTTCTGTAGGAAAAAGGTAATAGATTAATTCTTTGTACCATTTTATGAGTTCAAGAATAAAAAGAAACGCAGTTTTTTAAATTTTTCATTTATTGGTACTATTTTGCGCGTTTTAGATGGTACAAAACACGTTTTAGTTTAATTTAACGATATTATTTTAGTCATTTAACAAAGAAGACGACAGTGATACCAATATCTCAATTTTAAATTTTGTGTGACAAATCCCCTTTTGAATATTAGCTCCTCAATTTATGTAGTATATTTTTTATTATGTATTATTTACACTTATATATGCTAATAAAGATTTTTCTCTGTATTTCTGTTTTTACTTCAAATTTTAAAAGATCAACAGGCGTTCTACATTTTTTTTAATACTATTATGAATTCTATTTATTTTCTTTATTAAGTTAAGATTTCTTACGGCAATTGTATTTCGGTTTTCATCATTTCAATATGCGTCATTATTTACAGGCATGCATCCTCTATCAGGTGCCCACTGTGAGCGCTTTGCTCCCCCCCTGTCCCTACATTAAGTATTTAAGGGACTATTTTTAATGAATCCCCCCCTAAGAAAAAAATTGGGTTCTAAGCCTACCTCTAAGAAGAAAAAAAATTACTCTGACCCGCCATTAAACATTCTGGGTGCGTATTGAACTTTTGCAAGTCATCACCAACTGTCAAATTAGAGAATTTTACCGCTTGTCAAGAATTTAAGCGGGCAATATTTAATTGACTTACCCATCGAATAATGTTGGATTACTCTATAAATAGCAGGCGCGCACACAGAAAATTGGTATGGGGAGGGAGGTTTTGAGGTTTATGAGGGACATTTCGAAAAAAATTTCATAAGATAATACAAATTTATTATTGTTCTTTTACGGAGAGTTATATATTAATTTAATTATATATTAATAAAATTTTGATTATAATGTATTTTTTACTAATAAAAAATATATATTTTTTTTATTAAATACATACCTAATTGTTTATATTCATCTAGGGATGTGTTTTTTAAAGTATCAGTATTTTTCCTATATGTGGGTCAAAGAGTTTTATAAGCATGACAAATTTCAACTTTTTCAATGTTAAGCCGTTTGGCTACAATTTCTACCGTACAGACAGACAGACAAACAGACTGACAGACATATGAGTGGCGTTATAAGGGTTTTTTGGTGGTCATATCTACAAAACCCTAAAAAAGAATATTTTAACATAGAGATTTTCAATATCGTTTCGTCGAATATTGCAGACGAAATATTTTTGAATAAAATTGTATCTCTAAACGTTATAAAGGTTTTTTGGTGTTCATACCTACAAAACCCTAAAAAGGTAATTTTTATTTTCAATTGCTTAGTTTTTATTAAATAAGTATATGTATTTTCCATTCCTGGAGGGGGCCGAAACCGGAGACCAACCCCTTGTGTGCGCTTCTTATAAAGATCAATTGCAATTAATAAAACTTTTGCATACAACCCACTTGCACGTTACCGTTTGAGCTATTCTGATATTAATAATTGTCGAACAGCAGTGATTTTAAAAATAAAGAATAATAATGAATATTGTATTTTTTAAGATTTACTTTCATTAAATATGAATATATTACCTCAATTAAATTGACAACAACTCCCTAAGCACCCACAGAAAAGTTCATTACTCTAAAATAATATGGGCATTTTTGCACAAGATAAAACTTATTTCCCATGTTAAATGCCTATGACCCACATTTCATGTTACACCCGGTGTATAAGATTACATGAGTTTAGAATAAAAAGGTAAAAAAATAACATCCTTCTTTAAACTTATCAATTGTTGCATTGTAAAAATCTGCCAGTTTTGATGTAGCATTATAAAAGCATCTTTAAAAAATAACGTGACATTGAACTTAAAATCAGCAGACAATAAGGCCAAGACTGTACGAACCAGGTGATGGCATTCTCGTCTTATACCAGGGACCTAACCTGACCCAACCTTACCCTCGCTTATGGCAACAATACGTGATCTAATTTTAAATAACACAATACATTTCAGGGACTATTTGGGAAACCAATCACTTTCTCACGAATACTCTAACGATTTTTTTCTACATTTGGCAAAGTTACACATATTAGTGGGGGAATATGAATGTTCTAATTATCTTTTACTAGGAAAATAGAATATGTTTTGACAAGTTTAAAATACATATTTGCATTTATATGTATGTACTTGTGGTCTAGTTTCAATTCTTGTCTAGTCATGTTTTTAATAAATGTACTTACAAATGTATTGTATTTTCCAATTAAGGAAAAAGAAGGGTATTGTAATGGGGGTAAATTTTCAATATCGACAATGTAAAAGTTTCTGGCAGGTTTTTGGATATAGTTTGATTTTTTTACTTAAGCTTTCAAGGTCAACAACGTATCGTTTCAAGTAAGAGGACTAGGGTTGTACATCGAAGGCAAAACATCGATGTTTAACATCGATGTTAACATCGGCGCTTACTATCGATGTTGAAAAAACATCGAAGGAAAAACATGGATGTATCGGAAACATCGATGTTTTATTAATATTAAAAAAGCTATTTATTTATATTATATAGGTTTTATTTAATAATGTAAAGATAAAATACGAAAAAAGTAACATATAATACACAAAAAGCATTTATTATATTTTGAAATAGAAATATTCCTTTTTAATAGTAATTAATTTCACATTAACATTATTATACCCAATATAAAAACCCTAATTTGTACCTACAGTCTATTCCAAACGATTAGGCGGAACTAACCGCAATTTTCATTTTTGTAATTTGTCATTAGATATTTTTTTATATATTGAAGTTGACTTTTCCTGAACAAAATGATCAAAAGCTTCAATCAATCGGTAAAAGTAACTAGAATTGAAAATCTAATTCCGCCTAAACCAAAGAAACAGACCTTACTATTTTTACATTTCAAAATGAAATATTGGATTTTATTACAATACTAATATAGTAATCTTAATGTTAATTTTATATTATTTAATATAAAAATAACACTGTCATACACAATTATTTTTATACTTTTTTAAGTTGAAATAACGTCTGTTCCTTTGGTTTAGGCGGAACTAGATTTTCAATTCTAGATACTTTTACGGATTAATTGAAGCTTTTGATCATTTTGTTCAGGAAAAGCCAACTTCAATATATAAAAAAATAGCTAATTAATAGAATTGTGACAATTGAGACAAAACGTACTTTGCATGTGTTTCATTAGTTCGTAGTCATAGTTCAAGTGAAAAAATCAAAGTTCTCCTTTATTGTAAAAATAAACTGCTTGTTAGTTCAGCTAGTTTTTACAATACAAGAAACTATTGTACAGATTTTCTGGTATTAGAGCTGTTTGGTGACAATTTCATAAATAATATGTACTTGAGGAAAATTTTCAAGTTCTTCAATAATGAAACGTCTGTTCTGATGGATGTGATTGTCAATCCCATTTTTTAAATCGTTATACATGTTTGTCCTTACATCTCTAAACATCCGGCACCATTGTCACAGTGAAGAATAAGCAATACATTAGATCCATTAACAGCTACAATTTAACGATGAATGGTTGATCATTTTGTGCGTTATTAAAACGAATTACTGAACTCCCTTCTCATGCACTGGGATTTCAATGAGATTGTTCTTAATAAAATTCAATAAAAACGCATTAAACATACCGAGCACTCTGTAAAACTCACTTTTGAACACTTCAGTCAGCCAAGACCACACTGAAGTCAATGGTGTAAATATAATACTTATTAAACTAAATTTTTTCATATAATTTCGTTCCAGTGCATGAGTTTTCTCACACAGGAAAACAACTTTTGTAGGTTGCAACATTTTTATTCAAGGCTCAAGACAAGTTGACATGTATTCAGATCAATAAAAAATGATATAGTACATGATTATGATAGATGAGAATTAGGGTTTGTCACTTTTGGACAGATAATACCAATTCATCTTCTGCTCCAGAAAGTCAGTATACAGCGGGGAAATAAAATTTCTATCTATTTGTCTTTAAGGGTAACTAAAATAGTAACTTGCGTACATAGATAATAGTAAATTTCAACCCACTACTCCTCCCGGGGGCGGCCTGGGTGCTAATTAAGAAAGATAATTTTCGTTTCCCGCATAAATGTGCGTAGCATTGTAAAATTAATAATTTTATTATGTTACAATGTAAAAAAAAAATGTTTGTTCCACTGCCAAGACATGAATAATTATAAACTGTCAGTCAAAATTAAGTTTGTATTGTAAAATTTTATAATATTAAGCTACGTACACACCGAACGAAATGAACGAATCAAAATAACTGCAACGAACGTATAACTAACGAACGTCAACAATCTGAATCGAATAAAAACAAGCAAATGCCTCACATGTAGAAATATCTGGATTACATACATAGTGTAAAAATTTGATTGAAAATTCTAAGAAGATAAAAGCCTAAAAGAAAGGAAAAAAATTAATCAAACAAGAACACATTACTTATGATTTTTCTTTGATTTAAAACTCCGCTTAATAAACATCTTCCATATTATTACGTGGTGTCGAAACCTGCGTTAACAAAACATGGAAAAAAGAGTATGGCAGTATTTCAACTGTGGAGACTGTTGCGCATTTCGTGGGTTGATAAAATCAAAAATAAGAATATCCTAAATAGGCTGAACATAAATGTATCTTATAAAAAAACAAAAAATGGAATATCTTTTCAACGTTATGGGTTAATAGCAAAAATAATTTCCACCAATTTATAATTCAAAGGACTCCCCCAGTAACGACAAAAATAAATAATTAAAATCACATTATTTTATTCATATCAAAACTAAACACCTTCCCAAAAAAATCAATAATAAATTTCTTATACCTTCATTTTGAATTGACCCTCCCCCAGACCATTTTTCGGTGTGCGCGCCAGTATTTGCCTGGTGGTATTAAGTTGATCTAATCTAAGAGATATTGAATAGACATCTTTCAAGACATTGAAAAGACATCTCTTATTATTAGTGAAAACAAATTATAAGAAAACACAAATCAAGACATAAAAATATAATTAAATTCCTTCTAGGTGTATTACAATACGTCAAAAAGTTGTCTATTAAATCTATTTCGATTTTGCCACTTTGGCGCTGCAATCTTAAAAAGTTTTACCTATATAGGTGATTCACAATATCAGAGTTACTAAAACAATGATGTCTCTTTCTAGTAAGGCTACAAGCGAAAGTTTATTTTTTGTAAATACAGCCACCTACTTAATATTATTACAATATTAAGTATGAATTTGAATTTCACAAACTGTTAATAGTTTGGATATAAACACAAAATCCAAAGTTTTAAGAATAAAGAATATCATAGACGTCAATCTGACACATATCAAATATGACTGCATGCTGAATGAACATGGTCATTGTCAATACTGCCAATTGCGGCCAAATAAAACTCTTAATTTTTCCTTAATAATAGTTAAAACAAGTATATTCTTGCTAAAAATAATAATATAACATAACTGTGGATTTTATTAATATAGACGTTCATCGTATAAAAATGTTTGAGGTTTAAGATTATTTAATTTTTAAGATTTTTATAATAGCTTTATGACGTAGGTACATCATCTGATACCTTGCATAGGATGCAGATAAATTATCATTTCAACCATGCGGATGCGGATAAAATTTCATATCCGCTTATCAGCAATATCCGCGTGAACATTAATTCTTCGGTTACTTTCGTTGACTACACAGTCCTCGGTTACCTTCGGTTGTCTGTATACACATGTGGTATTTTGTAGCATTCTATCTCACTCTATGTTATTGTTATTAAGACAATTGTCCATGATCTAAACTGAGTTGAGACAATCAACATAACTTTCTTTTTATTATTGAATATAGTAAATAATATTTTGGACAAAAGTTGCTTGATACACTTTCGATGTAATTCTTTCTACCTCTGCTCTAATTCTGACTTTTAAATTTAATAAACGCTTTTTTTTGCATAAAACTGATCAGTAAGTTTTATTTAAATACCAAAATTTACCTATATAATTTTTTCTCGAAAATTTTATTATGTAATCCATCAATTTTTTATACTACCCGAAGTAAAGAGTATTGCTGATCCCAAAAATTTGAATAATAACACATGTTGCTATTTGAAAAATTAAAGTTGCATTGCCTAATGCATGCGCGGAATAGCGTAAGAAAATTACTAGGTCACAAAAATATGAATCACCTTCTACCAAGTAACTTTTCTAAAAATATAGCCACGTTGCATTACTTTTTCCTCACTATTGTAAAAGGTAAAACTGACGTGAGATGTTAGTTGACATTAATATGATACTTTACAGTACTATCAACACGTATTTCATGAGCAGCCACCTGTTCTCTACGAAAAAGGACGCTTAGGTCCCCCAAAAGTTTTGATTCTCTCTAGGTTTCAAAATGATTAGCGTATCTAGGCTTCAAAACTTTTGGCGTCCCTTTGGTTACGTTAGGTTAATAATATGTAAACTGGTAAAATCCAAAAAAATTCAGTATTGTTTTAGAGTAGCGATTACCAAATAAGGCGAAACATGTTAGTTTTTTTCAAACTGACAGCAAAACTTGTTATGCGGATATTTTTGCGGATTTATTATTTACAAAAGCTGCGGATGCGGATACAAAAAAGCCTATCCGCGCAGGGCTCTACATATGAGCCTAAACGAATAGTTGAAATACCAGCGATTAGTTTATAATGAAAGTTACTGGTTTATGTTTGTTAATACGCCTAAATAGTTGTTCATATTCGTTCTTGTGTGCATGTTGCTTTAGAATGTAAAAAATAAATAAAATATTGTAACAATAATAAAAATTGTCAAATTTAATAGATTATTATTATTATAAAAATTAACAAAACACTAATGATAATAAAAGACAGTTGTAAAACAAGCCTCAATCATAAATTAACGATATTTAACGACCTAAAAAAGCTATGTAAATATAGATCATGATTCGCCAAAGAAACCAACGAATGTTATTGAAATTAATTTAAAGCAACAAACGTATAAATTAAAACTTCTTTTCAAAACTAGTTCAAAAGATCAAAGTCGTTAACCACAGAAAATTTATTCAATGGGACCTTCATAGCCATCTGACAAGACACAACATTTGTCCCGTCCCGTTAAAAAAAAAAACTAGTTTAATTTAAAAAACAGCAGGAAAGGGTATATCTCTGGGAATAGTCCCGGGACCCTTGAGGGTTCAAAGGTTACACTGACTTTAAGATTTAAGGGAGGTTCAAAACTGTCCTCAAACCCAACCCTAAACATTCTCTGGCAGGAGATACTTTCAAGATACGTTAAAGGTAATAGTAGGTAGAAAAAATTTACCGAACCAAATTCAGGTACAATGACGAAATCACTGTGAAATTTTTATCTCTATATGTCTTATCTGCAATATATAACTTGCGAATTTTACCAGCTGGAAAAAGATGTTTTTGTTATGATATTAGTTTCGGAAATAAATATTAAAACTACAGATTTATTTGAAAGAATGTGGAGGGTACATTTTTGTTTATTATGCTGCAAATCTGATATCACTACGAAAATAACCCCACATTCAATTCACATACTACAGGCATAAAAAATGTGTTATCAAACAATAATATCAAATTTCACAAAACAAATAAATATAAAAATACAGTAAAATTGCTTTTTTCAAATCAGAAAGAATTATATAATTGATATTTGTAAGTTTAACTAATATCTCTAATTAATATTGCATTGTACAAATCTAGATTAGAGTACACATTTTCTCTGTGAACGATCATCTTGATATTTGTTATATGATTTTGAGAGCTTTTAAGATGCTTTCAGCCATTTTTTGTAGTTGTAGTCCTAGTCATACTATCGACCACGAATGGTCAATAGTTAATCCGACCACTATTCGACTAGTATATATTTTAACTGATGTGGTTGATATGTGGTTAAGTTCGATTATTAGTTGTCGGTATAAGTTTTTAAAAGTACGTTCTAAATCAGGGGTTTCAAACTCAGAATTTATAAGGGCCACATAAGACTTTTGCTAAAAATAAAACCGCCGAACATTTTCGAAACTATACACTTTGGTAAAATTTTACAACGAGAGAAATATAAATTAAAAATGTGTTTTATAGAACTGACTGAAATTTTGTATAGTAATTATTACAGTTGTTATTATAGTATTATTATAGTAGTTACTGTAATAAAATTATAATGACTAACTTTTAATGAAATACATAATTTACTTGGTAGCTTACCAAGATATTAGTTGACGCTTTTGATTTGCTAGATTATATTTTAGGAGTAATATTGCTAGAAACTACACTCATTACCATTATCTTCATGATGATCGTAAATATAAATGATCATAGTTTAACCTGGATCTTATTTTACTTTTATTATTTTTCATTTGGAAAAAAAACTGCTTAAATATAAATATATGTACTTCCAAACATGACAAGTCCGGTTGCATAAAAGTGTTGATTTAAGCTAAAAGTCATTAAGGCCCAGTCTTTCCACCTTCAGATAAAGTTCCAGGTAACTATCTGACAGATAAGGATATTTATAACTTCATCTGCTGAATAAATGTCATCCCTTCTTTCTATACAAATGTATCTATCGGATAGTTATCTAACGGATAATGAGACTGACGTATTTGATTCACTGACTGGTATTGACATTTATTCAGCAGATGAAGTTATAAATAACCTTATCTGTAGAGCCCTGCAAATCCGCGGGTATCCGCGGATTATCCGCGGATATCCGCAACTTTTCTGCGGATGCGGATAAATTATCATTTAAACCATGCGGATGCGGATCGGATGCGGATTAAATGTCATATCCGCTTATCCGCAATATCCGCGTGACCATTAAATCTTCGGTTACTTTCGGAGAAACAAGCAATTGTGTTCTGACTACGCAGTTCTCGGTTATTTTCGGTTGTCTGTATATACATGATATTTTGTAGCATTCAATCTCACTTTATGTTCTTTTTATTAAGACAATTGTCCATGATCAAGACTGAGTTGAGACAATCAACTTAACTTTCTTTTTATTATTGAATATATTATAGAAAATAATATTTTGGACAAAAGTTTTCTGGTACACTTTCGACGTAATTCTTCCTACCTCTGCTCTAATTCTGGCTTTTAAATCTGATAAAGGTTTGTTTTTACATAAAACTGATTAGTAAGTTTTATTTAAATACCAAAATTTACCTACATAATTTTTTCTCGAAAATTTTATTATGTAACCTGCCAATTTTTTTATACTACCCGAAGTAAAAAGTCTTGCAGATCCCAAAAATTTGAAAAATGACACATGTTGCTATTTGAAAAAGTTGCAACGCCTAACTCATGCGCGAAATGACGTAAGAGAATTACTTGATCCTAAAAATATGAAGCACCTTCTATCAAGTAACTTTTCTGATTTTTTTTTTAAATTCAATATTAAAAAAAGCAGCACGCCACTTACTCCCTACGAAAAAGAACGCTTAGGCCCCCCAAAATTGATATCTCTCTCTAGATTTAAATAAGTTATTAGCGCATCTAGGCCTTAAAACTTTTGGGGTCCCTTAGGTTAGGTTAGTAATAAATAAGCTGGTAAATCCAAAAATTTTCAGTAGCGTTTTAGAGCAGAGATTACCTAAACAGGCGAAATATGTTAGTTCTTTCCAAACTGACAGCAAAACCTGTAGTGCGGATAGTGCGGATATTTTTGCGGATGCGGATCGGATGCGGATTTGTTATTTACAAAAGCTGCGGATGCGGATCGGATGCGGATCATGGATGTGCGGATGCGGATCGGATGCGGATATAGAAAAGCTTATCCGCGCAGGGCTCTACTTATCTGTCAGATAGTTACCTGGAACTTTATCTGAAGATGGAAAGACCGGGCCTAAAACGCATTGCGTTGCTAGGTAATTTTGTGTTTTATGTCGAGTTTTAGCTTACCTCTAGTTTTAAGACTTCTATGCAAACGGGCATTAGTGACGTTCATCGTCATTGGCGCGACAGCCCTTGTTGTGCCTAGGTCTCCTGTTTCCAGGTTTCGTAACTTTAAACCGAGAAATTCTTCTGGCAATAGAAAATTACAATAGTGCAGGATTCGTGTAAAACAAGCCTGACTCAGTAAAAATCAAACATAATTATAAATTCAATTTATATATAATATTATTTAGTTCCTAATTCGAAAGCTATTAATTTACAAATTGCATCGCGGGCCGTTTAAGCATGGGGAATTCACTCATTCAAGAGGCTCGCATTGAATTTGTAATTATAATAAATTACTTGGCTTTACAAAATACATAAAAGAGCCATAAACGATCCGCAGGCCGCGCGTTTGAGACGTGTTGCATGGAATAACCTGACAAGAGATCAAGATGGAAAACTTACGTCTCACTCACATAAGTCCACCCAACTGGCAATGCCGAAAGAAGAAAAAGAAGATACAGTAAAAATATATAAAATCAAAACATAGTGGTCGATGGACAGGATCAACCAATATTTGAAATGATGTGAAATTTATTGGTAGTCATTATGAAACTAAACATGATTCAGTATTTATTTGTTATCCATAACCAACTCGCTAAGCTCAGCCTCTTTCTGTGGTCAGCTATAATTGCTAACAGTGTCCGTGCTAACAAAAACGCATTTTGGTGATAGAACCAATCGGGACTAATATTTATTAGTTTATTAGAAGTCATCGTAACAATGAATAGCATTTGGTACTCCGTTGTCATTGATAACCGGTCGCTGAGTACAGGTACTTTTTGTGATCGACTATAACTAAAAAAGTAGCCCGTTTGGACGTTGTAGACGGTAATCAGGACCAATGGTAAAAGTTTATTAGTAGCCACTGTGGCGCTGAATAGCGTTTGATATTCATTTGTCATTGGTAACTACTGATTGATAAACTCAGCTAGTCGTCAACTACAAATGAAAAAGTGGCTATGGAATCAAAACGGTTTCTGAAAGCTTAATTAACTATAACTAATTGGTTAGAAAATTGTTGCAATAGTTACTTGGGATTGTTATATTGTAACCGAGTTTAACCAAAAGATTAAACTCGGCTAAGCTTTCAGAAACCAGCCCATAGTTTTCGGGAACCAGAACCAACCAAAACCAATGAAAGAAGTTATTCGTATTGTTATGATGCTGATTAAAATCTGTTTTATACTTTTGAATTGAACTGATTTTTTAGAATTGACATAAATATGTGACACACAATACTTTCTTTAATGCTATCCTACATCCAACAAAACTTTTGATATATCTCTAGGCGGACTTTGTTTAAAATCTCGATACTTTTTCAAGCGTACTAACTTTACTTTTATTTTTATGTTATACTGTTTTACTTTTCGACATTTTTAATAATCCTGAATGAGATATGGTCTTGTAAATAAAAATTTTACTGTCATATAATTCAGGGATGGGGAGTCGGAGTCGGGAGTCGGGAGTCGAGGAGTCGGAGTCGGAGTCGGGAGTCGGAAAAAGTTATCGACTCCCGACTCCTTGATTAAATTTTTATCAAGGATGAGAACAAACCGAAAACGAAATCAAAATAACCATATTTTTTAAAACACGGAAGCAGGAATGGCATTTTGTTCTTTGTTGAAGAACGAAAATGAATCTAATAATATTCATTATTGGTTTTACCCGATTTCCTTCATGTTTTCCAGTTTAAAATTTGATTAATACTCCTCGTATTAACAGATTGATACGTTGAGACTCTGTTGATTATGTTTAAGCGAAACTAAACTGGAATTTTATTTTCTCAAGTTGTAACGAGCTACGTGATTATTTCATGTTTCATGTTGGCAGCCAAAATCTAAAGGCCAAAAGGAAAAAATTACATGAAAAATAAAGTATAGGCTATTCCAAACGTTTAAACGGAACTGACTGGAATTTTCATTTTGCCAAATAGTCATGAGCTCTTTTCTTAGGTTTGAAGCGGGCTTTTGCTAAACAAAATGATCAAAAGCCTCACTTAATCGGTAAAAGTCACAAAATGTCAAAATCTAATTCCGTTTAAGTCAGAGAAATATACTTATGTAAAATACAATAAAAAAAATGTAAACTAATATATTCAAAAATTTGTATTAAAATGACACAAAACGTCAAGATGAAATGAAAATGACATTTTATAACTGTAAGTATAATCTGTTTCTTTGGTTTAAGCGGAACTAGATATTGAAATCTACTAAATTTTAACGATTGAATGAAGCTTCTTATCATTTTGTTTAACAAAAGCCTACTTCGATCGTTAAAAAGTGAACTCGTGTTAAATTAAGAAAATAAAAATTCCATTTAGTCTCGCTTAAACATTTGTAATAAACTACGATTTACGAATGAAAGGAGTCGGGAGTTGGAGCCGGGAGTTGGAGTCGGGAGTTGGAGTCGGGAGTCGGAGTCGGTAATTTTTTTGTCGACTCCCCATTCCTGATATAATTAAATATAAAGCATTATTCAACGATATTTTTAGTTATTATAACTAAACTTTTAAATATTACATCAAATTATTGTTGGCAGTGAGAAGTTACAAAAGAAAAAATGTATAAAATGTCTCTTTGCCCCTAATACTACAGAAAAAAGTTTTAGAAGTTTAAATAACGTTAGAAGTTTTGTAGTGAAAAATATCATGTAAAACACCCTTAACGCTTTTCATTTAATTGCCATTGATAGCCTCTCACTAAGCACAGTCACTTTTCGTGGTCGGGTACAACTGCAAAAATAGTCCATGTAAAAGAGCTTAAAACAGAATGTGTTGTTTATTCAGTATCACGTGCAAAATATTACACATCGAGAGCTTTGAATAATTAAATTAAATCATTTTTCTTTTTTATAATGCCAAGTTTACAGACCATTCTGCCAGAATCAAAAATTAAATCCAAGTAAATATAATAATTACTTTAATTTCAAATTTTGTTACCAGTGAAATAACATGATCAAGCCCAATTGGAATATTTCAATAGCAACCCCTTGCGGTGAAGTCGTGTCTAATCATAATACAGACATTATTGTGGTCATTAGTATTAGTCAACATTCAGTATACTTATTGACATCTGCAAGTATTGTACATGAACAAGAAAATTAATGGTAAATTTTGTTGACGACTTCATAATAGCTAAATAATATTTCTGATTATCAATCTACCATGTATTCACTTTATTGGAATGACTTGCTATTCTCTAGAGGGGTAATATTGAGATGTTTCTAAAATGACGCTTTTTATACAAATCTTTGAGCCCATTCAAATCAACGAAAAGTGGTGAAACCGCAAAAATGAAGTTATCGAAGCAATCTACTCAAAATGGAATCTCTCTCATGTCATTGATTCTCATTGCTAAGGAATTGTCAGTTATACAACTCGAATTATTTTTTGTGTACGATGGTACGCCATATCATCCAATTTTTGCGGCATTACGCTGCGTTTCTTCCAGCATAGAACCAGTGAATACGAACATCTGGTCTAACCATGCTTCAGCAGATCTACCTCTAGGCCTTTTGCTTTCATCCTGTCTTGAATGACTAGATTTTCAGCGTGTGTCGCGAACGGAATAGACCATATTAGTAACTACGTCACAAAATGGGATTCAGTGCTGCCGCCTCGCGCTTGGTTTCCTTTTATTTGAATTCAGCATGTTGTTTTTTTTTTTTAATTGTATTTTAGAAGTATAAATTAAGTTATCAAAGTAAGAAAATGCTTCACATCAAAACTACAAGTCAATATTTATTTATTAAAATTCTTATTTTATACATTATAATTTATTATGTGATTATTTTTGCAGAACAATATTATTTTGCAGGTTGATTTTGAAATATTTACGTTAAAAATCGTTATTATGGCAAGTAATATCTAAAAGATTTGAATGAACAATTTTTTGTTCTTATTTTATACATTAAGTATTGTTTTTCATTTTAATCTGTCAAAAAACGAAAAAATTTGCAATAAAAAATGGGGCTATAATGGTTACAATTTGGAGCAAACCAATACACCATTATGCATTCTAAAACAAAATATTAATGATTAAATAGTGTTAATTAAATAAATACTAAAGATATTTCGATTTTTATATTATTTAAAAACTTAACCTATAAATATATCTTTGAATCCTTATTTATATGTTTATAATAACTTATTTATAATATAAAGTATCGGGACTGTATATTAGTATATACTTATCAAAAATACATATTTTTTGCTTCAAAGTTGAAAATATTCATAAAATTAAGGTAACAAAAGTAATGACACATGTATTTTAAACCGACCAAAAACTTCCAAAGGAAACCGTTGTCAGATGACAGCACATGTATTTGACGTCGCACTAATATGGTCTATTGTTGAGTGCTACGATGACTAACAATGGTCGGACAACGCATTTACAGCAACTGCTGAAAATCAGCACTCAACTTGTTTACTTTGTGATTACAGTCAACTATTACCAGTTCGCTAAATGAACAACAAGCGAAACAATGCGGTGTGTAGGTCAATATACTTAACAGTTCTGTTTGCTAAACGCGCCCATTGTTTCGGGTTACGATCATTATTGCATTGGTGAGAAGCATTCATCGCCAGCACCATAACTTAAAAAAGAATATTTTAACATAGAGATTTACAACGTCGTTTGGCTAAATATTGCAGACAATATAATTTCATAGGATATTTGCATATAAAATTATAACATTGTTATACTCGTTTGGTACGAAAACTGTTGAGCTTTTAAAAAGTATAATTAAACTGCACATATGTTGCAGAAATGTCAGGTTTTTGAACTCTAAAAATGCAGTTACATGCATGCTAACTCATTGACAGACGGGCGGATGTATAAACATTAACGTAAAGGCTTTCCAATTCACCAAAATCTCATTATCGAAAACTGTAATCTATTACAGATGCACACAGTGTTGAATTAAACGAGTGTCGAACTTAGAGGTCGTCAGGACGCATCGGTTAAATTTTCCCGACCTGTATAAACAAACTTAACTAGAAACTATCGCGTTTTTCTTTCATTTCATTTTTCATTTTGAAGTGGGGCCCCATGAATGTTTCCAGGGGCCACCAGCGGATTTTGTCCGCTCCTGTACGCACCCGCATACAAGAGATTGGCACATAAACAACAAAGTAAAAATAGCTGGAATTCATTAAAAACTCGAAAATAGGGACCAACTGTGTACAATATATAAATGATTGATAGATATATAGACAACAATGCACAGCACAATAGCCGTCTTATTGGAAACTCGAAAGAGTCACTAAATCTAAATATCGTAAAATACGTTCAGTTGTATACGCTCTCATATAGCAGATGGACAGACATACAGGCAAATGCTTCTCAACCAATACGTTGGTGAACAGACAAAATGTTTAATATAATTTCCATTTTATTTATCGTGAAAAACTGCAAATTTATATTATGAAATAAATACTTTGTAGTTATCAATAAGAGACACTGTTGTACCTTGAGCATTGTATCTAGGAACACTTTTAAGTGTCTGACCTTTAACATCTACAGAACTCTTTGTGATATACGCAATGATCTATTTTGTTAAACAGTAGCCTGTTAATTTCTTTTGTTATCAGTTCACTTTTTATTAGGTTTTTTGAAAAATTTTGCAAGAGTTTCACTGTTCTAGAGGTTATGTTCCAAGGTACTCGACCATTTGTACTATGGAACACTCTGCAAGGGTTTAGAAAATAATTTAAAAAAATAATATAAAAAGTGCACAAGTTGATAGAGGAAAAATCAAAGTTTTACATTAGTATTAAATATTAAAAATAAACATCTACAGCAGCGTTTCACAAAGGGTGTGCCGCAGCATATTAGTGTGCCGCAAAATTTTCCATATGTGCCGCAAATTCTTAAAAAAAAAATACCTCGTGATTATTTTAACATCATTGTCCGAATATACGTACAACACCATTAATAAGAATAAAGTACACGAAGGATCTTTTTATAACGAATTGAAATTGACATATTCTGAATACAGGGAAGTCTGTATTTAAAATGTCTTCTTCTGTAACTACGTAGGTGTGCCGCGAGAGTAAAAAGATTGAGAAACACTGATCTACAGTATGAAAATTTTGAAAATGTAAAAAGTGTAAAAGGTATATGTCTCCCCTACATATGATGGTGTCAAAGACATAGTGGCGAAATAAAATTTTCTATAAAAATAAAATGATTTAGGCCCAGTGTTGCCACCTTCAGGTAAACCTCTAGGTAACTATCTGACAGATAAGGTTATCTGGAACTTCATCTGCTGAATAAATGTTAATACCAATCAATGAATTCAATGCGTCAGACTCATTATCCGTTAGATAACTATCCGATAGATAAATTTGTATTGAAAGACAGGATGTCATTTAAGCACAGAAAGTATCACATTACCTTATCTGTCAGATAGTTACCTAGAAGATTACCTGAAGGTGGAAAGACTGGGCCTTAAGGTGGTAGTACAAACTAGAAAAACAAATATGTTAAATGCAAAGGTGGAGCAAGTTTCTTCCGGTATTAAATGTATAAGAATTTGAAATAATTACGAGTAATTTAATAAAACAAATCTAGTAAAACGGTCTAGTAACGGCTCGAAATGAACCAGATATGACCTACGCCATTTTGTCTTTGCCCCCCTCATTTAAAAATGTATCATTTTATATATAGTTTCTACTAGTCATAAATTGTTTTACAAAACATATTATTAGCTATATATTTTTAAAGTTTTTGAGTTCTGGCTAGATCTTGCCGCGATCCGGCTGTAAAGAAAAACTGATATAGACAACAAACCTAGTAATAGCTGTATTCTAGTAATTTTCGAATAATCCATCATAAACTTAGTATCGAAAAATTGTGCACTATTGCATACGCATATATATAAAATAGATGGAGAGACATATAGACAACGTAACATTGACTGTTTCTGGAATTACAAGACAATACACCATAATCTCACTATCTAAAAATGTGACCAACTACCGTCTTCAGTATCAATTTGTATATTGTCTAATGTACCATATTAACGCGGATCCATAGTTTATAAACATATTTCACGCCTACAAGAATTCCTTGGCGGTTATATTTTCTTAAATTCCCTAAACGTATTGACACTCGGAACCTTTTACAATAAGATCCGCGTTTGGGTGGACTCTGTACAACTTATTTGTTACATTTGATACTGTATATTGACCAGAAGTATTCGTAATTTCATGTGAGATATTTTAATAAATTCTTGAAAACGACTAACTATCGCAATATCAAACGAGTGACATCAAACCAACCGAACATTTGTTTTTATTTCTTTATAGTAATATTTTTGATACTTTCCTAAAATTTTAAAACAGCTTATGCTGACAAAGCGCGATTTTCAAATGTCCATGTCGAAGTAAAAACATGTCTACACAGGTTTAAATTTTATGAGAACTGCATGATCCTTATAAGAACAGGTATCGAAAACATGAACCAAAAAAAATTTGGCGGGTTTAAAAATCAGTTTATTTCAAGGTTATCTAGTTAAACTAATCAAATTTTGAATAGAGTTACACAAAATCAAAGTATTTGCAAAATAGCAAGAAAAAAAAAAAGATTTTGTACCAAAATTAAATTTAATTAACACTTAAATCTTAATAATCCCTTATGACCTGTTGCCATAGTAACGGTGATTTTTTAACATTTTTAAATAATTACCTATACAAAATGGCAAAATTAAGATTAATGATTTTTTTATTTAATTTTTGGCTACTAGCCTAAGCAGTCGTTTTGGACAGCTAGAAGTTTAATAATAAAATAGAATTAATTCCAAATAATTAAGATAACATTAATGATTTCCAAATTTAGATATTATTAGTAATGTTGGACCAAAAAAGTCTTTTTAAGAAATTTGTTAAAAACATTCATATCAAGCGACAAATATATTCCAAGATTTTTAATTAAATATTATATGTATAGTCGGATTGCTGATAAGTGACTGTTCGTTGCTACAAGTATCGATATTCAATACTATATGCTGTCTCTGTCTGCATCATTATAATTATTTGCATACCCATAGTAACGTATAGTGACTCAAGTTGACAACTAACCTTCAAAACTATTTGAATAAAAAACAAAGCATTAGAAAGAAACAGCATGATTCGTAGATATCTTTACTAATTAGGCGCGAAAATAAATTCACAGCAGTACTCAAACAAAGAAAATTATTAATTTTAAGGTTATAATTATAAATAAGGAAAAATTTATACTCATACGTAAATTTTGGTTTATAATTTGTTGTTTATTCCAGCAGATTTCAAATTAAAGTTTGTGAATTTAATAATTGTCCGCAAGCCATATTTTAATTAATATTTATTACCAGACACTGACAGTTCAGACAAATAACAAAATACATTTTTAAAATCGCTGAAAAATGGTAACTAGATTATTATATGAATGCATTACTTGATACATACATCTAACAGTCACCTATCAGCAATCCGACTATATATTGCTTCCTTATAACTGTGAATACGATTGTGGTACAATTGTCCAAACAAGTAATTGTCTTGAAATGTGTCTACAAGTCAAAGTAAAAATCTTTACTAATTACTTTAGTTTTTTTTTAAATTTATTTTACATCGGCCTATTTCTGCAACGAGGCTAATCGCCGATGCCAGGGGGCGAGCTCCTACACCTGGATGAAGGGCGAATGATTGTGAAAATGAGAGTAATGTAAACATATTATTCTCGCCCGAATAATCACCAACGAAGGAGGCTCGAACCACCGACCGCCCAGACCAGACTGTTTCTAACAGTCTAAAACCGCACGACTTAATGCGCTCGGCCACTCCGTTGGCTACTTTAGTAATTACTCAGAGTTATTCTTTTAATGAAATAAGTTAATTAATTCACTATCATTAATTTAACCATTATCGTTGCTGATTAAATGTAATTTACTATTTATTTAATTTTTTTTTGAAATCTGTAATAAAAATGAATGTAGGCTATTCCAAACGTTTAAGCGGAACTAAATGGAATTTTATTTTTTGTTGTCACGAGTTCACTTTTTAATGATTAAAAAGGGCGTTTGATAAACAAAATGACCAAAAGCCTCATTTAACCGATAAAAACTGCTAGGTTTCAAAATATAGTTCCGCTTAAAATAAAGAAACAGGCTATATAAAAGATAACAAATTTAACTAATATTAAGCAATATTAATACGAAATCAGAGACTAACTACGTCCGAACACTAATTATTAGGAATAAAATAAACAAGAGCGAAATATTCGCTATTGAGATGAAATTTTAGCGAAAGTGGTATGGAGGATGGATATAGCAAATGAAGCAATAAGAAGAATGAAAATATGCCTTAGAATGCGTAAAAGAAATACTTGTGTGGTTTGGACAAATAATATGGAATGGATTGAAAGAAGATAGGACAAAAATAAAAGGACAGAGTAAAGTCCTATAGGAAGAAGGAAAAGAGGAAGACCCAGAAGATGGAGGGATGAAATGAAGGAGGCAATGGAAAAAGCCTGAAAGATGAAAACTGGGAGAAAAGATCGAAATGGAGAATTTGGTTAAGACAAGAAAGGCGGCAGCAGCTTTAGAAATCCTCTATATATTCCAAATGTTTCCCACAAATATCTCACCGAGCCGTAATGCTGATCACTACCTTACTGCTAATCTATTATTACTATCTCAAAATAATTATAGAACATTTAAGAAATGGGCAATTAAATTAAAAACGGTGTAAAATGAAAATGGCTTTTAATTTGTTATTATAATATATAGCGCAATTTGGTACTATAGAACAGTGGTTCGTAACCTTTTGGAAGTAGCGGAACACTTTTCATTATAAATCAGTTTTTTGCTGAACATCAAAACCAATAACATGTATATGAAAGTTATCATTTCCGCGAAATATGTATATATTTTTATAATAAGGAATCAATGAAATGTGCAGTTCAAGGAGTTGTCCAGTGATGCCAAAACCTAAATTTTGAACCTCCGATATGTCAAAGCATAACAGTAAAAGTAGCTCTTTACTGCCTAGGTAGTAAAAGTTGTTTCTATGGAAATAACACTTATTGAAATAAATTTGAAATATGACATTTATTTCATAAATACGTTAAAATAAGTTTAAAAATGTTTAAATTTAATGTGTCCATTTCTTGCTACATCTATAATTTCAGATGGGGTAAGAATTTCTTCGTCCCTATCCATTACAAAATTCAGGGCCGTACAAGTATATTCAGTGGCCCTGATAAAGGTGTATGGACTCTTAATTAAATAACATATTATGGCGAATATGATTATTTAAAAGATAACTTCAGAATGGTGTAAATTATATAAGACACCGGCCGACCAAGAAATTTAGTTTAAAATTAATGTACCCTCGACACCTTTGCGTATAAGAATATTTAGATTATGTATGTATGTATGTATAATCTATTCCAAAGGATTAACCGGAACTAACCGGAATTTTAATTTTTGTAAGTTGTCATTAGCTATTTTTTTATATATTGAAATTGGCTTTTCCTGAACAAAATGATCAAAAGCTTCAATCAATCGGTAAAAGTAATTAGAATTGAAAATCTAGTTCCGCCTAAACCAAAGGAACAGACTTTATGTTTTAATAATGTGTAATAATAATTATAAATATTAGAAATTAGTGGGTCATTTGGGGCCCCCTGGATACGGGGCCCAGATGCTATGCACCCATCACACCCACCTTTGCACGGTCCTAACAAAATTAGTTATAGTATAGTAAAGACAACAATAACCTATAAACTTGTCAAATTTATTGTTTACATAACAAACAACCATTTAACAATTCCATATCAACAGACAACCATGTCATAAAATATTAAAAATATTTACAAAATTAATGTAAATTTTAAATAACCGGCAAAAAAAAAATTGTTTAACGCGGCAAAAAACAATTTTACTGCCTCGACTGGATTCAAAGTCTGTATGAACCACTGTATGTGGCAGTAAAACTAACTTTTCTGCCTAGTTAAATAAATAACTATTTTATTTTCTTACCTTTTAATAAAAGTGAAAACCAAAAAAGTTCAAAATAATTTCACAACATATAACACACACAACACATAATAGTGATCACAGAGTTCTCACAACCTAACCTAACCCGGCAAGTGTCTGTCTGAGACAACACGCGGTATCAGACCGGTTACCTGGCGTACCTGGTCTATCGTCATCCCCCTCTACCCCAGACCGTGGTATAGCAGAGCCCTGGGGTCTGCAAGTCGCGCCATCCCTGGCGACCATCGTGGATCTATCTCAAGAGGGGGCTGGTATTTCACTGTAATCCATGTAACACGTCTCCACGATTAACCCAGGTCAAGGGTTAAAGACATAATAACTCAGATGTACCCGAAAAATATCAAATTTTCTTTTTATTTTCATAAAATTTAATTATATATTGTCGGCATACAACTATAGATCTTATAGCAATATTTATTGCAAGATCGTGCCAAAAATATTGTGGGAAACAAACCGCACAATGGACCGTAGTAATTTCATATTTTTTGCACAACTATCACTCAAAAACATATTGAATTGTCAACAATTTCATCATTGGCGCGACAGCCCGAGTTGAGCATAGACCTCCTATTTCCAGGTTTCATGACCATGTTTTCAATCTTTGTACATTCAGGAGTAATATGATCAGTATTACGTCCATTTTTTAGCGTAGACAGAAAAGCACCTACAGTTTATAGCCGGTTGCGAACGGCTGAGCAGAACCTGTAATTTGTATAAATATTTTTACACAAATTATTTGACATAAGCCGAAGTTGAACTCACGTCCGTGCCCTTGCTTAGCGAGCGAACAGCAGTTACAAGCAGTTTTACGCTTGAAGCCACAGGCTTGCTTGTCAACAATTTAATTTTGTGAAAATCGCTTATAGATAAGATCGCTTATAAGTGTTTCACAAACTATTTTGTTTTACTGACTGCAGTTTCGGCTCTCGCCTTTGTCCCCGCTAACTTTTAAATTCTGTCTTATATGAACTATTGAAACGTGAAGTAATAAAGTAGATGTAATAAAACTATTGTTTAAAATTCTTAACTTCACTATATTTATGAAGATCACTCTGATATAAATAAAGTGAAGTTAAGAATTTTAAACAATAGTTTTATTACATCTATTGTTTATCTGTTATTTCTTAGTTTTACCTATTGTAAAAACAGGGTGATAACTTTCACCCAGAACGAATAACATGGAAATACATTTTTCTTTTTTCGATTGCTGCTCCCCATATTAACTTACAAGCTCTGCAATTGTCATTCGAAAGAGAATTTTTACCCGCTTCTAACGATACCAAAAACTGTTACAATCAATTTTGATATTTTCATTTTTAGGGTGTTGTACGTATGACCACTAAAAAACCCTTATAACGCCACTCATGTGTCTGTACGGTAGAAATTGTTGCCAAACGGCTTAACTAAGAAAGTTGAATTTTGGCTTAGATAAATATAAACAAATATGTATTTAATAAATAAATTAATATATATTTTCTTAATTTTTGCGCGGCATATCATATAAAATCTCTTAATGCGTGCATTAACAAGTAAATATTTATTTTTTTAAATCATTTTTTATGGAGTTTTTGCCAAAAATTGATCAAAAAACTTTTGTCCCCCGCCCTGTCTTCCAGAGGAGTTGATCTAAAATTCTGTTAAAATACTCTACAATGAACATTGATGCGAACCGGATTAGTTCAACAGAAATTTTTGATCTGATTAGTTAAAAAGTGAAAAAATATGTTTTTTTACAATTTATTTTGTGGTGTCAAAAGAAAGCTCTGAAGACGTAGATTAAGGAACGAAAGTTAGATTTTAAAATTCTATTTTTAACATGATTTTAGTCAAAAATGTGCTAAAAAAGCTTCTTATCCCTGGACCTTTTTACCTAAAGGGTTAAAATAAAAATCTGAAAAAATTATAGGTAATGTTCATTGATCTGAGCCGCAAACGTAGGAAAGGAATTTTTGATCAGATTGCGTTTTTGAAAAATTGCAATTTTTGTGTTTTTAATAAAATTCATTATTTCTTTAATTCATGGCTAAATTATGGCTAATAATGTTATAGATTTTTTAAATTTATGGCTAAGATAGTGTGTCTTTTTTTGAAATAAAAAATACAATAAAAAAATTAACAGCTGAGATCTGTTCTATGTGTAGCCTCTATGCATATGAACACCCCACTACACTCTACACTGCAGAGTATAGTGTGCAGTGTTCAGATATTTTATTATACTATATTGTACGTTGTAATTCAACCTATTGTGTGAATTACTTTAGATTTTGATTTTAAGGTATCAAAGAAGAATAAATCATTTATAGTAATAAAATACTTAGAAAACAAATAACATATTGTTAATAGCGAGAAATACGTTTCTGAAATTGATAAAAATGAAGCCATCAATATATTTCTTATCAACTTGAGAGGATATCGAAAAATTACTACAACGTTGGGAAACAGTAATAAATAATTATGAAAGACTTGAATACGAAGCAAATGCAGAAAAAAAACGTTGGTATTTTTGACGTTATTTAAATTTTGTTTAAAAAAATTCAGTGGAAGCTCTTAGTACTCAAATCACGAATAAAGGTGTGTATCAAAAAACTATTGATTTTGATGTGATTATAGAAAAATTATTCCTAGGCATCCAGTATTATGTTGGCTTTCTTACACTTATTAAGGCTGCGTATAACCCATAGAGGTTACCAATTTCTTATACAAAATTATCAAACTGAAATAAAATCTATACATCAAATTTTGCACCGAATTTTTATCTATCTAATAGGATATTTTTAATTGTAGAAATATTTATTGTAAAAATATTATCGCTCAATAACTTAATAATTGACATCAGCAACATTGTTCTGTAATTTTTTAAATCTATTTATGGGTTTCAAATAACTTTTATATTTATATAGTTTTGTGTAGAAATTTTAAATTAATACGTCAACATTTTTTTCGACTTGATTACTTATAGTTTAGAACCCTCGTCGAAAAATATTATATTGATGATAATGGAATGCCACTTGGTACACGTATTCTTCACAAAAATTAAATCATTTTTACAAGTTACAACTATTTTGAGAACCGCGGCAGAATCAAGATGGCGGCAAATATAGACTACCAAGTACAATAACTATAAGTAGTTTTCAAAATAGAACAAAATAGCTAAAATCAATTTTGTAGAATGAAGCTTTAACTACAATTTGCCGCATCGTATACAAATATGCGTCGATTGGTTTACAAGATGGCGCCTATAATGCAATTTGCTTAATTACAATTACATAACAGTTTTTTCTAAAATTTAAAATATCCTATTAGATAGATAAAAATTTGCTGTATATTTTGATATATAGATTGTTATTATTTTTTTCCGATATAGTTTTGTATAAGAAACTATAGGGAACTATAGGGTTGTGCGCTGCCTTAAATAGCTATAAAACCCTGAAATGTGGGAAAAATTCACACTTCACATCATTTTATTTTTTTTTTTTTATTTCTTTTATTATGAAACGTGGAAAAATACATACTGAATTTATTTTGTAAATGATCACATTCGCCATGGATTTAACATGTAAAACAAAACAATACAATTTTTTACCATCAATCGAAAACTGAATCAAACATTCCTACACCTTTTAGAATTATTAAACAAATTAACATTAGATAACTTATTTTATTAAATTTAAAAATAAATTTATTATTACTTATTATAGTAAATCAGGGGTCGGGGAACATTTTTACCCATTACCCAAAGATATATTTCTTTACACCGACGTTACCCCATTGGCTTGTAAAAAAAAATGTGACTAGCAAAAAAAAAAGAAAAAGAAAAGGTCCTCACCTCTCAAAATCCAAATGACAAGCAAAAAAAAGAAGGTCCTCACCTCCCAAAATCTAAATGATGAGATAAAAAAAGTCCTCACCTCCAAAATCTAAGTGATGAGCAAAAAAAAGGTCCTCACCTTTCAAAATCCAATTAACGATCAAAAAAAAAGGTCCTCACCTTCGCAATGACGCCCCTTAGTCAAGCCCCTCAGCGCCCATTTCCTTAGTGCGCTACTAACACGTTAAAATAGCAAATTGCTTATTACCCCCAAAAATTTCATTTTTACCCCACTTGGGGTAATTTACCCCGGTTCCCCGACCGCTGTAGTAAATGTACATTCATCTATGGTAAATGATAGAAAATTTATATGTCGTGATTACCATGTTCTTGTATTCAGAATATTGGACTACTTTCTTCATTGAATGGTAATAATTCTTGATGGCATTGCATTTTATAGAGGTCATACTCAGGCTTCTTTAAAATTTTCCAAACTGTTTGCTGCGAACTACCACATTCTGAAGCAATGCATTTTGTACTCAGGATTTCCATCAATCATTCCAATCACAACCTCTTCAATATTGTTGCTATCGACATTCTACCTCCGATTTTCTAATAAATAAACATAAGTTGATTTAAAAACAATTTGTATTAATAAAATTACCTGGATTTTTCTGAAATGCTTCCAGTATTCTCAATTTGGCTATTAAACGGCCTATTGTCGATGGAGATAGAATAGGTCTTGGACTAAACTTTTCAGAAAATAAATCACGCACTCTGCGTGGTAATACCATTACCACTGTAAAATGTTTTTTTAATGAACAGTCTTTCTTCGGTGGAATATAGGAATTATTTTCGTGATAAAGTATGAGTCTCACAAATAAAATCATAGGAGTATTATTTTGTTTGACCTGTCAAATTTATTAATTTTACCACGTTTCATAGTCCAAGAAATAAAAAAACTGAATATATCAAAATCGATTGCTAAAGTTTTCGGTAGCACTAGAAGCGGGTAAAAATTCTCTTTCGTTTGATACCATTACGGAGCTTGTGAGTTAATATCCCTATATTAACTTGGCAAACAATGTAAATTACAAGTTTATTCTCCTATGTCCCGGAGTAAAAGTTGTTACCCGGTATATATATGTAAGTGTAATCTGTAATTTCGTAAACACTGTAAAGATGAGAGCCGATATTGCAGTTGGTAAAATAAAATACATTATGACAACAAAATATCACTCTAAAATTTTATAGAGAAATACTGGTGTACAGGTATTTCTCAAAAATTTTCGAACTACCGCCCCCTTTTACAGCATATATTTCATCAATATAGCCCCTCTCATCTCTACATATAATCAAACAAAACTGATGCATGGAAAATTTAATTTAATTTTTTCTTTTTTAATTTAACATTTATTTTACAGGCAAAAATATATATTTTAAATTATTTTTCAATGGTCTCGTGTTAATGTGGACAATATTATTTTGGACGTTTGCCATTTCTGATAGTACTAGGCTAGAACAGATCTCCACAAATTTCTATCCTTTGCATATTTAACAAGTTCACTAAAATTATTCTTTAATTGCGCTATCAATTACAGTCTTTTTTTTCCTACCCGATCCTCTGCTTTCCTCGCATTTTCCCGCACATAAGTATCATTCTATACGCTTTTTTCTCTAATAATATGTCCAATAAATTTTAATTAATATTTAGGTAAATATTAAATACGAATGATGGAACTTTACCGGTAAATATTAGTAAATTGCTTTCTTAAATCGCTCCTTCCACAATTTGTACAGAGCCGCAGTAAGGAAAACTTCAATATTGACTAAAAAAAACAGTCCTCACTTCCAAGTGATGAGCAAAAAAAAAAGGTGCTCACCTCCCAAAAACCAAGTGATGAGCAAAAAAAAGGTCCTCACCTTCGCAATGTGGCGCCCCTTAGTCAAGCTCGTCAGCGCCCTTTTCCTTAGTGCGCTAGGGGCCGTCGCCCCCTCCGCCCCCCCTTACTGCTGTTCTGAATTTGTAGTCGGTTTCTCTTCTTCTGTAATGGTACTAAATCCTCGTTCAATTAAATATGATGATGGAAAAGCAATTACGAACATTTTCACAATGGCACATAATATGATAAAGATTTGTAATTTGCAGCTTTAAGTATCACTGCCCTACATATTCGCAAAATTTAGAAATGACAAACCTAGAGGTGCAATTATATATCAACACTGGGAAAAATGTAGTAATGTAGATCAATACTTCTTTTGTCCTGAACTTTTACTAACTAAACCTCACCTAACTACCTAATTTTTAGGTGCACACTACTTCATTTTTCCCAAACATTATCCCAATTAAAATTGTATATCATTGTGCAATAATATTTTATATTTCTTAATTTATTAGTTCTGTTTTTGTTAAATACCCCCGACCACACCGTATTGGCCTACTTTACTACATTTTAACCTCAAATTTTAACGATAAGAACCAAATAACGTCATGACTACTGAGAACCAAAAATTGATAGATCAATGATGTTTACATCCCCACAGAGTAACTATTTCCTGCGATTTATGGGTTGAAAGTGTATAATATCACGATTGATGGTGAGCGCTACCACAACATGATTCGCAACTTTCTACAACCACAAATTATAGATATGAGTCTTGCTTACATATGATTCCAATAAGACGGTGTATCAACTATCATACAGCACCTGTTATAATTGATTTTCTGCTACTGTTTCCTGGACAAATCATTTTGAATTCTAACGGTAGTGATTGGCCGCCAAAAATTTATTCACACCAGAGTTCTTTTTATGGGACTATGTAAAGAGCAAAGTCTATACCAGAGAAGTTAAAGTAATTTGATATGTTAGCTATTTTTCACCCACAGCAACTTTTGCAAGCGTTACTATCTACATAACATAACGTTATTCATCCCTAAGTAATGATAAAAATTTCCCGAAAGGGCCCGTATATAGCTATAAGCTAATAAATAAAATATTATTAATGTCATAGATTCCAGAGAACCATGGTTTATGCTAGGGTTCGGCACGATAGGTTTTAAGAAGTACGAAAAAAACGTAAAATTTACACGCTTTTGTTTCAGAAGAGCCATATAAAGGTTATCATACTAATCCCTTAATTACTCCGAAAACTATATTTATAAATGAACGGACATATAAATATAGTATTTTTTAGTATTTTGTACTAATTACTTTCATTAAAAGCGAATATTTTACTTCAATTTGATTGATAACTACTCCCTAAACACACGTAGAATAGTTCAAGTTCAAGTGTTTCCCAAAGGGAGTGCTGCAGAACATTAGTGTACCGCAAAATTTTCCAAGTGTGCAGCAAAATCTTAAAGAAACAAAATTAGCTGTGGCTACCACAGGACCGAACGACTTTGCTCTGCACGTATACATGAACCCATAGACAGACCGACAGACAGAGAGATAGACAGACAGACCAACAGACAGAGAGATAGACCGACAGACCAACAGACATCATGCTAAAAATAGTCAAAACATTATGTAGGGACCTCAATTCGTGGAGATCCATCGAAATCTCGAAATGTCAAAATCGGTATGATCACAATACCTCCCTAATATATGTTGGCGGTCGGTAAAAAACTAGCGTTATAAATTTCTTCTTCTATGATTACGTAGGTGCGGATTTTTCTTCTGTGGAAAATGTGCCACGAAAGTAAAAAGATTGGGAAACACTGCTCTAAAGTAATATGTATACATTTGTCCAAGAAAAAACTTATTCATCATCATCATCGCAGCTCTATAATCCAAGGTGGATTGTGGCTTCCTGCACTAACTTCCTCCATTCTGTCCTATTTACCGCTTTGACTCTTCATCCCTCTGCAAATCTTGCTCCACGCCATCCATTCAACGATTTCTAGGTTTAAATTTTGGTCTATTTCCAGTGAGTATGCACTGGAAATTCTTTTTAACCATATTATGGTTGGACATGCGTTGCATATGTCCCAAAAATCTGAGTCCTTGGGCTTTAACAACGGCTAAAATATCTGTATTACCATATTCTGCCTTGATTTCATGGTTCATACGTATTTTCAATTCATTTAATTCTTCTTGGATTGGTCTGTGTATGCGTCGGAGAATTTTTCTATCGAAAATACCAAGCAGATTTTCTTCAATCTTTGTTAAAATCGAAGCTTCCGTAGCTTATATTACCACTGGTGTGATGACCGTTTCATAAATTCACACTTTGGTGGTTCTACTGAAGAGTTTGGATTTTATTAGGTGTACAAGGCTGTAGTAGCACTTATTCCCAAGGATAATCCTTCTATTAAACTCTTCGCTTATTTTGTTATTTTAACTAGTGGACCAAAATAAGTACGAACCAAGGAAAAACTAATTTCCTATGTTATATGCCTATGGCCCACATTTCGTGATATACCCAGTATACGAATTTATGCAAGACTAAAAAATCTGAGATTTATACTCAAAACCAAGTATTGCACAAGAAATGAGAGGTTGATTACAGTGGATAGGTCAATAATGAAATAAGACAACATATAAAAAAATTGTATGGGATGGAAAATTAAACATCCATCTACTAGTGGGAAGACCTCGCAAAAGATGTGGAGGGGTTAACCGAAGATTTAACAAGTATTGGTATACGGGATACATGGAAAAACTGAACAGATCAAAATGGTGGACTTATGCGAGTGAGACCAAAAGTCAATTCTACTGTGTCCAAAGAAAAAAAAAGAATATTTATTGCATTATATAATAATAATATATTTATTTAACTATATAATCAAACAACATCCCCGATTAGGGAATTTTATGTGAATCTACCGGTGTGCCGGACTGATTTGACAGTTTTATATTTTTCAAGGTAGATATCAATTATATATGTAAAATTTAGAGATTATTTTACCAAGTTCATGAAATGAAATATTTAGTGTCATAATAAAACTCATTATAACACTCAATTTAGTTACATAATGGCTCTCTTATGAACGCAAAATAGAAAAAAATATATTTAAAAAAACTGAAAAAATTATTTTCTCGAAAGATCATTTGAATTTTTAAACACATTAACATTTTAATTTGATGTCTGTTAAGCTCAGTGAAAAGCAGATTGATTCCAACGAAAAAAAAAAATCTTTTGGCTCGATTTCAGTCTAAAATGAAAAAAGAACATACGAATCCGTAAAATATATAAAAATCATCACACGCTAAATGAATTTAGCATGTTGTGCAACCAGCCCTGGAGTCAATTCAGCTTCAAATAATTGATATTTAAAATAAGTTTACATGTTTATACATGAAATAGGATCGGCCGAAACGTCACGCTGACAACCTGGCTTTCATATCTATGGCCGGAATATAGGCGTTGAGAACCTATTATTTCTAATTATGAATCAAAGTAACAATGATAATTTAGTAAAGACAAGGAATCTTGGAAAGGTAACTATGTGCTATGAACAGAAAGTTGTTAACGACATCGTAAATTTTTTATATAGGTCTGTCATGTCCAATTCAATTATCTACTGTATACTTAAGATAAATCTACATACAATAATAGGCAGTTCGATAACTGACATAACTGTATCGTTCTCATGTATTCAAGAAACAGTGATAGTAAGGTAAAATGAAGGGCATAAATATGGGGTTCCCGACACAGTTCGATTGTCAAGCATTGTAGAACATAATTTAAATCTTCAGCCGTCGTATGGGGTCAGCTCTTTCAAATATCTGAAAATAAGGTAAACATTGTTCGCAGATGCGACTTGAGCAATGCGGAACTATGAGATTTTTTTGCCCGAAATCACAGTTGCTCTATATTCTATTCTTCCTATTGTTACCGACACAATTTTATCCGGTTTTCAACACAAAACTGCCAGAGCGTTATGGCAAATCAATATAAAAACACCTGGATATTCGTACCTATGGTTTCTTACGTAACGAGTCTTGCTCAGAACTCGTCTGGGTCCATGGACACTATTGTTCAGAAATGACATAAAAGGATGCGTGTACCACAATAAAAAATCCCTTCTAACATTAGGTTATTCTTATTGGTTGTGTGGTTTAAGTTGGTGTAAAATTATAGTGATATGAAAAGGGCAGGCAGAAAGAAAAGGAACGCAATAAGCTTTTGTAAAAGTAAAGCATACGTCTTTGCCAAGTTGACAGGGAATCCTGGACCGGCTGCTGAAGGATAAACGCAGCTAGCACGCGCCGTTGCATTTCCGTGTGTCACGACATAGGCGTACTCAACTAACCCTTTCAACTTCTCACATTCAACTACCGTTACACATCGGATTACACAAGCTGTTTTATTATTTTCAAAAACTAAATTAGAATAACAAACTAATATTTTAAATAGTGAATTAGGGAATTTCGCACAATAATGGAAATTTTTCATTGTCACCACCAGGGCTGCGTTTACCAGTAGGCTGAATTGACTTTATGGTCCCATGCTCCCCCCCACGCAAATTTATTTATTTATATTTATGGGATGATCAACAGGAACAAGTTCCCAATAAAAGATCATCACTCATTACAAATTTAGCACATATGGTTGAGTAAGAAATTGTATATAATGTGTACAAAAACGTATTTAAGCTAATTAAACATTTTAAAAAAAAAAATAATAATAATAACAACACTTGCATGAATATAAATAATGATGTGTATAGAAGCAAAATTTAGAAAAGCAAAATAAAAATGCTCACTTTTTTCCCTTTTGTTTTGAAATGAGTGTAAATGTAAGCAAAACATGTAAATCAAAAATTTCAGTTAAAATTTAAATAAACATATTACATATTAACAACCAATATTCGTATTATCCTTAAGATATAATCTGAACTTTTTACAATATGTTGAGAGGGTGTCATTAAAAATATCTACTGTATCAACATCATTTACAATAGAGCACATTCTATTAACCGGAGCATTAGCTGCTTGAATATTTTTGGCCGTCGACAGTTGAAACACATATTTAGTATGAGTATTATAATTCGGCACATGTATCATATTAGAAAAATGATCGTTATCAAAATGATTATTTACGATTTTGTAAATTTGTTTTGTATCAGATAAAGCTCTTCTCTGATAATCTAATAATCTTAACATGTTGATAAAGACAAGTTTTGAATTGTAACTTTCTGAAATTAAATGTGCATTGCAATTTGGTATATTTAAAAAAATGTATTTCTGTCAACAAATAAAAAAAAAAAAAAAAACAGCTGTGGCCACCACAGAACCGGCCTGCTTTATCATGATGCTGCTTTATCAAAAAATGTCCCGAATAAAAGTGGTTAGTTATTGCTATTATAACAATAACGAAAAAATTTCGTAATATTTCTCTGTTGTGAAATATTCGCAAAAATCTTAAAACCGACACGAGTAAACTCCCATTTAAAGTCAACCGATTTTTACCAAAAGTTGATCAACTCGTGCCATTGATGTCAAAAGCTTAAATAAGTTTCATAAAAATCATTTGAACCGAATTTTCTCTGCACGTGTACACGGACCGACAGACAGACCGACAGACAGACAGACAGACAGACAGACAGACAGACAGACATACATCATGCTAAAAATAGTCAAACGTTGGTAATTATGTGAATTTTCACACATTTCTAGGTTTTGTAAGTGATAACAAAATGTGGGTATATATTAAAAATCATAAATTTCGATAACTTCTCTAGAGACAACAACCGTACTTGACATGCGCTTGCATCAAGACCCAACTAAAGCTGTCCAGTTCTATTCAGTCAGATAAATATTGTAAGCACGTGTTGTAAGAAATTCGATAACTTTCGAAATAATCATTAGATTAAAACTTCCGGTGGTACTATTCCGGTTTACATATATGCAGTGGCGGCGCTAGCTCTTAAAATCTGGGAGGGGGCAAAAAATGTGAGTAAAATTTGGGGGGGTCAGGAAATATTTTTTATCGTTTACATATGAAAATACAAGTAATGACCTAAAAAAAGGTCCTCACTTCTAAAATATATTTTTTCCAAGCAATTCTAGGGGGGGGACAACTGGAGGTCAGAGCAACTTTTAGGGGGGCCCGGGCTTCCCCGGACTCCCCGCTAGTGCCGCCACTGCATTAATGTACATTACTCAGAATTTTCTCAGATTTTTAGATTAAGCCCTCTGAGTTAAAGGGTCGCGACAAAGGATTTTTAGCACATTTTTGGCAAATATCGTATTAAAATAAAGATATTTAAAAAAACTACATTCTGTTCTTTAATTTACGTCTTAAAAGCGTTCATTTGAAACCACAAAATAAATTTTAAAAAAATATAATTTTTGCCACGGCACAAAAAATACGATATTTTTCAAAAAACTAATCGCATCAAAAATTTCTGTTAAACTACGCAGGTTCTCATCAATATACATTATTAAAAACTTTTTCAGATTTTTTGATTATCCCGTCTGAGAAATAGGATGTTGGACTTTTTTTACACATTTTAGAGCAAAATCACATAAAAAAAAAGATTTTTCAAATATAAAAATTTCATTGTTTATCCAGGCACTAAGAGGTTTCATTTGGTATCCCATTCAAAAATTTTAAAATATATTTTTTTTTCATTAAATACATATTTGTTTATATTTTTCGGGGTGTTTTTTTTTTTTTTGAACTCTATAGTTTTGCTATATGTGTATCAAATTGTTGTACAAGCATGCCAAATTTCAACTTTCTATGTTCAGTCGTTTGGATAGAATTTCTACCAAACAGGTAGACAGAAGACAGACCGACATACTGACACATGAGTGGCGTTATAACGGTTTTTTGGTGATACCTACAAAATCCTAAAAACGTATTCCTATATATTGTAGGAATAATTTTGAAATATCAACTGAATCAAAATTTAAGAGAAATTTCCTTTTACGATGTAAAATAAATAAATTTAAAAATTCAAATAAATTACTTAAAAAAAGATATTATAAATTACTTTGCAGTATTGTTCGACGAAGGTTCTGAACTATAAACAATCATATCGAAAAAAATTAACGTATTATTTGAACATTTCTACACAAAATGTCAAGAAGAAAAATGTTTTTTTTTGCTTGTTACTTCGATTCGATTCCCTTTAAAAGTCCGTTTTATAAATTCAGCCTAAGGCCCATAAAAACCGTAATCCGGCACAGTACAAATATATATTTCTTTTTTGTTATTTAATTTAGTTTTATTTTTTAGAAATAAGTGTTTTGTTTATAATTATTTGTTCATATTATAAACTTTTTTGTAAATAAGATTTTTCTATTAAAGAGCTCTATATTATTTTGACCTAGTTTCTTTTAAACCATAAATCCTGACCTGCTCATCGTTTCTCCTTATCCATTGTAATCGTCTGCTTCTCATTTACTGTCTGATAGTTGACTTTAAGTACAGCGATAGGATGAATTTTTGTAAAGACTGTAGAGGTCCGTGGTAGAATGATTGCCTACAGAGCACAGGGACCTGGGTTCACACCCCGCTGATACCCCGAAATTTTTACCTACCGATACTATAAGCATCGACTAACAGGTAGACTCAACCTTGAGTAACAAATTAAAATGAAGTGAAAATTTCCTTGTAAAACACTGAATGTCTGGGCTGTAATCGCGTCAAAATGAACAATATTTTGAGAATATTTTGTTGGTTAAGTAAGGCAATTAAAATTGTATTTTTTTAAATACAGAAATTACATCTTTAGTAAAAATTAACTGATTATAAATTTCTTGTGCACTATTTAACACCAACCTGTATTGCTCCAATCCATTTCAGATATTTAGACCAGATTATGACCAGTGGATGATAAGGTGGTAGACATTTTTTAAATACCAACCAAATACTCTTAAAGAGCTTTAATTCGGTACCTTCCAAAAATATATTTGAATGACAAAAGACATCTCAATTCTTCCGGTCGCAAGACTTTTCATAAATATTATATTATTATTATTATTTAAAATTCCTGTTACACTATTCCGGTTCACATAAATGTCTATTTTGTCAGATTTTTAAATCGACATAATGTGGGACAAAAATGCTATAGTACGAGGGATGTTTCCAAAGTTCTGGGAATTTAGCTATAATTTTTATTATTTTGTTAATTTTGGTCAATATTACAATGTAGTTTTTCAACATAATCTCCATTTAACTGAATACATTTATCCCAATGATAAACTAATTTTTTTAAGCCGTCCTCAAAGAACTATTTCGGTGTCTCCTCAATCCACCTATTCCAACAGCCTTGGCACCCAGCGCGGCGAATCCCTAGGCGCACACAAATTTGACGAATAGTCATTCGCCTGTCCTCTTTCAGTAGGTCTTCGACGGCAGTAATGTTTCTTTCATTTACCGACTTGCTTGGGCGCCCACTGCGTGGATCGTCTTCTAGTGATGTTCTACCGGTTTTAAAACGATCGATCCAGCGATAAAGAGTACTTTTGGATTCTGCAGGCTCACCGAATACTCCTTGCTAACGCTGAATAATTTCTGATGTTTTCACACCTTCTTTCCACAAAAAGAAAATTATTGCTCTTTGAGATTTTGCTGCGTCTTCCATGGTTACAAAAACAGTGCTATGAAAACGCGTCTATATCAGTCGAACACCTAAATCAGACTGAACAATATTGCACTAGATAGTTGCATAAACATGTCAAGACTTGTCTGGCACCAATAACATTGCCTATAAGTTCTGCGTAATTTAATTACATTAAACTTACCATGATGTACGTAACAAATCTAGCTGCTAAACCAAACCATGCAACATACAATCACTTTTTCTTAAAATCAAACATTCAGAATATACTTAACATCCATAACAATACCAAGTTACAACAATATATTAGCACCATCCTGCAATCTAACAATATTCTAATCCCTCCAATACAACCAACCACCTTCCATCATACCCCACCCTGGCTTTTTGGGAAAATAATCACACACACAGGTCTAACTAAATATACAAAATCAGAACCAACAATATTAAAAACCAAGTGTGCGGAACTTCAGCGCCAACTGCACGAATTTCAGTTTTATTACACAGACGCGTCAAAAACTGACAACAACTGTACTATAGCTACTGTACATAAAGAAGAGAGTAAAACGTACCAGTTACCAACAACCAGTAGTGTGTTCGAAGCAGAAGCTCTAGCAATTCTGAAAGCACTCGCAATGGCATCAGATACCACCTACCGAAACATAGCCGTCTGCACTGACTCTCTCAGTGTACTACAAGCCCTCAGCAACACCTACTCAAAAGAAACGGTTATACAACAAATTCAAGACCAACTGCACCAGATGACAGCGGAACCAACGAAGACAGTTCACCTCATCTGGGTTCCTGCCCACATTGGCATAGAAGGCAACGAACGTGCCAACACAGCCGCCCGAGATTCCACCTGTCATGAAGATATACTCTACCTACCCCCTAACAAAACCTACATAAGACAGATCATCAAGACGAAACTCCACACGAACAGACTGACTAAGTGGCGCGAAACTACCAACAACAAACTACGAACAGTTAAGGACGACATACAAAACTGGAACTCAGGCACTAACAGACGAGAACAAGTAATAATGACAAGACTCAGAATCGGACACACCAGACACACACACGAACACCTCATGGCAAGACTAGACAACAAAATATGTGAGACATGCAACGAACAACTCACCGTCAACCACATACTAATTAACTGCCAACTCTACACTAACTTACGTACAAACTACAATTTACAACAAGACCTTAAAGACAACTTAAGACTAGACTCAACAATGACTAATAACGTACTGAACTTCTTACAGGCAACCAATATTCAGCATCTAATATAAGTTTAAAATTAATAATGTATCAATAAACTAATTATGTATCAATCATGTAACCTTAGTAATTTCAGACACTAATAGCCAAGCAGCTGAAGTGTCTTAAAATATATATATATAAAATTTAATTATAGCACAATTCCCAGAATTTAGGAAACATCCCTCGTACATTTATGGCAAAAATCGTGTATTACATGTACATATATGTACTTGAAAGACGTAACGTAACGTCTTTCAAGTATCTACGTAGCATATTATCCTGCAACAGTTCGTTTGATGATGAAGTGTCACAAAGAATATCCGCTGCATATGAGGCTTTCGATGATCTAAGACTCTAAGAATGTCTATATGGAACTGCAGAGATTTACAGTCTAAACCAAAGATAATAAGGCAAGAGGGTTACATTTTATGTTTTTGCAAACGACCACTAGATCAGCGTTTCTCAACCGGGGGGCCGTGAAGGATTCGTTGGGGGGCCGCGAAGTCATACAAGATCGAAACATGGAAATATAATAGAATATTTTATTTATTATTATATTTAATATAGTTATTTTGACAACTAATTTAAACTACAGGCTATTTCAACCAGTTAAGCGGAACTAAATTGAATTTTGTTTTTGAATTTTGACAGTTGTCACTAGTTAGCTTTATAATGAGTAAAATGATCTTTTATAAATCAAAAGCTTCATTGAATCGATAAAAATTACTAGATTTGAAAATCAAGTTCCGATTAAACCAAAGAAACAGAAAATGCAATATATATATATATATATATATAATTTCATTACCCTCCGAGCTACAGATAAATCAAGAGTAAGGACGCGAATGTGTTTAAATCAAAATGGAAGGCACTTTGAACACTTGTAAATAAAAATACGGTGTCCGGAAAATTCGTCGCCGGACAATTCGCAGCGGAAAATTAGTCGCATTCGGCTCGGACAATTCGTCGCGGACAATTCGCCGCGGAAAATTCCTAGGTAAGATTAGATACGAGTGGTGTTTTAGACCAATATGGGTCTTCGGCGATCTACCGCGGTAAAATTAGATGCAAGTGGGGTTTTTAGACCAGGATGGGTCTACAGTGATTTAACAGGGTAAAACTATATGTAAGCGGTGTTTTTAGACCAAAATAGGTCTATGGCGATCTGTCGGGGTAAAATTGGATATATACGGTGTTTTTTAGACCAGAATGTATCTACAGACGGACAATTCGGAGTAAAATACGAAATGAAGATTCAACAGTATTATAAATATTTACTTTTTATTCATATTTTTACATCTACTAGGAAACTAACTTCCGCGACGAATTGTCCGCGACGAATTGCCCGCGGCGAATTATCCGCCGACGAATTGTCCTAGAAACAAAAATACTTTACTTTCAATTTGTTAATAGGGAATATAGTCATCATATAAACATATCACAGTTTTTTGTCAACCGTAAAAGATATTAAAAAAATGTTTAAGTAAAAGTTGTTTCTTTTCAAAAGCTCTATCCAAATATACCCAATATGACATTCCCATTTAAAAATTCAAAATTGTCCTTGATATCCCGTACTTCCGGTTTATTATGGAAAATTTTAATACCATTTCAAGACCATTCAATTTTTTTTTTAAATTTTAGTTCAAAATTTTCCCAACTTGATCACACGTCGCCTTTTCGAGAAAAATCGTGTTCCCTCTATCTTGATACATCATATATATATATATATATATATATCGGGGGCCGCAGACAATATTTACATCATTTTGGGGGGTCCCATGCCAGAAAAGGTTGAGAAACACTGCACTAGATGGCAATATTGAAATGTGTCATTACTATATTCGTAAAATTTTACATTTTTTATTGTGAAATCAGTGGCAGCTTATAAATTGACCGAGTAGTTTGTTAACAGTGAGCGTTAAAAAAACAATATTACTCGAAGGATATTACGTGAAGGTTTTCGTTGGATGATTTTTTACGATTTTAGTAAAGGCCTAACTCAACAATGCATAGATTTGCTTCTTTCAACTTTTGGTAAAGAAGCAGCATATGAAAAGACTGTTTGCAATTGGTTTGCAGAATGGCGTCGTGGTCGTGCGTCCGTCAGGGACGAATCTCGTGAAGGTCGACCAAAATCGGTAGTAATTCAAAAAAACATCGATGCTGTACGCAAAATAATTGAAGAAGATCGGCATATGAATTACCAATACATTCGATTTTGCATAAACATTTAGTAAAAAAATCTGTTCCCGATGGATTCCGCGTGGTTTGACCGAAACTCAAAAAAAGGCACGTGTT
The DNA here is from genome assembly GCA_963971575.1 of Liopterus haemorrhoidalis. Taxonomy (NCBI): domain Eukaryota; kingdom Metazoa; phylum Arthropoda; class Insecta; order Coleoptera; family Dytiscidae; genus Liopterus; species Liopterus haemorrhoidalis. Next base: position 18,994,727 of record OZ020615.1, on the reverse strand, counting down.
GATTGGTGTCAGGGAATGCTAAAAAAATTCAACCTAGGGACTGCAAAATCCGTATACAACATCATTACAGGTGACGAAGCTTAGATTTCATATAAATCGGGAACTAAGCAACAATCTACTGTTTGGGTCTTCCAAGATGAACCGAAACCCACATAAGTTGTTCATTCACGAAACACTTCCAAGAAAATGGTACATATACACCTCGCTTGTTTTTTCAGTTGTACTGGACATGTCGCAACCATTCCTTTAGAGCAGTGCTTCTTAAACTTTTTGATGTCGCGGCTCCCCTGCTACTGAAATCAATAACCCACGGCCCCCCTAATTTTTGTTTGTGATACTAAGATTAGTTAAAATATATACATACATATAGTTTCTTACGCTCAGATCATTCAATAATCTATGTATAACGAAGAATAATATTTATGTAGCATTAAAGTTAAAGCTACTAATTCTTTTTAAATAATAAAATAATTAAGTGTTATATTTACGGCTCTTCGCGGCCCCCTTGAGGGAACACCACGGCCCCCTAGGGGGCCGCGGCCCACCACTTTAAGAAACACCGCTTTAGAGGATCGGAGAACAGTTAATGTTGAATGGTATACAACAATTTGTTTGCCAGAAGTCATCGACAAAATCAGGAAAAACAACCAAAAATGTCTCATCATTCTTCATCATGACAATGCAAGCTCCCACACAGCACGTCAAACAATTGATTATTCGAAGGAGAAAATCATCGAATTAATGTATCATTGCCCGTATTCACCTAATTTATCCTCTAACGACTTTTTTTTGTTCCCCAATGTCAAACAAAAAATGCGTTGACAGCGATTTTCTTCACCTCAAGAAGTATTAAAGCCTTCGAAAACCATGTTTTTGAGATACCAGAGTGGAAAAAATGTTTCGATAACTGGTGAACACATGCAAAAGTGTATAAATCTTAAAGGCGAATATTTTGAAAAACAATAAAACAGTTTGTTCCAAAAAAATTTTTTCTTTCTTAGTTTTTATAAAAACAAGAGTTACCGTATTACGGATTTTCACCTCACGTTATATATTTTTTTAAAAGTAAATAAACAATTTATAGAACTAAAGGGATTGTAAATATATAGGTATTTTCTTGGGTTCGGTCGATAAGTAAAAGCAAATTTAGTCAAATATTTAAAAAGAATTTATAATTAAATTTAAATTTATTTAAATTAAATTTATTTAAAATTTATTTTATTTAAATTAAAAATTTTATCCGTTAAATTAATAAAAAATTTAATATATTTCAAATTTTATTATAATTTTAATTCCAAATTTTAATAAATGTTTTTTGCAAGTAAGTGTAATAATGTTTAATTTTATATTTATATTTATTATTAATTTTATATTTATTTTATGCAATCCATTATATCAAACATGTACTTATTTCTAGGCTTTGAGAATTGTTCAGATAGAACCGAAACTGGTTAGCAAATAATAAAATATTTTTTAATATTTGACTAAATTTGCTTTTACTTATCGACCGAAACCCAAGAAAATACCTATATATTTATCTATAAAATACGGTCAAGAATTCTTTTTATTAAAGGGATTGTAATTCTTGAATAATAAATATACCAGAAAAGTAAAAGAATTGTTGCTCTTATTTTACCCATATAAACCTTTTGGCTCTATGTATAAACCCTTTTGACACTACCTGCCCAGATCCGACTCAGGGCGGGCTTACCGTTTATAAGTCTGCAGGTAATAAGTTACATTTTAGGTTAAATTTGAATACAAATTTAGTAATAGTGCCCTCCATTAGCCTAGTGTAATTTTTTGGCCAAGAAAAACAATTGGGTTACTAGAGGGTTAATACTTGATCGAATGTCAATAGGATTCTCGTAAATATAAATTTAAGTGAACTGTTACATAAATCTCAGAGCGCCTTATTGAAAAACCCTAGTGATGCGCCAATGATAAAAGGATGAAAGGGAAACATCATTCTTTAAGTTGCATATGCAAATTTAAAGAAACGCATCTGTTCTGCCATAACTGAAATCATTTGTGGTTCATAATTAGCGACGTAATATATAATTGTGTGAATAGTAAACGTAATGTGTAATTTTTGGATTAATATAATAATAACCTGATTATAGAGGAACAAGTTTTGATTTAATAAGCTATATTTATAGAAGCAGATGTTACTACTTAAGGAGTGATATCCTCAACCGAAAGTATATACACCAAGCAATCGTTAGATATCAAATTTGAAGTTCAAAATAACCTTCCGTATTGTATAAATCGCAGCACAATAGAGAGGTTTTTTTTCACGGCATACCAAACGAAATTCTAAAAATATTTAAATCAAACTTTATTTATTTATAAATTTTTAAAGTAATTTTAATTACAACCAAACTGAAAAAAAGTTTCGCCAACATTAATGAGAAGGATTCAATTGTTGAACATATCGTGGACGAACTGCAAAAAAGTGACCAAGTCCAAATTTGGGATTCTACGATTTTGGGATTTTTTGACCAAATTAATGCAAATTATTACATATATAATAGGAAACATTAAGATCTTTAAAAATTTAACAGATGTACCTTTAAATAATAATATAGGAATAATAAAGACCTCTTTCTGAAAAGAAAAATGCAAATTTAGTAAATCTTATGTAAAACTGACGTGATACTTACAAATTATCATGGATGATACAATTCACTTCCCGTCAATAAACTGTAGAGGAACACTATTCCTGAACCTTAGACTTCAGAAACTGAATCAGAAAATAAGGGGTAGAAGTTCCTTTATCGATTTTTTTTTTTTTTTTTTAACTTTTTTCATTAAGTCTTATTTATTTTAAGTAACGTTACAAGTGAGTTACTAAAGTGATACCTATTTATTTCACTACTGTTTCCAACTTTTAACTAAGTAGTTTAATATGTATTATTCGACAGTTACCAAGTAGTAAAGTCTGTTTCTTTGGTTTAGGCCGAACTAGATTTTCAATTCTAGTTACTTTTACAGATTAAGTGAGGCTTTTGATAATTTTGTTTAGCAAAAGCCTACTTCAAACCATAAAAGAAGAGCTCATGAGAACTTACAAAAATGAAAATTCCAATTAGTTCGGCCTAAATGTTTGGAATAACCTATACTTGAAAAGTACCTACTATATTTTTGTTAAAAACAAAAAAAAACTTGGTATATTTTTCTTTTTATATTGTACTTGCTTTAACGACACTAACAAAAAGCAATTTAAGTCCTACAAAATTACTTTGACATTATTTTGAAATTTTTGGGTAGTAAAGTACCTGAACTTGTAATACGATTTTCTTGACTTTGTCAATACTTGACTTGGTAAGTGCAGTAAGCCCACAATAGAATCTCCAAACGCGGCTCTAAAGTTGACGATCAGATACGTATCTCCTCATCCACCATCGGCAATCATTCACGTTTTATCGATACCTTTTATATGAGCGCCAATTCGCCATAATTCGCAAAGAAAAGATAAGATCAAAACGGCAAAAAAAGAAATGATGGCTCTACTAGTTAATTGTGGATATTGATTCCGAAGTGATTTCCAGAATACTGACAATTCTTGTTCCGCAAAAAACGCTTTATGCACCAGATTGTTCTTCAAATTTGAATTTATTGGATAAATATTATTTGTATTGATACACAATAACACATGTTACAATCTCAAACATATTTTCCATAAATGATATTTCATTACTCTAAGGTACACCCGCAGAGTGTGACATATTTACTCTACACAGACTTTATGTAATAAGGCTGTATGTGGTTAATGAAATTTAATTTTCGAGTAGACTGTGCCCTTCTTTATATTATTATTGGAAATTCAGAAGAAAAAAAAATAAGTTTTTATTGTTATATAAAGCTTGCAATAGACATTATTTTATTTTGAACTCATGGTATAACTGAATATTTGATACGTAAAAAGAGAAATTATGAAAGTGTAATTTTGTCTTGACCGTTTTTAGGGTTTTGAAGATATGACCACAAAAAACCCTTATAACGTCACTCATGAGTCTGTCTGTTTTGGCATTTATAAAATTTGGCATGCTTATATAAATCTTTGACCCACATATAGGAAAAATATTTATAGTTCCAAAAAACACATCCCGAGATAAATATAAAAAAAAATGTATTTAATAAAAAATAAATATGTTTTTAAAATTTTGAGTGGTATATCAAATGAAATCTCTTAATGCGTGGATCAACAAGCAAAGTTTTATTTTTGAAAAATTAATTGTTTTTGTGTGATTATCGTCAAAAAACTTTTGTCCCCCACCCTATCTCCCAGACGGCTTGATCTAAAAATGAACATTGACGGGAACAGGAATAGTTCAACAGGAATTTTTGATCAAATTAGTGTTTCGTTAATGTCGATTTTTTTATGTCGTTAATAAAAATGATTATTTTTTTTAAAATTTATTGTTTGGTATCAAAAGAAATCTCTTAAGACGTAGATAAAGGAACAAAAGTCGGCCTTGGTAGCGTAGAAGCAGGAGTGCTACCCTGCTTCACGAGCCAAAGTTCCCGGGTTCGAATCCTGGTTAGGGCATGGATGTTTGTAAGCCACAGTGTAATTGGGATATTTAGTCCTGTTCTGCGGTTTTTAAAGAAAAAAAAAAGGAAGGTTTTTAAAATTTACTTCTTTTAACACGATTTTAATAAAAAATGTGCTACCACAGTTCTTGTCTCGCACCCTTTTACCCTAACGGTTTAAACTAAAAATCTGAAAAAATTATAGGTAATGTACATTAATCTAAGTGGGAAACGTACGAGAGGAATTTTTGATCAGATTGCGGTTTTGAAAAATATTGCAGTTTTTAGTGTTTTTGACAAAATTAATTATTACTTTAATGCATGGCTAAATTATGGCTAATAATTTTATAGATTTTTTGTATGTATGGCTAAGACAGTGTGTGTGTGTATTTTTTAAATTAAAAATATAATAGAAAAATCAGCTGTGGCCACCACAGGACCGACCGCATCATAAAGTACTTATATAAAATACATTCTAGCAGCAGAGTAGAAATAACTTGGCTTTATATTTTTTAACAGAGATATTATTTATCATGACCATGGAAACGTTACATATAAGTATGAAAAAATTAAGATTTACAAAAAATTTCGAAAATTTTTCAAATTTTTTCGTTTTATCAAAAAATGTCTGAATTAAAAGTTGTTAGTTATTACTTTTATAGCAACTTTTGTTCAATAAATTTTTTCGAAATATTTTTCTGTTGCTAAATATTCGGAAAAATCTTAAAATCGACACTAGTAAACTCCCATTTTTAGTCAACCGATTTTTACCAAAAGTTGATCAACTTGTGCCATTGATGTCAAAAATTTAAATATGCAGTTTCATAAAAATCCTTTTAGCCGAATTTGCTCTGCACGTGTACACAGACAGACAGACAGACAGACGGACGGACGGACAGACGGACGGACAGACAGACCGACAGACATCTTGCTAAAAATAGTCAAAAGTTATGTAGGGACCTCAATTCATCGAGATCCATCGAAATCTCGAAATGTCAAAATCGGTATGATCACAATACCTCCCTTATATATGTTGGTGGTCGGTAAAGATATTAACAGCTGATGACGAGTTTTGAACACCACACTACACTCTACACTGTAGAGCGTAGTGTGTAGTGTCCAGTTATTTTATTATACTATTATACTATTATTTTATTATACTATTACAATCGTTGTGATTCAACCTATTGTCTGAATTACTTATTTTTGTTTATATGGTACCTATCAAAGAGAAATAAATCATTTATGGTAATGAAATACTTATAAATCAAATAACATGTTAATAGTGAGAAATACTTTACTAAAATTGAAAAATAAAGAATTCATTTATCAATATATTTCTTATTAATCTAATGAAGACTTGAATACGAAGCAAATTCAGGGGAAAAAAACGCTCGTATTTTTGGCAAATTGTTTAAATTTTGTTTAAAAAAATTAAATGGAAACTCTTAGTACTCAAATAACAAATAAAAGTAATTCTCAAAAAACTATTGATTTTGATGTGTTATATAACAAATATTCCTAGACATCCAGTATTATGTTGGCTCCTTACACTTATTAAATACATACAAAACCCTGATAAGTGTGAAAATTCACACTTTTTTCAAGATATTTAAATTGTTTTTTTCAATATATGTTTCAAAATTATTATACATTTCTGGCAAGAAATATAAATACTGATGTTGCAAAATACTTTTGGAAATTTTGAGATTACTAGCATTTTTATTGTTGTGTTGGAGTTTTAGGTTATTTTAACATTTATTTATTTTTATATGTGTACTGTAAAATAGCTATGGCGTATAGTGATCATACGTACTCTTTTTTAGAGTATTATACTCTTTTTTAAGTAATATCCTCTTACTCTTACTTTTTATGAAAAAAAAAACCGAATATACTCTTTTTGGAAAATCTGTTTTAGTTTTTTAAATGCAAATATGTTTTCATAAGTTCTTGCTTAAAATGATTATATGTTCATTCCACCTTAGATAACTTACTTTTGACAGTTGCCTAAATATTTCTACTCACCTTTTTTGATCATTTTTGTGCAGTTACACGAAATGTTATTTCAATCCTTTTTATTTAGGACTAATTGGGCTGGTGCCTACGTCGAAAGATACTGCACTTGATGATAATGGAATGCCATTTGGCACACGTGTTCCTTATAAAAGATAAATTATTTTGACGCGCAGCACCTATTTGTGAATCGAGGCAAATTCAAGATGGCGACGAAAATAGCGCGCCAATTATGATAACGATAGCTAATTTTTATGATAGAGCAAAATAGCTAAATACTATATTTGTACAATGGACCTTTAGCTACAATTTGCCGCGTCGTACGTGTGAATATCCGTCTCTTAGTTTACAAGATACCGTCCATTATTCATTCTCAGACGCGGAAAAAGTGATTTCCGAAATGGCTAACGAATTTTGTATGATATGGCTCGTTTTCTATTAACTTAATGCCGTAGATTACGAATCTGTTATCATAATGGCGAAATTTTTTAATTTTGATAGATTATTTTTCCAAATTCGAGGCATGATGATATACTCTATCACTGTATTCAAAATATTAATATACTGCAAATCTGCGTATATTAATATTTTGTTTCAATTCTTCCTAAATCTGTAGGACATATCCTTGGCTACAAGAATATGTGCGGAATTTTTCTCTGCGGAGCGCCGAAATTAAGGTAGCAACCGAAATGTGTTAAGTCTCAACTACGTATTATTTTGACACTCTTTATATCGTTTTCGACTAAATCGGACCTGTAAATTACAAAAATGAAATAAAAATGGCATATGACTTGTTATTATTCGGGTTTTGCCCGAAATGAAATTATAAATATGACATATCCGGCCCAAACGGCTGTAAATTATGACATTTAAGTAAGATACTCCATGAATATACGGAATGTATCAATTTGCTTAGGTTTTTCCGCAGCACGTGGTCTCAAATGAAGCCGCTTTCGAAATAACGCTCGAAAATCGAATGTTGCTATTTACATGAAATTTGTTGAGTTGTATATCAATTTCGTGTATATTGAAGTAGTAGAATATTGAAGATTTGCTACATATAAGATTGTATTTTGCCCGAAAAAAATAATTACATGTATTCTTTACATAACAGTGAGATTTATTACACGACAGTTAAGTGCCTCCCCATACAAAAGGGTAGTTTATAGCAGTTCTGACAAAATAATATAGATTACTACACACTTAATACGATTCTAATATCTCCGAAAACTGTTTTTTCAAAAATGGTTAAAATATTCTCTGATATTTTTACCAGTTATTAGGACAACATTTTAATTTGTTGATAGTTCCTCTATATTTGCTAATAATACTGACTTAATTATTACAATTTAGGTTTAATTTAAATTTTTAAAAGGGTAAAATATCTCAAAATTTTTTTTTTTAAAACTACGCCTATGAAAACGTATTAAGTCAAGTTCAGGGGTAATTACGTCCGTTCCCTAGTAATTATTAATTACTTATTATTTCTTAAATTAAAGTTTATTTAAATTTTTTCTTCAATTAATTATGCAAAATAATGTTTCACATCTGATTTCGACTTCGATTCAGACTAGTGTTGAATAAGAATTCATCGAATCTCGTCATTTTGTATACAATTAGGTAGTAGAGGAAGTCAGTATTATTGGCACATATAGAGGCTTTATCAACACATTAAAATGTTGCCCTAATAACTGGTAAAAATATCAGAAAATATTTGAACCATTTTTTGAAAGAATAGTTTTCGGCCACCATTAGAATCGTATTAAGTGTGTAGTAATCTATATTATTTTGTCAGAACTGCTATAAACTACTCTTTTGAATGGGGAGGCACTTAAATGTCGTGTAATGAATCTCACTGTTATGTAAAGAATGCATGTAATTATTTTTTTCGGGCAAAATACAATCTTATATGTAGCAAATCTTTAACTTAACTCCATTTTCGAAATCTACGACTTCAATGTACCCGAAATTGATATACAACTCAACAAATTTGATGTAAATAGCAAAATTCGATTTTCGAGCGATATTTCGAAAGCGGCTTCATTTGAGACCAGGTGCTGCAAACAAACCTAAGCAAATTGTTGCGTTCCGTATATGCTTGGAGTATCTTACTTAAATGTCATAATTTACAGCCGTTCCGGCCGGATATGTCAAATTTTTTATTTCATTTCGAGCAAAATCCGAATAATAACAAGTCATATGCTTTTTTTTTATTATGTTTTGTAATCTACAGGTCCGCTTTGGTCGAGAACGATATGAAAAGTGTCAAGATAATACGAAGTTGAGACTTTACATATTTCGGCCGGTATCTTATTTTCGGCGCCCCTTAGTGAAAAATTCCACACATGTTCTTGTAGCCAAAGATATGCCCTACAAATTTAAGAAGAATTGAAACAAAATGTTAATATACACAGATTTGCAGCGATAGAGTATATCATCATGTCTCAAATTTGGGAAAAAAAATTAAAATTTTCTCCATTTTGATAACAGATTCGTAATCTAGGACATTAAATTGATAGAAAACGAGCCATATCATACGAAATTCATTAACTATTTCGGATATCACTTTTTTTGCGTCTGAGAATGAATTATGGACGGTATCTTGTAAACTAAGAGACGGATATTCACGCGTACGACGCAGCAAATTGTAGATAAAGGTCCATTGTACCAATATGTATTTAGCTATTTTGCTTTATTATAAAAATTAGTTCTCGTTATCGTAATTGGCGCTATATTTTCGCCGCCATCTTGAATCTGCCTCGATTCACAAATAGGTGCTGCAGGTCAAAATTATTTAATTTTTATAAAGAACACGTGTTCCAAATGGCATTCCATTATCATCAAGTGCAGTATCAACGTAAAATATGGTGCGTAGGCACTAGACTAAATGTCCTGAAGTTGGGCTGTTTGTTGTGTTGTAAGAAATAAACCATAAAAAGGGATTTTTTAAATTTATTTATTTGCAGCCAATCATTTATAATATTTAGATCAAATGTTGCTAATTTATGAGTTTCTTTCCAGATTGGATCTTTTATAAACAAAGCCGTATCATCTGCATGACAGATTATATTTCCATTAATTTTTAGCGCATGTTGTTCAGATTAATGTTAAATAACAAAGACCTAATATTGTTCCTTGTGGCACTCCACCAAGCACAGTCTTTTTTTACTCAAGACATAGTTAACTTTTACCTGCTGCAATCTCGTGCTAATGTAACTTGTTAATAAACTAAGAGCTGTTCCCCTTATTACATATCTCTCCAATTTTTTAATTCTAATATCATGGTTAACGGTATTTTATGTAATTTAACGGTAATCTATGAAATTTTCTTGTTCTATCAAAATCAGATTTGTATCGTCATATCGTCAAAACATTGACTGCCCACACATATAGTGAATTTCTTTTACCTCGGCGATTAGCCTCGCAGAAATAGGCCGATGTAAAATAAATAAATAAATAAAATAAATTTCTTTTATCCTGCAACATTGGAATTATTATTATGCATGGTTTACCTAGTAACGACAAATTATTTTGAATCGTCATAGCACGCGAAAACATTGACTGCCCACACATATAGTGAATTTCTTTTACCTCGGCGATTAGCCTCGCAGAAATAGGCCGATGTAAAATAAATAAATAAATAAAATAAATTTCTTTTATCCTGCAACATTGGAATTATTATTATGCATGGTTTACTAGACAACAACGACAAATTATTTTGACAGCAATGTTAAATCGCCTATGTTGCAAATTAAAAGAAACACAATTTTACATTGCTCTCAGATTCAATTACCATAGAGTCGATAATATCTACATAGGATAAAAGAAATTCACTGTACCTCTTTTGTATCCAGTGATGGAAAATACTAAACAGAGTATTTTCCAATGATACAGAGAGATTTTATAGTGTCTTCTGAATGTCTGGTAAAATAGTTAGTTTTTTTGAATATGCCTTTACGTCTGAGAAGCAATCAAGTAGTGAATTTCTTCTAAGAATACTACTTTTCATATTAAGTCATCAGGTACTGCTAAAATGTGTGAAATTTCACACTTAACTTAATTTTTTTCTGAAAGTTTAGCCAATCCACCCCTTATACCGCCTTATTTCAAATTCTGCGGGTAATTATTTTATAAATGTCTATAATTCGTTATTGACTGTATTGTTTGACTTCACATTCTATTAGCATCGATGAGATAAACTAGGGGCCATAAAGAGTGAAAATGCACCTTTTTTTAATGTGTTTAATATTGTAATATATGTTTACGGTTGTAAACTTTTTATGTGAACAAATCAACTTAACACACCCTAAAATACAAAATATCAACCCAGTTGTTTAATAGACTGTGATCATTAACATGAAATCCGATTTCCGGTCCCTAATGTCAAGTACCTGCCTAAATAACACAATTATATCAAGAATTACAAATTTAATAGTTATAGTCTCGTTGAGTATCGCTCAGCAGGCGGCGTTCAATCGCACCATGTGTGTTAGACATGACGTAGTCAACAATAATTCAAAACTCAATCTAATTCAACCAAAGTTAACAGACAATTTAACGCATAACCAAAGCTCAATTAATTGGGCGTGACAATGCCGTCTGGCCAAGAGGGTTCAGATTATTATACAAAAGAAATTCGAGCAATTATTTCCAAGTAGGCGTTGCGCTGAATTTTTTTACTTTTTTAATTTTTCTTTGAAATTTGATTTCACAAAGAACTTGCTGAAATTTTTGTATGTATTTATTGTTTTAGTGTACGTGGGAAAGTAAATATAAATCGCAATAGTGTACAGAGTCGTGCGAAAGCGGGGCGAAGGGGGCACCGGCCACGAGCGCATTATCTAGGAGGTGCGAATATCGTCACTACGTCGGACGTCTACAGAAAAATATTCTCTCTTACATAACTTCTTCTAAGACTTTCATGCTTGATGCTTTGAACTGCCAATTTCGTATTGAGTATATTCCGAAGGTAAGCTATTTCCCCGCATACAATTGTGTTGTGTGTGTTGCCTGTATAACACAATCGTATGGAACCTACAATTTACTATCGTGGAATCCGAACTATTAATTATTTTGGGGAAATTTTACCAGGGCTTGTACCTCGGTGGTTGCCTGATGCCTTCCGAGGGAGACGGTCACGAGGGAAACGGTCGAAAAAATGTAAGGTGTTTTTGCCGGTACCGGGAAATGAACCCTGGCCCGCTGCTCAGTAGTCCACACACTAACTAACTCGTTCTCATACACAAAAAGTAGTGTTAAAGGGATTCATGGTACACTAAAAAATGAACTTTTAGTGTACCATGAAATCCCTCGCTTTTCGTGTTATTTAATTACACTTCTTTTTTGGTTAAATTTAGTGTAAAGTTTACACATACATATAGGCTATTCCAAACGTTTAGGCGGAACTAGATTTTGAAATCTAGTAATTTTTATCTATTAATTCGGACTTTTGGTCATTTTGTTTAAGCTTTGTAAATCACTCACATTGCAGATGATACTGCGGATTGCTTATGCGGATGATATTGTGATGTAGCAAAAGTAACCCAGAATTAAAAAAAAATTAGTAGAATCTAGAGATACCTAGATAAGAGAAACATGATAATGAGTACTGAAAAAACTAAGATAATCGAATTCCGGAAAAGTGGAGGAAGAGAAAAGAAAGAAAACTGGGTATGGAGCTGGAACAGGTAAAAGAGGTAAAATATTTGGGATATGTGTTTCAGAAAAACAATAAAGCCGGAAGACACATCAGTGACAGAGTCAAAAAGGCAAGAAATGTGATGGGACTAATTTGGAACACAGGTGAGAGAAAATTTAAAAACAAATTCAAAAGAAAAATGTTTTGATAAACTGATAAAGTGTATTACTGTATGGGGTTGGAAAGAATATGAACAAATAGAACAAAGAATCAAGAGATGTACATATGGTGGTCACTCGGACTGGATAGACAAACCCCATCAGTAGTAACGAAATTCTTAGAAAATGCCTATCAGAAAGAGGTAAGAAACTGGAGACTGACGTGGAAGGAAAGGAAAAACTACTTCGAAAGAAATGGATATAGCCTGCAGGAAAAAGCAAGAAAGGAGCAACAAGGCGAAGAGATCATAACTTTAGTAACTGACAGAGACAGAGACATACAAAAACAAGACCAACAAAATAGAATCGACAAGTCGAGGTACAACGCAAACTACAAGAAGATTAAAACTCTAGGCCAACCAAGATACTTAATGGCAGACGGGAAGCATAAAAAAATAATCACAAGATTTCGCTGCGGAAACTAGGAGAACGCCAGTAATTTCTGGTGGGAAGAGACAAGGAAATTGTATAAGATGTGCGGATAAGCACAAGAACATATAGAACATAATGGGTGTTTTTTTTAGAGGTATAGAACTTTAAATTGCAATAAAACAACGATGGATTATTCGATTGACATGAATTTTTTTTTATTCGAAAGATAATCTTGTGGCATTACATTTTAAATATGATTTCTGGCATATGACCGTGGCGGCTGGCTCGGATGTAGTCCAATCTGGACGTCCAATTTTCGATGACTTTTTCCAACATATGTGGCCGTATATCGGCAATAACACGGCGAATGTTGTCTTCCAAATGGTCAAGCGTTTGTGGCTTATCCGCATAGACCAATGACTTTACATAGCCCCACAGAAAGTAGTCCAGCGGTGTTAAATCACAAGATCTTGGAGGCCAATTCACAGGTCCAAAACGTGAAATTAGGCGGTCACCAAACGTGTCTCCAACAATAAACAAAGAACCTGAAGAAAAAAATAAACTAATGAAATATGTAAATGATTTATTTATATTTAGATTTTTATTTAATGTATAGGAGATGATAATATGTATTGGGTATTTATATTATAATGTAATTCTATGTAATCTATTCGAAGCCGCAAGGCAGGAATAAAAACTATTAATTAATTACTCACATTGCAAATTCTAGATTAAATTGATTGTCATTATAAAATGTCCTTTTCATTGGCATTTTAATTTTTTGTCATTCTTAATCAAAATTTCCCATTTATTAATTTTTTTGTCTACAAAAAATAGAAAAATGTATTAAAATTTTTGACATATTCATTCGTTTCCATGGTTTCACTAATGGAATTTTAAATTTTCACATACCAAACCTAAAACATGAAATAACCCAAACAAGGTCCCTTTTCGTGACAACCTAAAAGAACTTAATTTCCATTTAGTTTGGCCTAATCGTTTGGAATAGCCTGTACTGGTTAAATTATAGTGTTAGAAAATTAGTGTTGTCTGTCTGTCTGTCTGTGTGTCTGTGTGTCTGTTAGGTAAAAATTGTAGCCAAACAGCTAAACTTAGAGAGTGGAAATTTGGCATGCTTATACAACTTTTTGACCCGCTCATAGGTAAAATACTAAAATGTCTAAAAATCATATTCCCCTAAAAATATAAACAAATATGTGCTCATCGAACAAAAAAATATTTTTTTAAATTTCTGAGTAGGGTATCAAATGAAAGCTCTTAGTACGTGCATTAACGATCAAAATTTTATTTTTGTAAAATAAATTATTTTGATGCGATTTTTGCCAAAAATGTGCCAAAAATTTTTTATACCACGCCCTGTAGCCCAGATGGTTTAAACTAAAAATCTGAAAATATTCTAAGTTATGTACGTTATGAACCGGAATAGTACAACAGGAATTTTTGATCAGATTATGTTTTCGGAAAATAACGCATTTTTGTGCTTTTTTATTGACGATTTACAAAAGTTATAGTTATGTAACACACTAGACTAGAAGCGTATTATGGTCTAATGATTAGCATGCTCGCTTGCTACGCAACAAACCAAGGTTCAATCCCGGGCAGAGGAGACAATTTTATTTTTTGTTTTTTCCTATTTTTATTTTCTTTAAATTATTTTGTCAAAATTCTAGTTATATTTTGGCAAATGTTGCATTTAATTTTTAAGAGCGTAAATTTAATAACCAATTGGAATGTTGGAATTATATTTTCATTCTATGTGTCCATTCTATGAAACTAAAGGGGCGGAGCATATGACCAATGGAAGCCATGGGCGCAATTTTCAAAATTTTAATAAACCTTGCTATATAAAAAAATACTGTGCATATTTAAAAACCTAAATAATGGTATTAGGAATTCGAATTAAAATTAACAAAAAAATATTTTAACATAAAATTTGTTTTTAAAGCTCGTAGATTAACAGACGATAAATTATTTTAAAAATATCGTTCATTTTGCAGTGATTACTACAGAGCAAAATTTGTCCTATACACTCAGCCTTCACTTATTATATATCTGCGAAATCCTGCAATGTGTGATAATTCACACTTCACATCAATTTTTTGAATATGTTTTGATTGGTCTCTTTTTTTAAATTATCAGATAAATTCCTTTAAAATATAAACAATTTTGTGCTTCCATCTTTTCTGTTTTATTTATCGTATATTGAAATAATGTCTATGTTTTTAAGAAATTTTGATATGGCCCGCTTCCGAAAAGTTTGGAGACCCCTGCACTAGAATACCGTTTACAGATACTGCTATAAATTATCAAAATAAAATATTTTAAACACAATCTCCTTAAAATCTTAGCTATAGTGATTAATCAAAAATTTCTAACATCTCGCTTGTATACAACACACATTTTTCTAATATTTGTATATACTGTACTAATTCAGATAATCAACACACAAAATTCTTTGAAAGTTGTTAATTTTTTAGTAGAGTTAGAATTGACAATAAGACGTGGCCCAGCAGGTGAACGCTAAGTGGCTGGGTTAAGATACACCGTCCGAAGGAAAGGGATATCCTAGAGATGGTAGCGCATGTGGGTACCGGTGGCACCTGCTTGCAATGTGTTACACTTCAAACGTACCGGGACACGTTAGCCGCGCCGCCGACCGTCAAATATTGTCACCAACACCATTCGTCAAAGACATCTTTTTAACATGTATTGGGATTACTTAAAAATTGCGGTAAAAAATGTTTTTTATTTCTGACAAATTTGTAGCTACCACGTAATTTATAAATATTCTGAATGTTTAAATTTAATAGCCAATTATAAAGTTTATCTAGAATACTCTACAGAAACGGATCATCATAGAGAGACAGAAACGGAACATCGTAGAGAAAGATCTCTTTACTCGTAACGCTTTTATAAGACGTAGATGAACAACGTCTGGATACAGTAGGTGCGTTCGGCATAAGCTAATAATCCACACATTCTGCATAATTTATACAAGAAGCGTTCGTCATAAAGTTGCTGTGTGCTTTGTGCTGCACGAAGATCGTTCGGCATATATTGTGCAGTGCAGTTTGTGTTGCAAATCGTCACAAGTTCAGATCGTACGGCAGTCTGTGCAATAGTGTTTTTCGCGGTAAAAATATAAAGTTATTATTTCTACAAAACAATATGAGTGAAAACAATCAAGATATCATTGTTAATGCCTGCAGCATTTGCAAAATAAATAGTATAGACATGAACCTCATGTTGGAACATGTAATTACACTCAATAAGAACAATGTCATGTTTGGAACAGTACCCTCTGCATATTCAAACACTCATTCCAAAATATTTTCTGGTTTGGAAAATTCTTCTGAATTGTCTTCCTCACCAAATAAAATTTCTTTTATATTACTTAAAAGCATCGCAAAACCTTCATGCGCTATTTATATATTATCGTATAAAAAAATTAGCAGGAGAAAAACTTGATGTAATCACACATATAATTCATTTGTTTACAATATATATATATATATATATATATATAAGGAGAAATAATAGTTCTTATTTTAAGAACCATATTTCTACTATATATATATATATATATATATATATATATATATATATATATATATATATATATATATATATATATATATATATATATATATATTAGAATCATAGTTTGAATAACTGCACAATCTGAACAAAGCGTTCGTCTTTGACTTTCTTGCACAGCATGCACAGTGGTCACGTGACAAAAAACTTGCACAACACAGAGTTAACACTGCACAGTTATGCCGAACGTACCTAGTGTAAGCAACGTAAGGCGCTAAGAAAGTTTTGAGATACGACTGTATATATAAACATAGCAAGTTTATTTATTCTTACATCATTTAATAATTAATAGACCATTCAAAACATAATTCGAAATGTTTTCAATTTTTTCTGAGACTTGTCCAATTCGGAGCACAGTGCTTCTTTGGTATAAACAATTTCAAAGCAAAATTTTTAACCTAGGTGATGTTCCTCGTCCAGGAAGGCCTCATGAAACACTTACTTCTATAAATATGGCTGCGGTCAATAAACTATTCGATGACAATAAGCGAACTACTAACAGGCAGATAGAGGAATCTTTGCACATTAATGCACCAGCTATTCGTTCAATTCTTCGCGACCATTTGGAAGTTAGGAAAGGCTACCGTATAGTTTACGGACCGTGGGTTATATCTGCAAATCCCTAAAAAATTTATGTGAAGTGTGAATTTTCACACATTTCAGGATTTCGTAGGTATATAATAAGTGAAGGCGGCATGTTGCGTGTGTAGAACAAATTTTGCTTTGTAGTAATCACTGCAAAAAAAAAAACAATATTTTTAAAATAATTTATCGTCTGTTAATCTGAGAACTTTAAAAACAAATTTTATGTGAAAATAGTTTTTAGTTAATTTTAATTCGAATGCCTAATACCATTATTTAGGTTTCTAAATATGTGCAATATATTTTTTTTATATAGCAAGGTTCATTAAGATTTTGAAAATTGCACCTATGGCTTCCATTGGTTGTTTTAAGTTATAAGCTCCGCCCCTCTGATTTCGTATACATTGAAACATAGAATTAAATTATAATTTCAACATAAACTTTAATATAACTAGATTTCAATTAAACATTTGCCAAAATATAACTAGAATTTTGACAAAATAATTTAAAAAAATAAAAATGCAAAAAATTTTTTTTAAAAATCAGCTGTGGCTACCATAGGACCGACCGCCATTATAAAGTACTTATATAAATTACATTCTAGCAGCAGAGTAGAAATAACTTGGCCTCATATTTTCTAACAGAGATATTATTTATCATGACCATGGAAACGTTACATATAAATATGAAAAAATTGAGACAAAAAATTTCGAAAAATTTTACAGAAATTATTCGAAATTTTTCGTTTTATCAAAAAACGTCTCAAATAAAAGTTATTAGTTATTGCTTTTATACCAACTTTTGTTCAATAAATTTTTTCGAAATATTTTTGTGTTGTGAAATATTCACAAAAATCTTAAAATCGACACGAGTAAACTCCCATTTTTAGTCAACCGATTTTTACCAAAAGTTGATCAACTTGTGCCATTGATGGCAGAAGTTTAAATATGAAGTTTCATAAAAATCCTATCAGCCGAATTTGCTCTGCACGTGTACACAGACAGACAGACGGACGGACGGACAGACAGACAGATGGACGGACAGACAGACCGACAGAGATCATGCGAAAAATAGTCAAAACGTTATGTAGGGACCTCAATTCGTGGAGATCCATCGAAATCTCGAAATTTCAAAATTGGTATGATCACAATACCTCCCTTATATATGTTGGCGGTCGGTAGTAAAATTGTCTCCAGACCGGGAGCGAACCCAAGTTTGTAATTTAAGAAGCGAGAACGGTAACCATTACACTATGTAAGCTTACTGGTTTACTGTGTTACATAACGTATTAAATATTTTACATCGTCAACAAAAAAACACAAAAAATGCGTTATTTTCCGAAAACATAATTTGATCAAAAATTCCTGTTGTAATATTCCGGTTCACACCAATGTATATTACTTAGAATTTTTTCAGATTTTTAGTTTAAACAATCTGGGCTACAGGGTGTGAAACAATTTTTTTTTTGTACAATTGGCTAAAATGGCGTCAAAATAGCTTATTTTGTAAAAATAAATTTTGATCGTTAATCCACGCACCAGTGGCGCAGCCAAGGGGAGGGGGCGACGGGCCTGGGCCTCGCCCAGGGCCAGCAGATTACACGCCGCTGCTCGCTCGAGAGTTGAAGATAAAATTTGTTAACCACAACAGTAGTTAACTTTTAAATTACTTCATTGTAAACAATATTGGCAATTTCTATTATTTTTTTTTTTTTTTCGTATAAATAAACATTTTTTTAAGATTGTCTACTCTTGATAAAGTGACATAATTATTGTTCAAGTGAAAATACATCACTTTCTAAATAGTGAATTATACGAAGGGGACCGTTGATCCTTTTTCCCCCTGACACAACGACTAAAACATTCGCCCAGTCAAATGATAAAACTGTTTTAAACAACTAATTATTCGATTCAGATAAGATAAAGTGGAAATCTGACTTCGGTATATCCTTCATACGAGTCTGTTTGTTCGATATAAATTGTGGCCAAGCGGCTGATTTAGAGAACTTAACATAAGTAAGAAAAATATTGAGACTTCAAAAATATATCCCTCGAAAAATATAAATAAATATGTATTTATCGAAGAAAAAATCAAGTGAAAGTTTTTGATACATGGATTAACAATTACATTTTTTTATCAACAAATAATGGAATTATTATTTGATATAAACATCAATATCCAACAGCAGTGGCGTCGAACTGATTTGGGTCGCAGTCTATTTTACATACAAAATGATAAGCATTGACGGAACTTCCCGAAATATCCCGAAGGGTTTCTTGACATTTTTTTATAAACAGAAAAGGGGAAGAGAGTATATTTTACATTTTTAAATATATTTTTCCCGTAAATAAGCTCAAGTGATTTTGACTACTGCTTCAGGAGCCACAAAAAATAAGGTCGAGGGCCGTATATGGCCCGCGTGCTCTCGAAATTTGATTCGGCCCTCCCCAAGACAAAATCCTGGCTGCGCCACTGCCACGCACTAAGGGCTTTCATTTGATACTCCTATGACGGCATACGGTTTTTTTTGTCATACCAACAAAACCCTAAAAACCGAAACACATCGTCCATCCTGTACAATTACAATTGATTTTTGTTATATGAAACGGGCCCGTTACCAGGTTAAATCACAATTGTTTTTGTTACATGAAATTCTTGGCAATACCAATAAACCTTTGTATAAAAACATATCAAATATCAAACATACCCAGCTTTTCCAAACATATAAATATTATTTAAAATTACGACTTAGCGACGGGAGATAGTTAAGGAAAGAAATAACTTTGGTTTTGTAAACAATGACTCAAATATATATTTCCCGTTAGCTAGTAATCCCAGAATACGTTTTATAAATATATTATGAAACCGTTCATCAGATGTAGAAAACGGTGACAGTAGTTTGCCTTTACCGCGACGAATAGGAATATTTTTAGAGTGAACTGATACTACTTGTCAGCAACAATTACTGTTACTAGCGGAACATGTCGGCCCGACACGCAAAGAGATACGTCTTTTCCGCTCCTCTAGACAGAGCGTGTCCTGCGAAATCAACGCCTGTGATACAAGACATGACAGGATTACAGAAATATCTAATGAAACACAAACTAGGTCTTTACCGATATAACTTCTGCTCTGGCTTATAATATAATGTCCCGTCGTTCCTCAAGGAAACATCGGACCTCCAAAAAAGACCTCCATCTGACCCATATCATTAAGCTTAGTGTGGGGCCTGCATATGGCTGCTATACATCTCTCGGTCGATATCAGGACACTGGCATAAATTTCACGGCCTATATCGGGACAAACCGGGACATCGATAAATAAAAAAAAAAAAAAAAAAGTGCGAGAAAGGTAATGCGTAATCCACTTTTCTTCAACGCTCTTATTTTTCCACTCCTCAGAAGAAATATTATTTCCCAAGAAATTTTTTTAATATACAGGGTGGAGAATTGGCCTATCGGCCAAAGCGATTTAACTTGTAAAATAATAAATATGCCATTTCCTGCTTCCCTAATCATTTTAGAGAAAAAGTGCAAGAGATAAAATTTATTTAGAATTAAAATCTCTACTTCAGGCTTGTCCAACCCACGAGCCGCATGCGGCCCATGACTGCTATGGATGCGGCCCAACGAAAAATCGTAAACTTATAAACCTTATAAGAGTGCGATTACAAGTACCATTAATAACACTACAAATACAATTTCAAATTGTTATGAATTTATATGCGATGTATTTTTTAATTTATTGCATTCTTTATTATATATTAATTAGTATTAGTGTATTTTATGTGTGGTCCACAACAACTCGTATTCTTATAATGTAGCCCAGGGAATCTAAAAGGTTGGACAACCCTACTCTACATGATAGATAAGTAAACTATCTTCCAACTACTTCCGAGAAAATTTAAACATTAGCCCTGATCTATCACCAAATAACTTTTTCTTACGGGGACATTTAAAAAGCAAAGTTTAAAACCAAACCAACATGCTCAACTTAAAAACTACTCTTGCTTCCGAAAAGACCGCATTAACGAAATAAATGCTAGCGGTGGAGTTGCTATATTTGTCAGAAAAAATATACAAGCCGAAGAAATAAATATTAACTCTAATTTAGAAGCAATTGCTGTAACAACAACATCACTAGAAAAAATAACAATATGTAACATTTATATACCTCCTGACACTCACAGAAACGAACTTGATCTTGAAAACATTATCCAACAACTTCCCAAACCATTCCTTCTCCTAGGCGATTTCAACGCACACAGCCCAATTTGGGATTCACTACAAATAAACACAGATTCAAGAGGAAAATATATCGAGCAACTTACAGAAGACGAATTAATAATTCTAAATGATGGGTCTCCCACACACTTATGTGCACGGACTGGACGTCTAACGAGTATAGACCTAACAATAAGTGAACCAACAATATCCTACAAATTGGACTGGAAAACTCTCCCCCACCTATATGGAAGTGACCATTTCCCCATAATAATATCAAACCCTCAAGAGGATAGGCATGTAAGAGATACAAGCCATGTGAAATGGAAACATAGTGAGGCAAATTGGGAACTATTCACAACTTTAGCTAAAGTTGAAGATATGAGTACAACAGAAATAAACCTAGCAGTTGAGAACATCACAAATACAATTATAAACGCAGCAAACCATGCCATAGAAAAAAAGAAAGAAATAAAAAGAAAATCTGTCCCTTGGTGGAATAGTGAGTGTCAAGATGCTGTTAAGAATCATAAGAAAGCCTTGTATAAATTCAAGAAAAACAACAACGAAGAGAACTTAATAAACTTGAAGAGATCGAGAGCCCTTTCTAAAATTGTGTTAAAAAACAGTAGAAAACAAAGCTGGAAGCAATATGTGTCTTCCCTGACCGCTGACACTCCTATTAAAGAATTATGGAACAAGATAAGAAAAATTAAAGGATCAAAAACCATATACGAAACATCTTGCCTTATTAAAAACCAAACGATAATCTCAGCTCCACAAGAAATAGCTAATACTTTTGCAGACGTATTTGAAAATACTTCGAGTGACTCTATGTATGAAAACGAATTCTTACATTATAAAAAGGACCAAGAAGAAGAAGAAATAATAGTAAATGAGAGATAAAATGAAGATATGAATCTACCACTAACACACAATGAGCTTTATGAAGTACTGAAGGAACTGAAAAACAATAGCAGTCAAGGGCCAGACAACATCACCTACGAAATGATACAGCACCTGCCTAAAAACACTCTTGAATACCTTCTAGCTATTTACAATAATATTTGGCTAAATAACGTATACCCCGACAAATGGAGAGAAGTCACAGTGCTCCCAATCCACAAACCAAACAAAAATAAAACAGATCCTCTAAACTATCGTCCAATAGCACTTGCAAACACAATGAGCAAAATCTTAGAAAGAATTGTCAACAAAAGAATTGTGTGGCACTTGGAAAAAAACAACTTACTCATTAACGAACAATGTGGATTCAGAAAAGGAAGAAAAACCACAGACCAAATAGTTGCTCTTACTTCTGAAATATTAAATGCATTTAAACACAAACAACATCTAATTGCAGTGACCTTTGACATTGAAAAAGCTTACGATATGTGTTGGAAGTACCACATACTAAAGTCCCTGAAAGAATGTGAAATTGGAGGTAATGCATTTAACTACACCAAAAACTTCCTTAGCAAAAGAAAGTTTCAAGTAAGAGCTAATAAATGTGTATCAGATTGGAAAGTCCAAATAAACGGTGTGCCACAGGGGAGCCCCTACAGCGTCACATTGTTTTTAATAGCAATCAATAAAATTGTAGCCAACATCCAATTTCCTGTGTCAGTTAGCCTTTTCTCTGACGATTTATTAATTTTTTGTCGAGGAAAAAACCTCAAAAGAACCCAGCAATATTTACAATCAGCTATATCTACAATAGAAGACTGGACAAAGAAAACAGGATTTAAAATATCACTACCAAAAACGAATGCTATCCATTTTACAAAACTTAGAAAATATGAACAACCAACGCTAAAATTTAATAACACGAATATTAACTACACTGATAAAATAAAATATCTCGGAGTGACTTTCGACAAAAAATTAAATTGGAATCAACATATACAATCCCTAAAAGCAGAATGTAGTAAAAGGCTAAATATTATGAAATCTGTGAAAAGTCAAAATTGGGGAGCTAGTAGAAAAGTTCTCTTGACACTCTATAAGACTATCATCCGACCCAAAATAGACTATGGATGCGTAGTTTATGGTCTCGCCAAAAAACACCTAATTAAAACAATCGATGCAGTCCACCATACTGCCATCAGATACGCAACTGGAGCCTTCAGGACTAGCCCCATCACAAGTATTCTCTGCGAAGCAGCTGAACCACCCCTACAATCAAGAAGAAACGAACTAATTCTATCTTACATCAATACCATAGTAACTAACCCCTCTCACCCCACATTCAAACATATATTCCAAAACAATTATACAGTTAAAACCTCCAATGAACTCCATCTGAAAATTCACAACATTTTAACAAATATAAACCTAACAATTCCGACGATACAAAAAATATCCCCTCGTAATACTCCTCCTTGGCTTAGGAAACAAGCAAAACTTATCCTAACCCTAACAGAATATCCAAAAAGCTCCACATCCCCAACCGTATATAAAGCTGTTTATCAACAAATAAAGGAAGATTTCAGCGAAAGGGATCATGTCAAGATATACACCGATGGCTCAAAAATTGACGGCAAAGTAGGAGCAGGATTAGTTATTGAAGAAGAAGTACAAAAATTCCACCTGCCAGATGTTGTATCTACTTACACGGCTGAAGAATTTGCGCTTCTAAAGGCTGTCGAGTACATTTACAGTAATAATACAAAGAGAAACTTTATAGTCCACACCGATTCGTTAAGTGTTATACAAAACTTACAGAAAATCTATTCGACAAGCCCAATGATAGAAGAAATTCTACAAAAAATAAATAACTGCATAGCTGATAGAAAATTCATCTCTATAGTATGGGTACCATCCCACGTCGGCATAACAGGCAATGAAAAAGCTGATACTGCAGCCAAAGAAGCCACCAAGTCCACGGAACAAATAGATATGCCTATTCCAACTAGAGACTTTAAAACAAGTATAAAGAAAAATATAAGAAATAGTTGGAATAGTCAATGGTCGGAAATAGATGAAGCTAGAAACCACCTCCGGCAAATAAAAACCGACACTACCACATGGCCCGGAAGAAACAATAGAAAAGAAGAAGTAGTAATTACGAGACTTAGGATTGGACACACCTTACTCACCCACAAACATCTATTCGAACATTGCGAACCAACAAAATGCGACACATGTAACACGACACTTACAGCCAGACACATCCTAGTAGAATGCCCAAAATACACCACACAACGAAGAGACAACAAAATTACAGACCACTCAATAAAAGACATTTTAGGCAACAACTCAGACTCGATAAATAATGTCATCTCATATCTTAAAAGCATAGATGTATATAATAAAATATAATGTTACACTTTGTATTATAACTCTTATAAATGTATAGTATATAAATGTAGATATATATATATGTACACACACTGTAATGTATAAGATGTGTGGGTGCTAATAGCCCTAGCAGCTGAAGCACCCCTAAATAAACAATAAATAAAAAAAAAAAAAAAAAGCAAAGTATACGGAACAAGGCATCCAAACATTGATTCCCTAAAATATAAAATTATCAAGAAATGCACAAAAATAATCGACAGGCAACTGGCCATTGTGCGGAAAATTTTTTATGACAGACTTGGTTTCTGTTTAGCAGGGAATATTGTCGACATATTTGAACACTTGTTATAAAATATAATTATTTATGGATATGTAGTTTTAGATTCTGGGATAATAGGTTAAAGTACAAAGAATATACTCAGTATTGATGTAAAACTAGTTTCGATAAACGTATAATATCTTCTTCAGTTACTCAACATAATTAGAAACAGAGAGAAATAATACAAATTGGGAATGTATACAATAAAATAGTGAAAATGTGTCTTCATTAAATCTAAAACATACTCAGTAATAGTACATGTAAATGATGTAAATGATCCTCCAGAGGAGTGTGGATAATATAAAAACTGTCATGTTTTATTATAGTAATAATCTTTAAAAAACAAATAAAAACCAGAATAAATTCACTATAAAATCTCATCAGCATCAAGTATCACAGACTTTAAAATAATTATAAAATGAAACATAATAATAAAGTCAAATAATTTGAATTAATTTTAATATTTAACTAGATTATCATCAATAGCCTATTTGATAACTAATATTTTATTATTATATACTTAGTATCTCAATCCATTCTGATGTAATTTTATCAATATATTTTTATAAAACAAATAATTAATTATGTCTTTTTAAACTAATTTATAGTCAAACCTTTTCATCTCTGAAGAAGATAATAAAAATCGAAACGTAAGCATTGCTAAATAAACATTTTTATTTATTTTACACCTGTCCGACTCGCATAAACTCATTTATTATGTTGCATTATGAAACATTTTAAATAAATATATTTCTTGCTAAATATGCAAGCAGGGGTAAACTTGAGCAGGCGAGTTTTTTTTTTTTTTTTAAACAAAAACAATATTGCTACGTCCAAAAAATAAAAAAAGTTATAATTATTAAGAGAGGGCCTCAATACCTATGTCCTAGTATGAAAAAATAAATCAAACAATTATTAATTTTCACAAAGATATGATAATTTGTACCTAAAAACTGATCAAGTTTTACGGTACATAAAAACAAATGATTTTTTTTTTTTTTTTTTCTTAGATTGTCAGCAAGATGACTCAATGATTCAATGAGTTGGCTGTTCATTTCTGGATCCTATGAAAAAACATCAAAAAATTAAACTTCCTGACTACTACTCTATTTATTTTGCTGAAATGATTGCAATAAAATTATGTCTTGAATATTTACAAAATAATTTGAGAAATCATAATAGATATATAATATTTATAGACAGCAAAAGTACAGTTCAAAAATTAAAATATCCAAAGGTCTTACATAAAAATTTAAGACCTTAAGAACTTACATACTATATTAATCTACGATATCATTCAAATTATTCATCATCTCAATGATCTAAATGTTATAATCAAGATAATTTGGATCAAGGGACACTCCAACATCATCTTCAATGAAGTGGTAGATATTTTGGCAAAGGAAGCCTTAATTACAGGAATGCCTTTGGACATTCCTATTGAAATAACTGACGTATATAATTTGTTCACTAAATTCATCAGAAACTCATGGAATGAAGAATACCAAACCAGCTTGACATCTATGGGTTCCTGTTATGGTTACCTAGAACCAAATATTCCTTCTTCCAGATGGTTTTCTTCGGACATGAATGTAGAGTTTATCACAACGATATGCAGAATGCGTTTTAATCATACGAAAGTTAAACAACATCTTCACAGACTAAATTTGATCCGAACAGCGGCTTGCACCTGCGATCCAAATACTATAGAAGATGTGAACCATTTAATATTTGCTTGTCCGAAGTATAATAGAAATTCCATGTTTAGTCAACTGAGTCAACAAAATCTTATTTTCCCTACCTCTATAAAGTGCATTCTTTTTACTAATAACATCAATCTTTTCAAAATTATTTACGTATTTATAAATTTTAACAATATACGAATATAGTCAGAAAATAAGATAGATTGTGTGTATTAATAGAATACTTGTATTATTTTATATTTTTATAACATTATTTACTTATATATTATTTACTTAACTGGTTAGTAGCCAATGTAGCTAAGACCAATAAATTCTAAAAAAAAAGATAACTTTCTAATTGTAATTTCAGTACTTAATATCGTACATAGATTGTGCGGGGCCGAAGTATATGCTACTTTAGCTACTAGGTTATTCCGCACTGGTGCCTTCAATTCCTTATATGCCTGCCCCGATTTTACCTAATCATCTAGTTTATAGTATTTCCAAAATTAAATACTGTTGTTAAGAAGCTTAACAATGCGGTAATGGGTTTATGGCAGTAATCCTAAGACTCGTTGCTGTAAAATATAGAAGAGGTATTAAGGGAATTTTAAATTTAAATAGAATATATGTAACTCTAGTTCAATTGAAGTTTCTTAAAAACCATTAAGGATATTTTCCAAATTTATAATCCTATTGTTTCTAAATTTTAGGGTATGTTATACTTGTTTGTTAGTTAATTTTCAACGTTCATAGCGTGCATACATTAACAACATGGCTCTTTGGCCACCATTTGATTTTGAAGAAATTCCTAATTTCTGTAGTGAAAATAGTGAATCTGTGCAAGGTGATTTGAAATGTGGACGTTGACGTGGAATGCGACAATGTGGACGTGGCTAATATTTTAAGGCTACCGCCATATTATTGTGTTTTAGACCCTATAGAACTAATATTGAGCCAATTAAAAGGTAATGTGCGATGGAAAAATACAACACCGACAGAAAGAGACGCTGTAGTACAATTAATTAAAGACGAAACAAGTGCAATAAGTAGTGATTTGTGGAAAAAAATTTTAGAACATCTAAAGACAATTGAAACATTTTATTTCAATATGTAATAAATCTTCAATAATTATTAATTTAAATGACAGTGATAGGACACAAACTTTGAGTGTTATATAAACAATTATAATAGTGATAATGATTAATATTTTAATAATTTTAAATTTCAAAAAAATAATGATTTTTGTTTGTGCAAATTTGATGAATTTAATATAGACTAAGTATAATAATAATAAATGGTAAACCCCTGCGGGTGTTTAGCCAATCACGTTGCATGTCCTTTTTTTAGGATGGATCAATTCCTATATCTCGCATTAAATCTTCTTTGTAATCTCTCTCCATAGTTGTCTGTTCAGGAACAGATAAAGAATTAAAGTCAGGACTTTAATTCTTTATCTCGTTATTCCGGCTCTTTTCAAATCTCCTTCTACTTCTTGCATCCATGTTAGCTTAGGTCTTCCCCATTTTCTTTTCCTCCCTGGTACCCACTGTAACGCTGAATGTGCTATAGATGCTTCTTCTCCTCGCCATACATGCCCAAGCCATTTTACTCGCTATTGCTTAGTTTTTTTTGCTACATCGACCCCTTCCAGTACTTCTAATATCTCATGATTCATTCTCTGCCTATATTCGTTCTCCCCTATTTTTACTGGTCTAAGTACTGCTCTTAATATCATCCATTCAGCTATTCTGAGTTCTTCTTCCTCTTTCCTTGACAATATGAGTGTCTCAGTTGCATATAGTAGTATTGGTCTTATTATTGTTTTGTATATGTTCAGTTTAGCTGTTTTTGTCAGTATAGTACTATTTAGGAGTTTTTTATTCGCATAGTAAGCTCTATTTGTTGCTAATATTTTATCTCTTAGTTCTCCCTTTCTTTCTTCTTTGTTTGATATCCACACTCCTAGATACTTAAAATTATCTACCATTTCAAAATTAAATTTTCCTATTTTTACTTCTAATTCTTGTTCCTTCCTATGCTCATCATTTTCGTTTTATTTTCATTTATTATCATGCCCATCTTTGCTCCTTCTTTAACTATTTCCTGCACCATATATACCAATATTTTCCTATTTTTTTCAATTAATACTACGTCATCTGCATATGCAATAAGTTGATTTCCCCCTGTCCTAATATTTCCTTTATTGACATTTCTGGTAATATATTCGAGACAAAAATTGAATAGTGTTGCGGACAATGCGTCGCCTTGCCTTACTCCTCTGTTAGCCACAAATTCTTGCGTTTCTCCTTTTGATGTTTTCACCGTGATTCTTGTTTTCTTCATGGTCATTTTAATTAGTCTCTTAGGTGTATGTTTAGCTTTTTTAGTGTGTCCCTGAGGTTTTTTCTTTTAATGGAATCAAATGCTTGTTTGGAATCTATGAATAATAGTTCCAGTTCCATATTATACTGTTCTTCTTTTCCTATAATTTATTTAACTGCATAAATAGCTTCTGTGGAGGTTTCCTGTCCTGAATCCGCATTGATACTTTCCAATTATATTCTCGGTTATTATATTTAGGCGTCGCTGAATTACTGTCGATAATATTTTATATGCCTCATTTAGTAACGTGATTCCTCTATAATTTTCACAACATTGTTGATCGCTTGTTTTGTGTATTGTTACTATTTGGCCTACTTCCCATTCCATTCACATTTTTTCTTCATTCCATGTTTTTCTTATTAGAGCGTATAATTGATCTTGTATTCTGTCTCTACCATATTTTATTAGTTTCATATTGATATTATCTTTTCTTGATGTTTTACCATTGCGACTTTTACTGATATTTATTATCTCTTTTTTGGTTGGTTCTTCTAATATATCTTCCTCATCACTTTAATTGTTTAAGTCTTCGCTTTCTTATAGATATAGACTATAAAGACTTTAAAACAAAACGATTTTGAAACATGCCTATACTTATAATTCAAATATAGCCAGTCCTAAGCCTGATAAAAATGTGAAGGAATGTCATGTGAGTAAATACAGTTCATTCTAAATAGCATATAAGAAAACACGTTTATTTTAAATAATTATTACGGTCCTGGCAACTGTTTTTAACAGAACCATAAACTCAGCAGGTTTAATGGTTATACTGTCAGTCATTATTGGAATCAATAAGTGAGAGTGGCCATTTCATTTTGGAAATACTATACCAGTTTTATTTCAGATATAATATTTAAGAAGGAAATATCTGACATAAAAGTCACATAGTTAGCTAATCAGTAGTGA
Organism: Liopterus haemorrhoidalis; assembly: GCA_963971575.1. Classification (NCBI taxonomy): domain Eukaryota; kingdom Metazoa; phylum Arthropoda; class Insecta; order Coleoptera; family Dytiscidae; genus Liopterus; species Liopterus haemorrhoidalis. The sequence continues at coordinate 18,964,935 of OZ020615.1, read as the reverse complement.
ATTGAAGAACGTTGTTCTGAAATATTTGAGTGAGTGGTATTTGCATGGTTGGTTGGCGGTCCGACGAGTCGTTCCCTGTGGGCGGATATAGTCGGGACGGTCAGACTTGGGCGGGCCCCGCCACACGTGGTGGATCATGTTACACTTACGAGGGATGATTTTACATATGTTACCGGGCAATGTCACGACATAATTACAGCTCACCACACGCATGCCGCATGCATGTTCGTCCACTATAGTTAGTTATACATGTAAGAAATAGTTTGTACTTATAGTTAGGGTTAGTTCTATATTTAAATTAATAAATGTGATGAATTAAATTACACGTCTGAATTGTTATAACATAACGGGCGGTTGACCAGACCATCTTTAATTCTGGTTTATCGTTTAATTAATTTTATTTTTATTTCCACATTTATATCGTGGACCTAATGATCGTTAATATTAAAGCTTAAAATTGTATTGACACGCAGAGACAGGAAATTATTTCTAGCCTAAATACCATAATCTAAAACAGCAGTGGGCCTAAATACGTAGTTGGTACGCGAATATAATAAACGAAATACAATTTGATGATGTAGATCAGTGTTTCTCAATATTTTTTTGAAATTGACGTAGCCCTATCGAGGCGGGTCATATATACATTCAAATATTATATATACCTACACTTGACTTGCCGAACTTCATTGGGACACCTTTCCGCATCATATAGTCCCGATCTTGCGCCAAGTGATTATCATTTATGCTCCCATCTCAAGAAATTTCTGGGCTGAATTTTATGACAAACTTATGCAAAACATCTGTCTAAACTGTTTCAGTATTCTAAATGGTGACTATGAAAAATCATAAGTAAGAAGATACCTCTTCATTTAAGTATTCCATATTTTGTGGAAGAATGGGGGTCCAGGGGAGACAATTTTTGGATAATGCATTAAAAAACATTTTTGCGTATTTATATCTTCCCGGCTGACTTTTTCAGTGACCGCCTACGTGCGTGTACATGTGTAGTATGAAGAAATATTACTTTAATTTGTAGTTTACTATGCCTCCTTATAAGAAGGTAATTTATTTTTTGTGCTTGCTTTTTGAGGAAAAAAATAAGTAGCCCTTCGGGATATTTATAATTCCGTCGCTGCATATTATTCTTTTGTATGAAAAATGGCCCTCGATTTCTACCAAACTGATAGACAGACTCATGAGTGGCAGCATAAGGATTTCTTAATAAAACCTACGAAACAAAAATCACAGAGAACATAGGAATATTCATTTTATATTAATTTCAATACTGATCCTAAGAAAATTTTTTGTAAAATTATTTAAAATTTTTCCAAGTCTCAATTTTTTCATACTTATATGTAACGTTTCCATGGTCATGATAATTAATTCGTAACTAGTAAACCAAGCCTTGGACAAAAATTTGTATAGAACATAATTTGATGTATTTTTGAAGATTTATCTAAATATTTAAATTTTTTTTCTTAATTTAATTTTTTTTTTTATGGCAGGGCAAGTCTAGCGGGGGTTTCCTTTCGCCACTGGTTTAATTAAAAGATGCACACTCGGCACTGTATTTTTCGAATAAAAGTCGTATATTTTATTTATTATTGTTTTAGACATAAAAATATCTATTTTCCTGAAAACGTGTAAATCGGATCGTTTTCGCTGCTGAATTTTGCCCCGAACATTGATACGTTGAATTGTTCTGTATGGAACACTAGTTAATTCTGCAGATCTAAGTATAGGTTTGTCATTATCTTCCGAAACTAACTTTTTTAAACGTTCAGTGTAAGAACTTGGCAGTATCATCTGAAAAATGAAATTTTTCTTTAGTAGCCACGTCCACATTTTCGCATTCCATGTCAACGTCCACATTTTCACTTTCCAAATCACCTTGCACAGATTCACTATTTTCACTATAGAAATTAGGAATTTCTTCAAAATCAAATGGTCACCAAAGAGCCATGTTGTTAATGTAAGCACGCTATGAACGTTGAAAATTAACTAACAAACAAGTATAACAACCCCTAAAATTTAGAAACAATAGGATTATAAACTTGGAAAATATTCTTAATGGTTTAAATAAATAAATAAATAAACCCATTACCGCATTGTTAAGCTTCTTAACAATAGTGACCATTTCATTTTGGAAATACTATACACAATCCTAAAAATTGTTAATGTTTCAATTACAAAGAGGCGGGAATCTCATTGATTGACCCCCCCCCCCTCACAACACGCTTTTAAGGAACACGTTTTCCTTGTGTTTGAACGTAAGCCCAGCAAGAAAAAATATTTACTACTGAGCCATCTTAATTTTTTTTTTTTTTTTCTAATTATTTAGAAATTGGGTTAATCGGACCTTAGCAACAAATTTAGTCATGACAAAAACACAAAAAATCGGTAACAAAGCCCACATGTAACATGTATGATTGGAAGTATCAGTACAGATCAAAGAAAAAATGACACAAACCTAAAACGTCTTCTGTAGGTCACACTTGTAGACTTTTTGAGTGAAACATATGCTTTCACTTTTCATAATCAGTTTAAAATATGGTAATAATATAGCCACCCAGGAAATGTTTCACAATGTGGGAAAGATAACTGTCAACACTTCAGAACAAATATTTGTAGAAAAATTATATGGCGTTAATATTTGCTATATTGACATGCTTTAGGTTAATTAAGGAAGGACATAACAACTTAAAAATAATACCGACTTTTGTATCAGATGTCCCAATTAACACGGAATGTATGCTGATCTAAAAAATACAAGAGATGCAATTTCAAGACCAAATTATCACTGTACTTATTGCATTTGAATGGCACTTCATTTGTTTGATAAAATTGATTTCATACTAGAATTCGCCAAATTTAATTTTCCCCACGGTATAGAAATAAAAGATAAATCTACTGTGCCTACAGTGGTGATTTATACAGTGGTACGTCGCAGGTATCACGTCATCAGGGTCGCCGAGAGGCCTTCTGGGGCCTCGGGGAGAAACTTTCTTTGCTGGCCCCGGGTTCTTCACTTCCAAAATGCAAGTGATGAGCAAAAAAAAGGTCCTCACTTCCAAAATACAAGTAATGAGCTAAAAAAGAGGTCTTCACTTCCTACGACTCTGCCCCAATACCCCCAGGAACCCCAGAACCCCGGGCCTCAAAAACCCCGGTGGTCCTTTCCGGGGGAATTTTCCACGGCTACCCCCCCACCCCCACTCTTGTTGGGCCTGCATGTCATTTATGCGACCGGCAAATTGTTAATTGTTTGTTTGTTCCTGTCTACTCTGACATTTGACATTTAAAACATATTTCTTGAATATGTAATAGCTTCGTGCTAATTAATAAATGATTTATTTAAAAATATTTATTTTCAAAATATTATTAGGTATGTATTAAACAATTTAATCTATATATTAATATGCCAACAGAGTGGCCGAGCTCGTTAAATCGTGCCGTTCGGACTGGTGAAAACAGTCTGAATTGTGAGGTTGCTGGTTCGATTCTACGTTGGTGGTATTATTCGGGCGAGAATAATATGTTTACATTACTCCCATTTTCACAACCATTCACTCCTCATCCAGGTGTAGGAGCTCGCCCCCTGGCATTGGCGATTAGCCTCGTTGCAGAAATAGGCCGATATAAAAGAAATAAAATAATAATAATCTATATTAATAAAATTGTAGGCCGTTTTTTTTTGCGGCCTCGTATTTGGTTTCTATACTTTTCAAATGATTATAAGACAATCAGACCAATTCTGTAACTCAGTTACTATGATCATAGTAACTAAATTTGTCACTATGAGCAAGGTCAGTTACTATCATGAATGAAAGTCATTATACTTTTTATAATATTTTATCTTGTAGTAACGTTACTAAAGAGTAACTTTTTACAGAATTGATCTGTATATCCGCAAAAAAAACAATTATTGTCTGTCTGTCTCTCTGTCTGTCTGTCTGTCTGTCTGTCTGTCTGTCTGTCTTTGTCTGTCTGGTTTTACTTTATCATCGTACCAAATTTCGTAAAAATATGTCCTGTCGTTTTTGCGTTAATCTGGGACAGATAGACAGATAGATAGATGGACAGTTTATCTGTCTGTCTGTCCATCTAACTATCTGTCCGAGATTCACGCAAAAACGACAGGACATATTTTTACGAAATTTGGTACGATGATAAAGTAAAACCAGGATTCAAACATAGGCTATAATGCATTTCAAAAATTTTATTCTAGGGCGTTGTTTCGGGGTTAAAACTGGTTATTAAAAATATCTTAAAAAATATAAAACTTAAAAAAATATCTTCCTTATTATTGACTTAAGAGAAAATTATATAGAATAAAAATTGTTTAAAGTAATAAAATACATCATTTTTGTTCAATACATTTTTTCAATTAGATGAATATTTAGGGAGTTATGAGGGGACACTCTAAAACTAAAATCGAGATAAAGCTCCCTTATTATTGACTTTAAATCAAAATAGTTTATAATAAAAAAATAAATATTTCTATGAAATTTTTCATTTAGATGCATATTTGAAGAGTTATGGGGGAATAACCTAAAACCTTATTATTGACCTAACAGCCAAATCATGTATGCCAAATGTAGTTTAAAATGAGAAAATAAATCTTTTATTTCTATGCATTTTTTCATTTAGATGAATATTTCTGTAATTACCGCGGAATATCCTAAAGCTAAACTTTTCAAATATCTCCCTTATTATTGACTTAACAGCAAATATATATGTAATAAAAATTGTTTATAATAAGAAATCTTTATTGTTGTATATACTTTCCGATTTAATGAATATTTGGGGAGTTATGGGGGTACACCCTAAAACAAAAATCTTGAAATATCTCACTTATTATTTACTTTGCATCAAAAATGTACATTTTCATTTTTTAAAGTTAAATTAGGGGAAAAAGAAAATTATTTAAAAAGATTATTTAGGGGGTAAGGGGAGTGTTACTTATAAGGATCAAATATCTCATTTATCATTTACTTAACAGCAAAAATGAATATGAGAAATAAAACTATTTCTCTTTGTTTAATGCAGATTTGAATAAGATATGTATTTGGGGAGCTATGGGGAGAGCTACCTATAAACAAAGTATCTCACTTATTATTTACTTAACATCAAAAATATATACAAAAAGTGGCTTAGAATAAAAAAACGATTATTTTGAGTTCTACTTGAAATTGAAAAATCTCACTTATCGTTTATGTTACAGCAAAAATACTACTACCGAAACCGTACGAAGTACGGGTACTCCAGCTAGTTGCTTTATACACTTCTTTTCTATTCCAACCTGTTGCGTTGTTTAATTAAAAGCTATTAACTTTTGCACGTGTTGTCACTAACAACATAACGAGATTTATGATTTAGCGATGAGTGTTTTTGTGTTGTCGCATAGCTCGGTGACATGAGTGACGGATGAAAGTTATGGTACGTTTACATAATTTGCGCCAATCAGCTAAACGCTCTGTCTTACCGTGGACCGCCATATATCTTGTCTTTTACAGTCAGTTAAATGCCACATCTGTATCTGTCTGCGGCGGCGGCGGTTGCTCTACCGGCGTCGGACCGGCATCCGGCTATTTATATTGTTACTGCACCCCTTCACTTCACCCTGACAACCCGACTTTGATTTCAACAGTTAAACATGATGACAGCTCTAAGACAGATTACTTATATTGCTTGCTCTTAATTAGAATAATTAAATATTTTATTATTGACATCCCTTAAAAAAATCACCTATAAACAGAATTAAAGTAGGAAAACTTATCTCACATAATTTTGAAATTCATACAGGAGTCCAGGGCAACGGAGGTACTAAGTACTAATGGCAAGTGTCCAAGCGCCCATTCAAATATTTTGACGACTCTGTTTAAAAAAAAGCAATCCAGAGTAACTGATGAGTAGAGCCCTGCAAATCCGCGGGTATCCGCAACTTTTCTGCGGATGCGGATAAATTATCATTTCAACCATGCGGATGCGGATCGGATGCGGATAAAATTCCATATCCGCTTATCCGCAATATCCGTATAAACATTAAATCTTCGGTTACTTTCGCAGAAACACGCGATTGTGTTCTGATTACGCAGTCCTCGGTTACCTTCGGTTGTCTGTATACACATGTGATATTTTGTAGCATTCTATCACTCTATGTTATTGTTATTAAGACAATTGTCCATGATCGAGATTGTGTTGAGACAATCAACACAACTACCTCTGCTCTAATTCTGTTTTTTTTAATCTAATAAATGCTTTTTTATAGATAAAACTGATTAGTAAGTTTTATTTAAATACCGAAATTTACCTATATACACATTTTCTCGAAAATTTTATTATGTAACCTGCCAATTGTTTCATACTACCCGAAGTAAAATTCTTGCAGATTCCAAAAATTGAAATTGACAAAAATTGAAAAATGACACTTGTTGCTATTTGAAAAAATATGAAGCACCTTCTACCAAGTATCTTTTCTCTATTTTTTTTTTTTTTAGTTCTATATTAAAATACATATATAATATAGCCACGTTGCATTACTTTTTCCTCACCTTGGAAAAAGTAAAGCTGACGTGAGATGTTAGTTGACATTAATATGATACTTGACAGAACTATCAACACTCCCTACGAAAAAAGACGCATAGGCCCCCAAAATTTTTGTCTCTCTCTAGGTTTCAAAATTATTAGCGCATCTAGGCCCCAAAACTTTTGGATCCCTTAGGTTAGTATTAGTTTAAATCCAAAAATTTTCAGTAGAGTTTTAGAGCAGCGATTACCAAATAAGGCAAAACATGTTAGTTCTTTCCAAACTAACAGCAAAACCTGTTGTGCGGATTGTGCGGATATTTTTGCGAATGCGGATCGGATGCGGATTTATTATTTACAAAACCTGCGGATGCGGATCGGATGCGGATCGGATGCGGATCATGGATATGCGGATGCGGATCGGATGTGGATACAGAAAAGCTTATCCGCGCAGAGCTCTACTGATGAGCAGAAAAAAGTAACCCAAATTAGCTGAAGGATGAAAAAATAGGAATCCAAACTAGCTGATGGATATAAAAAAGGAAATCCAAGCAAATTTTTCGCCATTGTAAGTTGTAGGGCGGTTGCCGTGAAATTCCGTGTCACATCGTAACACGACCGTTCACGATGAATACGTGAGTGAACGTGATTAATTTTTTCCCGTGCGTGATTAAATTAGTCGTGTCACCAAGTGCAATGACGGCATCATGACTCACAACAACAAAATTTGATTTAAAGATTATACAAGTTTGTTTATTTTTTATTTATTTATTTATTCATTTTTACGACGTCTTGTTCTATCCTGCCGATATCTAATATCCAATATTTTAGAACTGTTTCCGTACAGTATATCTATGTATACCTATACATACAGTATACCTATAAACTTATGCTACTATCTGGCAACTGACGCTTCTATCGTAAAGTTTGACATTTTTGACGGTATATGTACTCAGAACGTTAAATGTACGAGCGCTATTTGTGTTGTTTACAGTAAAAATTGAATTAAATCGTGAACATTTTTGAGCGATTATTTTTTACAATGTTCGACATGGATTAACCCAACAACAGAGCATCGATGAACTTAATTCGACTGCAAGACCGTTATGTGACTTATCGTGAGATTTAGGTATCCTTGCGCATTAGTGAGACCACCATATATTTACTATTGCATGAGCATTTGGCCGTCAAAAAGATTTTGTTGCGTTTGATCCCTCATAATTTGACAATCGCAGTGGAAAAAGTCTCAATCGGAGTGAAAAAAGTGCTTCGAAAATTGGTTCAAACGCATGCAAAAGTGTATTGATCTTCATGAAGAATATTTTAACAATAAAGCCACTTTTGTTGATAAATAATTGTTTTTGATCTCAAATTCTGAAATATAAAAGGCAACCCTCGTAAAATATCAAGTTATTATTACTTACAGTTTTAGTTACTTATCTTTAGTTAGTCGTTACTTATTAATAAATTTTTGGACTGGCGAGTGTTGGCACTAATATGATTAAGGAAACTAACGTAAAAAATGAGAAACTAACGAGAATAAATTCACGCGTGAGTCACGGCTCACGCATGCCCGTGAAACACGCGTGAACGACCGTGAAATTTAAAATTTATAATTTCGTGTGTCTGCGTGAAATTTTGAATTCGACTTCGTAAGCGCCGTGATCATAAGAAAATTTTATTCACTAGTCCAACACTAGGGAGGAGCGCCGCTTTTGCCACGCTCTAGATACGCGCCTGCAGAAACAAGGAGCTACCACTTCACCTTTACTCTTTAACCACATGCTTCATATGGTTCTAAGAAAACTATCATCAACTGTGATCTACAGTTCAAACGATATTACAATATTTTAGACAGATGACCAGAATATCAAATAGTTTAAAGACGCAATTGACCAGCTGAATTCATCCACTGCTGAACATAGTCCTCCACATTACTTTTCTAAATGCGTAAACTTAGGTTAACAATAGTAAATTTTTGGAAATTCTCTTAATATCGTCCGTCTATTTGGTATGTTATGAGCTGCCGTGGCTCCGTGGCAAGACGGTTGTCTAAGGAGCACAGGGACGCGGGTTTGAATCCCCCCACCTCCTTCAGATTTTTATTTTCCGGTATTGTGTATTCAGCTCTCCGGTAGACTCAATTTCAAGTATTTAATACTTAAATTGAGTACCTGTTTATAGAAGAATAATAGGACCGTGCGAAACGTCACATTGACTACTTCTCTGTACCTATACGTCTATCTAGACCAGGGGTCGGCAACGCGGTGCCCGCGGGCACCAGTGTGCCCGCGAAGCAATTTCTAAGTGCCCGCCTAACCATGCGAAATTCTATTTCCGAGCCGCTTCTAGTAATAAAAGTACTGTCAAAAAGACTAGAAGTGTTATAGTTTTATAAATAAATATAATTTAATATTCATTAAATATTATTGTAAATCTTAATTTTAAAACTATTCCCAATATAGACCCAATATGAAAGAAAGCAATAATAAAAATGGTAATAGAAAATTATTGCGATGGAAATGCTACCACCCATCAATTTGCCAAACATTTTGATACATTATTGGAAGAATTTAATACTAGATTTTAAGACTTCTACGAATTGGAGGCATTTATAACATTTTTTATTAGTCCTTTTTCTGAAAGAGAGGATGATGTGACTAATAAAATCGCAACATATTTTGGTATTTCCAATAAGGAGGACTTAGAATTGGAAGTTATAAATATAACAAATGACATTGAATTAAACCACATCGTAACGAAGAAAAATTCTGGAACTTGGTGAATGGGAATAGCTACCCATTGTTGAGAAAATGTGCTCTAAAATTGAAGTCACTCTGCACGTCGACATATGCTTGTGAATGTATGTTTTCTAATATGAAATACTTAAAATCAAAATACCGAACAGGCCTCACTGACGCTCATTTGGACCAATGCCTGAGAACTGGAAATTCTACTTATGTATTACAACGAATTGGAGGAGTTACGGGGGATACCCTAAAAGTAAATTCTACATAATCTCCCTCATTATTGGCTAAACAGCAAAATTATATATAACAAAAATAGTTTATAATAAGAAAACAATTTTTTTCTATGCATTTTTTCATTTGGAGAGTTACGAGGGGCGGGGATGGCTTAAGCTAAACTTTTGAAATATCTCCATTATTATAGACGTACAAAAATGTATACTATAAAAAAAATTTATAATAAGAAAATAAATCTTTTTTGTTGTGCATACTTTTTCGATTGATAAATATTTGGGGAGTTACGAGGAGACACCCTAAAATTAAAATTTTGAAATATCACACTATTATTTACTTTATATCAAACAGTGTATGACGAAGCGTTTTCTTCTTCTTTTCAATGCAGTTTTTAATAAGAGATTTATTTGGGGAGTTATGGGGAGACCTACCTATAAACGAACTATCTAACTTATTATTTTCTTACCATTGAAAATACATACAAACTAGTGGTTAAGAATAAGATTTTCTGTTATTTTCTGTTCTACTTGAAATTGAAATATCTCATTTATCATTTACGTTACAGCAAAAATTTATATTACAAAAACCGTACGAAGTACGGGTCCACCTGCTAGTACGTAAATAAATTTAATGCTTTGATATAAAAATGTGGATAGTCTTGTTGAGTAGCATTTTTCTTTTTTTCTTTTTTTTTTCTATATCCGATAAAAATGCACAAAATACACACAATACAATCACACTCTTCTCATTTTTATCTAATAGAGCAAAAAATAAATATCAATATTTTTGGAGCCCTTATGCAACAAGGCGCCTTTGGCAGAGACCATATGGCTATAGGTTAGTTACGACAATAGGTACTCGATCCTGTCAAAACCAGGGATTGGGAGTAGGCAGAAAAATTACCGACTCCGACTCCGACTCCCGACTCCTTTCACTTGTAAATCGTAATGTATATTCGAAATGTTTAAGCCGGACTACATGTATTTTTTATATTCTTAAGTTATCACTTAAGCTCACTTTTTAATGATCGAAGTGGGCTTTTGTTAAACAAAATGATAAAAACCCTGTTTCAATCGTTCAAAGTTAATAAATTTCAATATCTAGTTCCACTGAGATTAAAGAAACAGATTATACTTACATTAAACATCTTGGGTAGCTGTTTTTATAAGTAATAGTTTTAATAAGTAATTTTCATTTCATCTTGACTTTTTGTGTCATTCTTAATAAAAAATTTCGAATGTATTAATTTTCATAAATTTTTTATTGTATTTTATATATTTTATTTTTCATAATGTCACTTTTTCCTTTTGACATTTAGATTTTGGCCACCAACAAGAAAAATGAAATAATCACGAAGCTCGCTACAACTTGAGAAAATAAAAATCCAGTTTAGTTCCGCTTAAACATATTAAACATTATACAGAAAAAGATAAAATGGATATGAGTAAAAACAAATATCTTTAGCATATCACGAGCAGTATTCATCAAATTTTAAACTGGAAAGCATGAAGGAAACCGGGTAAAACCGGTATTGAATATTTTTAATTTAATTTTTGTTCTTGAACAGAGAACAAAATGTCGTTCCTGTCTCCCTTCTTTAAAAAATGCTGGTAGTATGTTTATTTTGCTTTTATTTTCGATTTATTCTCATCCTTGATAAATATTGAATTAAAGAGACTGGAGTCGATAATTTTTTCCGACTCCCAACTCCGACTCCGACTCCTTCAAAAAGCTCCGGCTCCTCGACTCCTGACTCCCGACTCCGACTCTGACTCCCCATCCCTGGTCAAAACAAACATTTCTCTAAATAAACCAAGATCATATATTAGCAAACTACAGTGCTCCCCATAATTATGCACAGCTCCAAAAAATTAACTTAAACCTAACTACATTTAAAATACGTCACTGTATTTTAAAACAAAATACTGCCGAAAATTCCTATTCAAAATGGCAAATGGAGTAGCCGCAATAATATATCCGAAAACTGTACTTAAGGAAAGACTTATTCAGGAAATGAAAGTGAAAGGACTGTAGTGGATAGGACTTGTGACAGAGCAATTATGGTTGTCCAGCATTATTTAATAACCACCAGCTGTCGAGATTTAATAAAATCCATCTACTCGTTCAAAAATATTGACATTTATATGAAAATTAAACACCGTATCGTGTTACCCATATCAAATATTCTGTCCATTTCTACACTGATATGTCAAATGGGTTGCATAACCTATAAATAATTCCACATTGAAGTGATTGAAATCAAAAAGTTTTCTCTTTAAAAGCATTATCAAATGTAATTAATGCAAAACCAAAATTGTAAACCAATGTAACTGTTATAAAGACGCTAATAGCAGAACGCTGATGCGTCTCTAATTATAAATTTTAAAAAAGCATTATCAGAAACGAGAATTATCAAACAAGTTTGTCCAAGAGAAGATATTTAATAGAATAGTTAATACTTAGGTTGGTAGGAAGAGAAGCAATATAACTTAATGATGCCAAAGTAGGCGGTACAAAAATAGGTCCATCCTCTAGGCGGAACTGAAGATGTATCTCAAGATGTTACAGATGTGAATGCCAGAAAATCATAAAAATTATATAGAATTTTAGTTAAATTCAATTTTCAACCTTACATATAAAAGAAATCTATAAATAACATTGTAGGCTTTATCAGTTTTTTAAAGTTTATTGAAATGAAATAAGCATAGGTTCTTCAAAATTATTATTAAGAGCATAACAAAATACGGCAAGGAATTTTGGTAAAATGATCTGAAAAAAATGTTCAGTATGACATAAATGGAATTTTAAAGAGCAGCGGGAATATCAAAGAAAAAAAGTGGAATGGTTTCGGGAAATTCTAGGTGTAAATCATATTATAGTTGAAAACATAAGAACAATCAATTTGATAGCACGATTATATACGGGAAATAATGGAAATATAATAGAAAATGAAAAATTGCCGATAAAAAAAAAACTGTATAGAAGAAATGCGAAATAAGATGAACGTAAGAGGATTAAATGAAGATAAATACTGAAATAGACAACAATTGCGTTTGGATATGATTATAAACGATGTAGACCCAATTTTTATCTATCTGTTTATCCAAGATTCACTGGAAAACTGCTAGATATTTGAAATGCCAACTAACATCTTAAAATTTCTCACTTATTATTTCCTTTACAGTAAGAATATATGTAACAAAATGTTTAAAATAAAAAAGCAAATATGTGTTCAATTCATTTTGAGACATCTTCGAATAGAAAATTAAGAAATAAAGTTTTTGGGGCTAATTCAAGAAGTAATGGGGGATATAGAATTAATATTTTGAATTAAATGCACATGTTGTTCATTAAAAAAATTGGGCATTCTTCAATTGCGCATTGTACGCTATATAAAATACAGGAGAATATAATGGTTTGGGCATAAAGAGCAAAAATATGGCATTCAAAATTCACAAAATTAACTCCATTGGAGAAAAGAAGCAAAGAAAGACCAAGGAAGAAATTGAAGGATGAAGGACTGTTCTCAGTCCTTCATCCTTCAATAGGAATCAGAAATTGGTAAATTGCCTGTAAATATAGAAAGCCCTGCGGCAAAGATGGATGCAGGGAGAGAGATTAAAGAATTTGTAATAAAAATACAATTTTTTTATTCGCCTCCCCTGTACATTTCCAAGGTTCTAATATTTTATTTTATACAAAATAATATAGACATCTTTTTATCGACCGCCAACATATATAAGGGAGGTATTGTGATCATACCAATTTTGACGTTTCGAGATTTTGAAGGATCTCCACGAATTGAGGTCCCTACACAACGTTTTGACTATTTTTAGCATGATGTCTGTCGGTCTGTCTGTCCGTCCGTCTGTCTGTCTATCCGTCTGTCCGTCTGTCCGTCTGTCCGTCTGTCGGTCTGTCCGTCTGTCTGTCCGTCTGACCGTCTGTCTGTGTACACGTGCAGAGCAAATTCGACTAGAAGGATTTTTATGAAACTTCATATTTAAGCTTCTGCCGTCAATAGCACGAGTTGATAAACTTTTGGTAAAAATCGGTTGGCTAAAAATGGGAGTTTACTCGTGTCGATTTTAAGATTTTTGCGAATATTTCACAACAGAAAAATATCTAGAAAAAATTTATTAAACAAAAGTTGCTATAAAAGTAATAACTAATAACTTTTATTTGAGACGTTTTTTGATAAAACGAAAAATTTTGAATAATTTCTGTAAAATTTTTCGAAATTTTTCTCAATTTATATGTAACGTCTCAATTTTTTCATATTTATATGTAACGTTTCTATGGTCATGATAAATAATATCTCTGTTAGAAAATATGAGGTCAAATTATTTCTACTCTGCTGCTAGAATCTAATTTATATAAGTACTTTATGATGGCGGTCGGTCCTGTGGTGGCTACAGCTGATTTTTTTATATATTCTCGCAAAATTAATTATATATAATACGTAATTATACAGACAGGGGGAGGGGATCAACCCATCCTCCCCTGGATCAACCCTTGAGTCATGGCAGGATAATATAGTATAAACTAAGACCCAAATAGGGTTATAATGCTACAGGAAGAAGAAGACATTTTTTCATTAAGATATTTCGGGAACTATGACCCATTGCGTTATTTTTCCACAACCCCTTTGAAAGTACGAATACCTCAGATAGTACAGAATTTCTTTTAAAAAATTTAATCAAAAATAATAATAATTGTTTTCAATATTTTCGAGTGGACCTAAACAATAAATTTTCTAGTATACAATCTGGAATATAGCAATATCTATTTTAAAAGAAAGATTTTTAACACCAGTAATATTGTTTTACAAAAATGCAACTTGAAACCGCAGAGATCAAAAGGTAGCTCAAAAAAGAAATACTGTCTAAAACTGGGTCCAGATTAGCGAGCCCTATTCTGTAATGTAACACGCCGTGATTTTGTTGCGAACACAAAGGAGTTCACTGAATTTGGTTGGACGCATTCGAGGTAGTTTTGACGCTCGCAAGCATGGATGTTTGACAAAGTTTACATAACCTAGAGAAGATAGTACAAGTTTGTTAATAAATGTTTCGAAAGCAGTTTAGCTTCTTCAAGATTTTTTGTGTGTTGTATATATTATACATGTGGAGTTTTAACAAGAATTTAATAAAACTACAATGTAAAGTTTATCCTATCCTAACATATCTTAACCCAATAATGTCCGAGTAATTTTTTCTACGAAACTTTGCATAAAATGAGTTACTCTGTATTTAGAATACCCTCTAACTGATATTGAATTTTTTGGTTACGTTGCATGATCTACTCTCGGACCGTTCACAGTAAATTTGCAATACGTTCGCGCCACATTGTTTTCTACCGAGCATTACGTTACGTGGTACATTACAGGATCGACTCGCTAATCTAGACTCAGCTTAAGATAAATAGCTTGAATTTGTTTATTGAATTTATTCAGGTCGATCCATTTGTTTATGCTGACCTTCCAAAATAGCATAACCTTGGAGATAAAAGAAAAACAAAGAAGATAGCTTGGTAACTCCATACACAAACCTATAATAAAAGTTTTTCATATCATACTTGCAAGTGGAAAGCAATGTAAAAATGTCCTGTTAGATAGATTCAAAGTCGGTACAAAATTCGACGATTAGATTGTTGTTGAGAAACTTGTAATCTGCGGTGTTTCTCCTATCCTTGACTAATCATGCATAATTTTTACCGACCGCCAACATATATAAGGGAGGTATTGTGGTCATACCGATTTTGACATTTCGAGATTTCGATGGATCTCCACGAATTGATGTCTCTACATAACGTTTTGACTATTATTAGCATGATGTCTGTCTGTCCGTCTGTCTGTCTGTCCGTCTGTCCGTCTGTCCGTCTGTCCGTCTGTCCGTCTGTCCGTCTGTCCGTCTGTCCGTCTGTCCGTCTGTCCGTCTGTCCGTCTGTCCGTCTGTCCGTCTGTCCGTCTGTCCGTCTGTCCGTCTGTCCGTCTGTCCGTCTGTCCGTCTGTCCGTCTGTCCGTCTGTCCGTCTGTCCGTCTGTCCGTCTGTCCGTCTGTCCGTCTGTCCGTCTGTCCGTCTGTCCGTCTGTCCGTCTGTTCGTCTGTCCGTCTGTCCGTCTGTCCGTCTCTCCGTCTGTCCGTCTGTCTGTCCGTCTGTCCGTCTGTGTACACGTGCAGAGCAAATTCGGCTGGAAGGATTCTTATGAAACTTCATATTTAAGCTTCTGCCATCAATGGCACGAGTTGATCAACTTTTGGTAAAAATCGGTTGACTAAAAATGGGAGTTTACTCGTGTCAATTTTAAGATTTTTGTGAATATTTCACTAAGAAAAATATTTCGAAAAAATTTATTAAACAAAAGTTGCTATAAAAGTAATAATTAATAACTTTTATTTGAGACGTTTTTTGATAAAACGAAAAATTTCGAATAATTTTTGTAATATTTTTCCAATAAAGTCTCAATTTTTTCATACTTATATGTAACGTTTCCATGGTCATGATAAATAATCTCTCTGTTAGAAAATATTAGACCAAATTATTTCTCTGCTGCTAGAATGTATTTTATATAAGTACTTTATAATGACGGTCGGTCCTGTGGTGACCACAGCTGATTTTTTTATTAATATAAATATTCGCCCATGTATCGCTAATTCAGGCGCCCCGACCTGGTGCCCGATCAGATCATAGCTTGGGCCGTCACTGAACCAAATACATATGTCCTAAGTTAGCTAATTTAGAGAATTGAGAGATCAAGGCATGTCAGCACACTTGTCTCTGAACAGATTGAGGGCGGTTTTAAAATTAAGTCATTTTGGTGGGGATATAATGACGTCACAAAAATCGTCTTAACACAAGTGGAGTTATAGTGCATATCTACTTAGTGACACTTTAGTACGCCACTTAGCGAGCAGTTTATTAGATTAACGCGATGTATAAACAAACATTAATATCAATTTTAACAATTTAAACGCGTTACTGAAAACAATCTGTAGCCATAGTTAGTAATTAAATTATACAGATACATTTTAATTACAAGTGACAGATGTGTTCAAAATATTTTTCATAATAATATAACTAATGTATCTATTCAAATTTAGTTGACGACTTGTAACTAAAATAGGGGAAATTAATTAATTATAATTAAACAGTTGGACGCTAATGAATTGTGCATATATTTGGTATTTCACGTTGAATATTGTTTACATATTTTACGGTTGTTTAAAATGTTGAGTGGATACGGTAGTTTGCCCAGGGTTACACCGTACACCAGTGCTCCAAACAACGAATGCCGGCCAATTGCTCGGGAAAATGCTAGACAATTCACTGTTAGCAATTTACTCAGGCTCAAGCAAAGCAAAGGATATCCAGATGCTGATAAACATGAAGGTATGCATTAACATGACAGAGGTAAATACCAAAGTAGTGTAACTCACATTTTGTTCATTTCGAAGAACTAAACCCGTTTTACTAAAATTCACCATATTAAATTACATATTAATTTAATCCAAATTTGTATTTAACAGATTTGTAGTTTGTACTACCACATGTAATTTTTTCTGAAAACATGACTTACATCATTTTGATTTTAAACACCTCATATATTTAATGCTACGTATAACCCACAGAGCTTATACAAAAGTAATAATATGAAATAAAATTAGTAACAATCTATAAATCAAATTTTTAACCAAATTTTTATCTATCTAATAGATAGAGCCCTGCGCGGATACATTTATCTGCATCCGCATATCCAGGATCCGCATCCGCAGCCTTTGTAAATATAGATATCCGCATCCGATCCGCATCCGCAAACATATCCGCGCAATCCGCACAACAGGATTTGCTGTCTGTTTGGAAATAACAAACATGTTTCGTCTTATATGCCAAATACGCTCAACACTGATTTTTTTAAAATTTTATCACATTACATATAACTATCATAGATCCAGAAATATGTTTTCTATCTGATGTCGTACTGAGATTATATAGATTAAAAAATCAGCTGTGGCCACCACAGAACCGACCGCCATCACAAAGTACTTGTATAAATACATTCTAGCAGGAGAGTAAAAATAACTTGGCCTAATATTTTCTAACAGAGATATTGTTTATCATGACCATGTAAACGTTACATATAACAAATTCCATTTTTTTTTTTTTTGTTTTATCAAAAAATGTTGTTGCTTTTATAGTAACTTTTGTTAAATACATTTTTTCTAAATATTTTTCTGTTGTTAAATATTCGCAAAAATCTTAAAATCGACACGAGTAAACTCCCATTTCTAGTCAACCGATTTTTACCAAAAATTGATCAATTCGTGCCATTGACGTCAAAAGCTTAAATATGAAGTTTCATAAAAATCCTTTTAGCCGAATTTGCTCTGCACGTGTATACAGACAGACAGACAAACAGACAGACCTACAGACATCATGCTAAAAATAGTCAAAACGTTATGTAGGGACCTCAATTCGTGGAGATCCATCGAAATCTTGAAATGTCAAATTCGGTATGATCACAATACCTCCCTTATATATGTTGGCGGTCGGTAAAAAGAAAAATGTAAATTACAATTATTTGACTTTTTTTTTAATTAAGTTTTTATAAAATGCAAAACTATACAGCAATATCTCAGAAACTTAATTACTGATAATTTACTAGGTAATATCGCTTTTAATGTCTACATCAAGTTGAGTCTTGTCACTTGTCCAAAAGCTGTTCATCAAGGAAAATACCCTTTCCATAATTTTTTTTACCGACCGCCAACATATATAAGGGATGTATTGTGATCATACCGATTTTGATATTTCGAGATTTCGATGGATCTCCACGAATTGAGGTCCCTACATAACGTTTTGACTATTTTTAGCATGATGTCTGTCAGTCTGTCTGTTCGTCCGTCTGTCCGTCTGTCCGTCCGTCCGTCCGTCTGTCTGTCTGTGTACACGTGCAGAGCAAATTCAGCTAAAAGGATTTTTATGAAACTGCATATTTAAGCTTTTGACATCAATGGTACAATTGATCAACTTTTGGTAAAAATCGGTTGACTAGAAATGGGAGTTGCTCGTGTCGATTTTAAGATTTTTGCGAATATTTAGCAACAGAAAAATATTTACAAAAAATTTATTTAACAAAAGTTGCTATAAATGCAATAAAACTAAAATTTCGAAAAATGTTTGTAAAATGCTTCTCAATTTTTTCGTACTGACATGAAACGTTTCCATGGTCATGATAAATAATATCTCTGTTAAAAAATATTAGGCCAAGTTATTTCTACTCTACTGCTAGAATGTATTTTATATAAGTACTTTATGATGGCGGTCGGTCCTATGGTGGCCACAGCTGATTTTTTTAGTTTAAATTTTGTAAAAATAATTTTAGTTGAAATGTATTAAAAATAAATATTGAAAATAAGTACCTTTTCTATAATTAGGGATAATTCAGGACAAAAAATCCGAATTCGGGACAAATATTGCCTCCTATGGACAAATATGGTCACCTTAATACTAGGAAGCTGTATCTTATTTTTTCGGCCTCATATTTGGTTCCCACAAGTTCAAGAGAATTATAAGTAGAGCCCTGCAAATTCGCGGATATCCACGGATTACCCGCGGATATCCGTCATTTTTCTGCGGATGCGGATAAATTATCGTTTAAATCATGCGTATGCGGATTATATATCATATCCGTTTATCCGCAATATCCGTGTGGACATAAAATCTTCGGTTGGACGCCTCTTCCTACAGAAGACGCGTTTAGAACCCCAAAAATGTATCGCTGGCATTTATTTGTATTGTGCTTATTGCAAGAGTGAAATAATGATACGATACGGCACTTTTTACTTTTTTTACGCTTACTTAAATAGTTATAGTAAAGTTTATATAACAGTCGTAGATACAACTATTTCTTTGGATTTATTGAGTTTATTACTTTAAAAATAATTATGTATATTTTTACTAATAAATATTAGTAAAAATTAACCATGGTAATTTTCCACATTTAAAAACAGAGAAGCTCATATCAAATTTAAAAAATAAAAATATCATAAAATTCTTGAAATCAGCATATAACTATCTTTTAATAATAGGATAAATTTAAGAATTTAGTTTTATTATTAAAAACTTATTTTTTTTAATTTGCTGATCTTATAGGACATTCCTTGTTATTTATTGGTCATAAATGTGTAAAATGTATTTCTAAATATCGCTGCTCTAAAATAATAGTGGGATATCTTAAAAAACTAAGTTTTGAGATATTGCTGTTTTACAGTTTTAAAGTTTTAAAGTATTAAAGTTTTAAAGTTTTAAAGTTTTACATTTTATATAAACTTGGTTTAAGAATCGAATAATTGTAATTTCCATCTTTATTTTTTAATCTATATAATCTCAGTACGACGTTAGATAGAAAACATATTTCTGGACCAAGTAATATTAATGTGATAAAATTAAAAAAAAATTTAGTAGTGTTTTAAAACAGCGATATGCCAAATAAGGCGAAACATGTTACATGTTTCCAAACAGATAGCAAATCCTGTGCAGATCGTGCGGATATTTTTGCAGATGCGGATCGGATGCGGATTTAATATTTACAAACGCTGCAGATGCGGATCTGGTGCGGATCCTGTCTATGCGGATGCGGATTGGATGCGGATACAGAAAAACGTATCCGCGCAGGGCTCTAATTATAAGACAATATCCGCAAAAAATCAATTACTGTCTAGCTGTTTGTCTGTCTGTTCGAGATTCACACAAAACGACTCCACATATTTTCACGTAATTTGGTATGATGATTGAGTAAAACAAGGATTCGAGTTTGGCATCACAAAACTTTCATTCTAAAGAGGTGTTGTGGGGTTAAAACTAAATAACTTATTATCTCCCTTATTATTGACTTGTATATAATAAGAAAAAAAAATTATTTTAGTTCAATGCTTTTTTCAATTGGATGAAAATTTGGGGAGTTACGAAGAGGCACCCTAAAACTAAACTTTTGAAATATCTCTCTTATTATTGACTCAACAGCAAAAACGTATTAGACAAAAATTGTTTATAATACGAAAACAAATGGTTCTTGTTCTCTACTCATTCGATACATTTAAGGGGTAACGGGAGGACACCTTAAAACTAAAAAAAAAAAACTTAATCACTAATATTTGTGAAAGAATAAGTGCTTTTTTATCCACCCAATTTTTTAAATTACTTTATTAATTACGTGAAAGGTTCCCAGAAACCGTTTGCGCTTCGGCCCCCAGTGTAAGTAAATATGGCCCTGGTAGCGGAAAGTTAATGGGCTGCAAGTGGTTAACGGTTAGCGGGTAATTAACGGGTAGCGGATAATTAAGGGTTAGCGGGTAATTAATGGGTAGTGGGTAATTAACGGGTAGCGTGTAATATCTGGTTAATTGTGCCGGGTATCCAGTTCCATAAATTTTTATTTTTGTCATTCCTAGTATCTATCGTGTAAATACAGAATTAGGTGTATTATACCAAATCGACAGCCACATTTAAACTAACGATAAATGAAGAACTCATAAGAATGAAAGCCGAGAAGTTCTAAAAACCAAATATTACGAGAAATAATAATAAAAATCCACGATGGAGATTTGAACTTCCGTCGCCCATTGAGAAAGCCCATTGATCGGCAACTAGAAAAGTAAATATAGAGACAAAAGAGCTAGCATGTATAGCATGTAGGTATATAAGATACCTGGAAAGAACTAATGCGATAAATAAAATTGCAGGACTGTATATAAGTCAGGCCAAAAGCAACATGACTGACTGTGTCCAAGAGAAGACAGCGATAGATAAAGAAATTATAATGATACAAACAAAATTGTTTTCTCTTTCTCTCTTTATCTGTCATCTACCTGTATTTCTCTTCTTGAGCAATTGTAGCTTCAGGTATCTATATATAAATATTTTCGCCATCTCTTCTATTAGTTGACTTACCAACTGTGATGGGGTCTTTCTATGGGCCGACGGCTGTTTTCTCTTTCTAATTCTATTTACCATTCTGTCAAGTTTCATCTATATCAGAAATAAATAATTGAATCAGTAATATGATTTTATTTATTGATATTTACACCACTTTTCATACTTGAGAAAAACGATATAACCTATACTGTTCAATTCAACTTGCGTAATAAGATCATACTACTATTGTTGTTTAAGTCGAACTTTTTAATCATTTCTGATAAAATGTTATTTAAACTGAATTACTACCGTACTGCTACTGTATCGGTCATGACCATATACATTTTAGAAAAGAAAGTGCAAATATGTTTGCTTTTATTTCAATTTAATTTGGATATTTGAATTAATATCGTGATAATAACGAATTACACCGGTCAACAGGAATTTTCAGTCTGGGTTCAGCATATCTGATTTTTATTTCTTCTACATTATTAATTAAAGAAAAAATAGTTTTACCCGAAAAAGTTTTTGTAGCTATCAGAATGCAATTACGGATTTTAAGAAAATTTCCCTTTTTCAGACCTTTATTGTATGTAAAAATAATACAAACTTTTATTATGAATTTGAATCAGTTTTATTTACAAGAAAACCATTCGAAACAAACAACTACTGTAACAAAATATATAAAAAAGTTTAGAAATGATTATTTTTCGTATTTCTTCTGTGATTGTATGGACTTTCTCGTATTAGCCCGCAAATATAGTCCCCCATAATACTCT
The DNA here is from genome assembly GCA_963971575.1 of Liopterus haemorrhoidalis. Lineage (NCBI taxonomy): Eukaryota > Metazoa > Arthropoda > Insecta > Coleoptera > Dytiscidae > Liopterus > Liopterus haemorrhoidalis. Next base: position 18,942,732 of record OZ020615.1, on the reverse strand, counting down.
CATTGTATTGTCCCTGATAACGATGTTCAAAGTCCATCAAGTCTTGATGAAAACGTTCACCTTGTACTTCCGAATAGGTTCCCATGTTATCTTTAAATTGGTCCAAGTACGCATGTAACATATGCACTTTAAGGGACATTCTGCAACCCATGAGTTTAAAGTTATCAAGCATAGTTGCAATAAACTCTTTCTAATTGTCTGCTCTGTTGTTTCCGAGAAAACCATGAACCATTGCTTTCAGGTTTTTCTTTCATGAGTATTGAGAATCTGTGAAAATTCGTCACTGGTCATTATTTTCTTTATTTGTGGTCCGACAAAAATAAAGGTAGCAAGGATATTTAGTATAACCGCCTATGCAAGGCGGTCTGAATCTCATGCATTCCTTCTGACTGGCGTCTTTCCATAGACAGTTCTACAAAAAGTTTAAAAGCTGTCCTTCTTCACAATGGAAATAAATTTCCATCTCTTCCTTTGGCTCATTCCGTAATGCTCAAAGAAAATTACGAAAGTGTGAAAATGGCGCTTGAGAGTTTAAAGTTTGATGAGTACACCTGGCCAGTGATAGGGGATTTTAAGATGGTTGGATTTCTGATGGGATGCATTCCTATCAGAAATCCGACCATTCTCTTGTTTTGATAAATTCGCCGCAAATATAGCAGGATGAGTCTACCTCGTGTTTACAACTTTTTGACATAATTTTTGGATCTGCCGCCACACAAAATGGGTTGTATCGCTGCAAGGCGCATGCGCATACCGACTATGAACCACGTAAGTGAAATGCCACATGCTTTCCACCCGCTCGTCCCCACCCTTATTTAATATAACGCGCTTCTCCTTATATGGTCATAAAAATAAATAAATATATATTGATCGTTGTAAAATGTACAAAAGCAAAGTTTTTCAAAAATAAACGAAGGTTTTATTATTTTTCGATACAAAGAATCAGAAAATACTCATTAAAATAAAGACCCAAAAAAAAATATTTTTTTTTGTTGACCTGTGTTATAATTTGAAATATAATCATGAATAACAAACATATGTACAAGCCCTTGCCAGGAACTCGGAACTTATGATACACTAGGTCGTAATTTAAAAAGTTGCCTTAAATATTCGTGGGGCCTTTGACTAGGACTACGACGGCGACTATTTATCTCCAGACGGGTCAAAATTGAATTTGAAATTTTGCAGCTTTAAATCGCGGGTCAATTATATAATGGATAAATAAAAAATTGACGCTTTAGGGTGTAAATATTTGAGTGGAATCCCATTCAAATCTCGTTAACTACACCTGAGCTAGCGGCCTTGTGCATGACGTATATAGTACAGGTATACAAGTAATAGTAGAATTCCACCTCGCTATTTTACCATATTTGTCGATTTCCCTACCCTGTTTCGTGAATGCACTTGCTTAGACCCAACCTTAGCTATCTTAGAATCGGCGGAATATTCAAAGCTACAAAGATCTTCTTTTGTACGGGTCACTGTATGATCCGCGAGTCTTACGTTCGCCATCACTGAACTAGGATATGCAAGGAAGTAAAGGAAATGACATTACATTTTTTTTTTTTTTTTATTCATCTCCAAGTATATTTACAATCTGTTTTATACAAACAATAAGTAAATGGTTTGACTAATTGTAGTATAACATGGGTGGATTATTGTTCAGTAACAATATCCTAAATGTAACTTAATACATAATTGTATTATTGCTTAGAATTAGGCCTCGTCTATAAAAGTTCCACAACCCAGTGCATATACATATCCATAGGTTCCACAAGGGTTTCGCTGAACTGAACATCTGTTTGTAATAAACAGAACAAACAGAATACTGTGTTTTTATGCTATGGCTGGGCTATGTATCCATTATAAACGTGGCTATAAACTTATACACTAAAGATTTAACAAACTAAAACCTATCGACTAAATCTAACGGCGAGTATCTTTGTAACCTCCTAACAACTTCACTGTTATCCAAGAGTGATATCGCGAGAGAGTTGGGGTGATTTTCCAACCTACTCATGTATTTTTTGCTATATCGTGAAATTTCTTCAGTTACTGTTGGCATAAAGAGGTCACTGTGTATGATATCGTTTGATACAAACCAAGGTGCATTCGTTATAGCCCGTAGGGTTTTCGACTGGAATCTTTGAATTTTATTGATATTGGATTTACTAGCAGTACCCCAAAGCTGTAAACCATAGGTCCAGATTGGTTTCAAAATAACTTTATATAATAGTAATTTGTTATCCAAAGAAAGTTTTGAATGTTTCCCCATTAGCCAGTAATAACTCTTAAATTTTAAGGCTAATTGTTTTCTTTTCGCAGAAATGTGATCTTTCCATGTAAGTCTTTTGTCTAAATGCATACCGAGGTATTTCGCGGAGTCTGAGATTGGCAAATCTTGGTTGTTTAATTGGACTGGTGGGCAGGTCTCTTTTTTGGTAGTAAAGGTAACGTGTACAGATTTTGATTCATTAGCTTTAATTCTCCATCTTTTAAGCCACGCTTGAGTATCATTTAGGGACTCTTGGAGGAATTGGGATGCTTGGACTGGATTTTCGTGTAGTGCAAGTATTGCCGTATCGTCGGCGAAGGTAGATATGATTGTCTTACGTGACACTGGCAAATCTGAAGTGAAAATCAGATAAAGAATTGGTCCGAGTACGCTTCCTTGGGGCACACCTGATAATATAGGGGTGAGGTTACTAAGCTCACTTCTAAACTTTACTTGAAAGTGTCTTTCAGAGAGATACGATTTTAATATTCTATAATATGTATCAGGTAGGTACTTTTTAAGTTTGTATAGCAACCCAATGTGCCATACTTTATCAAAGGCTTGAGAAATATCGAGAAACGCTGATGAGCAATATTTTTTGGTTTCAAGGGCTTCGTTTATAATGCTAACCACCCGATGTACTTGCTCGACTGTACCGTGTTTGTTTCTGAAACCGAACTGGTGGTCTGGTATTAAATCGTTTTTATGTAATACCGGTTGAAGCCTTTTAAGTAGTGTTTTTTCAAATAATTTTGACATAATTGGCAGAAGGCTAATAGGTCTATAAGATGCAACTAGTTCCGGAGATTTACCCGGCTTCGGTACGAGGATAATATGAGCAAGTTTCCACTGTGTTGGGAAATACCCAGTTCGAAAAATGGCGTTAAAAATCATAGTAATTAATTTAAAACCCTGATTTGGCAATTCTCGGAGAACTTTACCTGTTATGAGATCATATCCAGGAGCTTTCTTTGGATCTAACTGTTGGAATATAAGCTTTTTTATTTCTTTACTTTTAACTGGTTTGATTTGTGGGGATAGTTGTAATGGAGTATCAAGATATTCAAGAATGTCTTTTTCTTCTACTGGTGAAATTTCTCTGGGGAGGGGTGTGAATACTTTTGTCAGGTGCTGTGCAAAAGTATCAGCCTTTTCTCTATCGCTTCTGGCCCAACAACCGTTATCTTTTCTGATTGGTGGTATAGTTAATTTAGGTATTTTTAGCTTTTTTGTGGCTTTCCAAAGAGAATAATCAGTACTTTTAGTAGCAGACAAATTTTCAAGATATTTTGAAAAGAATTCATTTTTCGTTTCCCACATCATGCGTTTTAATTCTGACGTAGCTTTATTTAATATGGTTTTATTTACAGGTGTCCTGTTATTTTGCCATATTCTTCTAAGTTTGCGTTTATTCGCTATTGCTCTTTTGATTTCTTCAGGATAATAGTTAGTGCTTGCTTTAATTTCAATATCGGGAGTTGCGGTCCATGAAGCTTTTTGAATTAGGGATGTCAAATGTTCTACTGCTTCGTCAATATCTAAATTTGATTTTAAGGGCATATTTAGATTAAGTTTGTCGTTTAAAATATCTCTAAATTTTTCCCAGTTTGTCTGATGGTTAAACAAACTTGGCAGTTTTTCAGCTTTTTGGCAATTAGCAGTGTAGGAAACAAGGACAGGAGAGTGATCAGATGAAAGATCGAAGCAAGATTTTGCGTTTAAGTATGATTGGGCTATACCTTTGACCACACAAAAATCTAACAAATCGGGTATTTTTTTCCTATCGGTTGGCCAGTAAGTGGGTTCGCCAGTGGATAAGTGAGAAAAATTATTTTGATTTATAGTTTTCAATAACTGACGACCGCGTGGCGTTATCACTCTTGAACCCCAATGGTTGTGTTTAGCATTGTAATCACCGCCTGCTATAAATCTATTACTCAGGCTATCAAAGAAATCTTGGAAATGTTCCGCGGTGATATTGTGTTTAGGAGGACAATATACTGCTGATATAGCAAAAGGACCTCTTACATCGTCAATCATGATGCTGGTTGCTTGAAGATAATTTTTATCATATTTTGCCAGTTCATAATGTTTTATTTTATTTCTTACAATTATTGCTGTTCCTCCATGGGCATTCCCATCTGGATGGTTAGTTGCATAGATTGAATACTGCGCCAAATTGAAGTACGACTTACTTGTAAAATGCGTTTCCGATATTAATATAACTACCAGATCATGATTGTAGATGAAGAATTTTAACTCTTGGCTATGCAGAGCCAAGCCGTTGGCATTCCATAATGCAACTTTAAGTGAAAGCTCCATTAGGCAATTTTAGACACTAGGGTTGTTAACAAGTTTAACATTGTATCCATCCGCTGCATGAGAGTTATCATCATGCTTTCTAGCTTGTTGCTTGGTGGGGTGGGATGGGTAGTATTTTGGAGAGAGTTGTTTTCATCTTGCCTTTGCTGACTGGCTGCTTGTGCCATTTGGCTATAAGATACTCCTGGTTTCACCAGGGACGGGGATGGACCCAGACTAGGGCTCCAGTTATTTCGTGGTGCGGGTGGGGCATTATTTACCTGCTTGGGTCTCAAGGTTGGATATTTCCGGTTCTGCATCTCTTTGTAGACGGTACAACCTTTATAGTTGGCGGGGTGTATGCCACTGCAAAGAGCACATGTTGGTGGAGCGTCTGCTGCTTTAGTGCATTCTTTTGTTGCGTGGTTCTTTCCACACCTAACACACCTTGCTGGCCGGAAGCAGTAGGTTTTTGTGTGTCCGTACCTCTGGCAGTTCATACACTGAACAATTTGTCGTTTTGTATGGGGGGGCTCAAAGACAACTCTGGTGTGCAACAGTGTTTTTATATCGTACACTTCTTTATTGTTGCTCGCCGGTGCCAAGTCCACAAAGAACATAGATAGTGGAGTTCTAGTGACCCTATGTTCGATATTATGGATGTTCGTTACGGTGTGACCGTGTTTTTGTATTTCATCCTTAAGGTCTAGAATGTCAACAGAGTAGTGAATATTGCGCAGAACTACTCTATAACGCCGTTCTTGTTTCAATTGGTAAGTGTGAAACGCTGTTTTCTCTTCACGGAGTTTGTTGACAATTTTCCTGAAGCTGTCTGAGGATTGACACTGCACTTTCACTTGGTCTTTGCCAATAAGTTTACACTTGTAATCACTTTTAGCAACTGTGTCCAGAAGGTCCGTCAAATTTTGGTAATTTGTAACACCTGGTATAAGTACTGGTGGAGGTTTAATTTCCACAGTCTCATCTTCTGTTGGAACATTGGTCAGCGTTTGGAAGCGATTTTGTATAACAGTAGTGGCTGGCCGGTTTCGCTTTTCTTGAGGTCTGGTTTCAGGTGATAGTGGATTTGCTAACCTTTTCCTCGAATCTACTAGGGTCCACGAAGGGTCTTCGTCCTCGTGAGGAACTCTGGGAGTTTTGCGCGTTTTGCATTATTTGTGCGTTTTGCGCTTCGTTGGATTCAGCCATTACATCTGTACGCAAAAGCGTACAGATATAAATATTTTTATTTCAATGAGCCAATTATGTTTTGGTCAGTGACAATAATCCGATTAGATAATTAATGAGGTGCTTAATTATCTGCTAATTAAGTACTGATAAGAGAGCTCGGAGAAACACGTCCGAACGCTATGACTGCCTCGATGAGACTATATTACATATTTAACTCAATAATTAATATCTGTCCGGTATGTAGGATTTTTAGAAATTTGAGAGCTGGTTATAGGTTACCATGACAACATAAGATGGCGGAACACTAAATAATTGTCGGTTATTTGTAAATTAAGTAGATATGACCAATCGGCTAAACCTAGAGAGTTGAAATTTAGCATGCTTATTCAACTCTTTGACCCGCACATAGGAAAAATACTAAAACATCTAAAAACATATCACCCTAAAAATATAAACAAATATGTGCCCGTCGAAAAAAAAATATATTTTTTTTAAATTCTGAGTAGGGTATCAGATAAAAGCCCTTAGTTCGTAGATTAACGATCAACAGTTTATTTTTGCAAAATAAATTATTTAGATGCGATTTTTGCCAAAATTGTGTAAAAAAAGTTTTGTCCCACATCCGGTTGCCAAGAACTAAAAATCTGAAAAAATTCTAAGTAATGTATATTAGTGTGAACCGGAATAGTACAACAGGATTTTTGATCAGATTATGTTTTCGGAAAATAACGAATATTTTGTGTTTTTTTGGTTGACGGTGTACAGAAGTTATAGTTATGTAACACACTAGACTGAAAGACATATCCTGATCTAATGGTTAGCTTGCTTGCCTACTACGCATCAAACTTAGGTTCCCTCCCGGCCAAAGAAGACAATTTTATTTTTTGATTTTTTTTTTCCATATTTATTTTGTTTAAATTATTTTATCAAAATTCTAGTTATATTTTGGCAAATGTTGCATTTAATATTTAAGAGCGTAAATTTAATAACCAGTTGGAATGTTGGAATTATATTTTCATTCTGTGAGTAATATATACGAAACCAAAGGGGCGGAGCATATGACAGTCAATGGAAGCCATAGGCGCAATTTTTAAAATTTTAATGAACCTTGCTATATAACAAAATACTGCACATATTTAGAAACCTAAATAATGGTATTAGGTATTCGAATTAAAATAACAAAAAAATATTTTAACATAAAATTTGTTTTTAAAGCTCTTAGATTAACATACGATAAATTATTTTAAAAATGTCGTTAATTTTGCCGTGATTACTACAAAGCAAAATTTGTCGTACACACGCAGCATGCCGCCTGCACTTATTATATATCTGCGGAACCCTGAAATGTGGGCTAAACCTAGAGAGTTGAAATTTGGCATGCTTATACAACTCTTTGACCCGCACATGGGAAAAATACTAAAACATCTAAAAAACACATCCCCCTAAAAATATAAACAAATATGTGCTCATCGCAAAAAAATATTTTTTTATAATTCTGAGTAGGGTATCAATTGAAAGCCCTTGGTACGTGGATTAACTTATTAATTATTTTATCTTATTAATTACCCTTATACCGTCATTTTGTCGTCTGTCTGTCTGTCTGTTCGGTAAAAATTGTAGCCAAACGGCTAAACCTAGAGAGTTGAAATTTGGCATGCTTATACAACTCTTTGATCTGCACATAGGAAAAATACTAAAACATCTAAAAAACATATCCCCCTAAAAATATCAAAAAATATATGCGATCAAATTTTAATTTTTGCAAAATAAATTATTTTCAAGCGAGTTTTGCCAAAATTGTGCAAAAAAAATTTTTGTCCCACACCCTGTAGCCCAGATGGTTTAAACTAAAAATCTGAAATAATTCTAAGTAATGTACATTGGTGTGAACCGGAATAGTACAACAGGAATTTTTGATCAGATTATGTTTTTGGAAAAAAACGCATTTTTTGTGTTTTTTGGCTAATAAAGTACACAAGTTATAGCTTTGTAACACGCTACACTAGAAGGTGTATGCTGGTCTAGTGGTTATGACGCTGGCTTTTCACCCACCCAACTCGATCCGAAAGGGATCGAACCCTGCAAGAAGAGACAATATTAGTTTTTGTTTTTTTTTTTTGAATTTTTATATTGTTTAAATAATTTTTTTTAAATTATATTTTGGCAAATGTTACATTTAATTTTTAAAAGCGTAAATTTAATAACCAGTGGAAATTATAATAAATTATAATTTAATTCTGTTTATAATGAACCTTGCTATATATAAAAAAAAAAAAATGGTATTAGGCGTTCGAATTATAATTAACAAAAAAAATATTTTAATATAAAATTTGTTTTGGCATCCCAAATAATCATCATTCACTTACTAAATACCTGCAAAACCCTGAAATGTGTGAAAATTCACACTTCACATCAATTTTTTATGATTATTTAGATTAATGTTAGTTGAGATGAAATAATTTGCAAAAATATTTTCATTCACTCATGTTTTTCAGTTACGTATTTTATAAACTGAAAGTGCACATATGATAATTTTTGACATTGATAGTTGATTACCATGTCAACACTTTACGCAATAGTGCTTAAAAGTGTAATTTTAAACGATGGAAGGCGTGCATTAAGTGCCCACTTTACGCACGGTGGTAGACAAACGTCTTTAAGGAAACGGAGTAAATCAGTAAGACATGTAAGATCCTTAAGTAAAGCTCCTTGCTAACAACATCATCAGATGCACTTTGTAGAGGCACTATGTTCCATTGGACAGTAACAGCAGCACATATATATATAATCGTGCAATTTTCCTGTAACTTTCCTAGTGATTTATTACGAATACTTAAAGCAATAAATCACTAGTGTGATCTGCTCATGCAGTCCAGCGAAAGAGTCGTTCAAACGGCCAGCGGTGTTATCTGAACTGTACGATCTTGTATAGATTATTGCAGCATCCCAGTAGTAGCTCGACATCAAAGACACCCTTTGTCCTATGTGAAATGTGATATGTCAACGGTCGGCCGACATCACAACTAGCTACAGTAACATGGAAATTAATTCCTTATAAATTCTGACTTGTTTTTGCGTGCTATGAAATTATTCGTAGAATGGTGTATATAAAAAACTTGAATGACAACAACGCTTGCGAAAATTTTATTCAGAAAATTTATTATTGTTGTTACACTGAGATTATAATACAGTTTATATTTACAATGACCATATGTTCTTTGTTATGGAGAACAATCATATATTGGAGAATCCTCCACATGTATTTCAATTTCTGACATTTTTATTGGTTATTCAAAATAATCACAGTAAAAATCCTGAAATCCCGATCGGAAAATGAGTCGAACAGAATCGGTGATATTAATATTTTTTTTTTTTTTTTAAATTCTCAGGCAATTCTTTTAATATTCAAATTTAAGATGGAATAAAAAAGAGACGACTACAACAGTGGTGGTGCTAGTGGGGGTCCGCCCCCCGCCCAATGTGCCGGTCCGCCGTTGCCCCCCCTTCCAGAAATGCTTGGAGAAAAAATGTGTGCGTAACAAGGATGGTTTTTTAAGTTATCACATATATTTTAGAAGTGAGGACCTTTTTTTTTTTAGGTCATCACTTGTATTTTCACCTGTCCATTAATAACGATAAAAATGATGCCCTCCTCAAATATTTCCTTGGCCCTTCCAGATTTTACTCAAATATATCCTGGCCCCTTGTAAGCTTCTGGCAAGCTTGTAGCTGCAAACTTTAAATCGTCTGTACCTGCTACTTGACCGCTGAGCAAGGGCACGGACGTGAGTTTAATTTCTGCTTATGTCAAATAATTTGTGTAAAAATATTTATACAAATTACAGGTTCTGCTTAGCCGTTTGCAACCGGCTTTAAAAACTGTAGGTGCCTTTCTGTGTACGCAAAAAAAATGGACGTAATACTGACCATATTACTCCTGAATGTACATAGATTGAAAACATAGTTACGAAACCTGGAAACAGGAGGCCTTGGCTCATTTCGGGCTTTCGCGCCAATGATGAATGAATGAATATCCTGGCCCCTTCCAGATTTTACTCAAATATTTCCTGGCCCCTCCAGATTTGAAGAGCTCGCGCCGCCAGTGGTTGGGAGCCATCAGTTTATTCAATATGAAATAGAGAAGTGGTACTCAACCTGGTCCCTACCGACCACTAGTGGGCGGTAGGAATTTTTTGGTGGGCGGTAGGGGTTTTGTCCAATGCTGGCTACTTCCGTTTTTTTTTTTTTATTTAATTGAGGTTTTAAAAACATTAAAATGGAAATTTTTTAAATTATTATTTAAAAAAATTTCATAGCATTATTGATAAACATTTTCATTAAGTTTTCATAAAATTCTTTACTTTTTATAGGGGAAAAATTTTAAGATAGTAGCGCCACGCGGATTTTTTGAAACCATTCTAAATCAAATACAGTCTGTTCCAAACGGTTAGGCGGAACTAAATGGGAATTTCGCTCTTTTAGGTTGTCACGAGAAGGGACCTTGCTTGGGTTATTTCATTTTTCAAATTGGAATTTCAAAATTTAAAATTCAGTGAAAAAACAGTGAAACCATGGAAACGGATGACATATGTCAAAATATAATTATTTTTTGTACATATTTTAATGACAAAAAAAAATAAATAAATGGGAAAATTGTATTAAGAATGACACAAAAAATCAAAAAATCAAAATATAAAGAAAATGAAATTTTAAAATGATTAACCTTAACCAAAAAATGTTTATTGTAAGTATGATTTACAAAGCTTAAACAAAATGGCCGAAAAGCACGATTTAAACGATAAAAGTAACTAGATTGTAAAATCTAGTTCCGTCTAACCGTTTGGAACAGACTTTACCACTTGACATTTACTGGTAAATAATAGCGAAAAGTGTATCAAAAAACGACAAAAAATAAATAATTGTTTGGGATTTTCTGATTTTGTGAAGTGACATTACTTGTATACATCTAAAATACTACATTTTGTGATCTGGTTTTAAGTTATGGCGGTTTTCCATTGTCGATTATTTTAACTATGTTGGGGGAAATAATAATTCCCGTGTTGTTTACCAAGGGGTAGAAATCTACAATGCTGGGCATATAATATTGTGTGGAGTCATTGAAAAAAACAGAGAGTTCATAAAGATTTATGCATTATGCCTACAGACTTGCGATAATAAATACAAAATTGAAAATATTTTTTGTAGTCACTATCATTAAAATGTAATGAGCAAACTTTGATATAAGGGCTCACTTTTTTTCCAATTTTTAAATTGTTTATCTAAACATCGCGTCGATTCCTAACCTCTTGCTTTCCCAATTTTGTTTCGAACCGTACGGTGTCTGATATTAGTGGAAACAAATGAAACGATATTTCCGGGTTTCTTCTTTTCAATGAATTGCACATAGGCACACAACAATATGTATTATACATTTTTCAATGATTATAATAAAACTTTAAAAACAAACTTCATACAAAACCAATACACAAAACGAAATGTTATCTGATGTACACAAATTCATGAAACGCTCACCAGATGGTAGGGCGCTTAGCTGCAAATCCCTATAGTTAAATTTCTCAAAATATACAATTTTTATCGCCCGCGCATAAGTTTAGTTCACTTTACGTGAAACTAAATGGCGCTAAATTTGTCGCCACACCCTAGCATTAGACAGCTGGTCAGAGATGATGCAGTAAGTTGTTTTATAAAGATTTTTGTAGCTAAATTTGTATTTGGTAAGTTATTATTATCACAACAGGTGGGCGGTATGAAAATTTTTCTACCATAAGAGATGCTAAAGTGGGCGGTAGGTATGAAAAGGTTGAGTACCCCTGAAATAGAGCATAGGTACTTCATTTATCAAAGTTTTGAATAAAAATAGAGAAGTGAACATAAAAAATTTTCACCACTAAAAATGAGCGTTTAATGCCTGAAATCGCGTTTAAACATTAACAATGGAAAAGAATAATACAGTATACTTATAAGTAAATGTATAAATGATATATGCATTGCATATAAATTTACATATTTGCCCGAATATAAGGCGAAAAACAAAGTACAACAAAATGAGGGTTCTCTTATATTCCAACTTTAAGATAAAGGTAGGGATGTTCCGATACTACTGATACGATACCAGTATCGATATTTTTCATTCGATATCGCGATTTTAGTATCGATACTAATCTTCCGATACTTTATTAATATCAGTACATTTGACCCAGTATCGTATCATTTTTTTTTTTTTTTTTTGTTAAAACAATATCGTAAAATTATTATTTATACACATATAAATATTTCTCTGATTATTTTTTTTTACAAAAAGAAACACTTCTAAAAATTGTACTCTTGTGAAAACTGATAGCTTGAGGTACGCAATCACAATGGCGCAAGACATAGTAAATATGCGTTGAACGGTTTAGAAGTTGCTGGCGTTTGACCACCAAAAATGTCACCACCAACAAGCAAAGTGTGGACCTATTTAACCAAAATAAACCAAGTAGTTTTCTCGGTGCTTGCAATGAAGAAGAGTGGAGTGTGTGTATAATATACAAATTTATATAATATCCCAGCAAACATTCAACTAACGGCCGAATGCTGGCAAACTGCTTTTATGCTGGTAAATTACTGGCACCAAAAGTAAGTGCAACGCCAGTATTAATAATGTACTTCACATTTGTATTTCGCATTCCGCCTATACGAAGTACTTTACCAGCATTTTATAAGCACTCTTCTTCACTCATACTTTTTACTTAAAACCATCAGAAATAAATCTTGCAACTAATGCGATTATTTTGCACTTTACCGTTGCTGGGCCGGCAACTGATACATCAATGGGCCAGTAACGGCCACGGGGACACCGGGGTACTGGCCCATTACTTTCAATGCCGGGGAGTATCAGTGTTGCCAGATGGTGAAAAAGAAAAAATCGTACTAACACTTCAAAATGATCGTATTTTCAAGAAAAAAATCGTACAAACAATCGTATTTTTTAAAAAATAATCGTACAAAAAATTTGCTGTGTAACTAATTTAAAAATTATTAGGTATATATTTTTCTATTGCACAATCATAGTAGCAGAAAAGGATAAAAAATGTATAATACAGCAAAGTCCTTTTTATAAATTTTTATTGAATTAACAAAAAATCTTCAGAACAAAAGTTAAACTAGACAAAAAGGCCCATCTAAAGGTTACTGACTTTTTGGTGTCATTGTAAAGCTAATTTAATGTACTTTTAGGAAAAAAGTACATTAAATTAGCTTTAATAATAATAATCGATTCCCTATGCTAGATCAAAAGTTGACATCATTTCCGGTGAAACCGGAAGTGCCTCAGAATTCTTATAGTAACCTTTAGATGGGCCTTTTTGTCTAGTTTAGCTTTTGTTCTGAAGATTTTTTGTATCTTTACAAATAAAGGAGATTTTCGGGGTGCCCCGTCTCAAACAAACACCCTGTATATATAAATCAGTATCTTGTTTAATTTTGTAAAAATCACATTAATACCTATCACATGCATAAATATTAATACAGACAAGACCGATTTCAGTTTGTAGTACAGTCAGTAGCGCACCCAGGAATTTTCCTTGGGGGGGGGCGGTAGACAAAAAAAGTGAAGATATAAAAAAAGCTCCTCGCTTCGATGACAAAAAAACAAAGGTCCTGACTTGTAAAATACAAGTGATGAGCAGAAAAAAAGGCCCTCACTTGTAAAATACAAGTGATGATAAAAAAAAGGGTCCTCACTAGTAAAATACAAGATCCATAATGCTAATTAAAAAATTTGGTATTTCCATCCTTCTTGGAGGGGGCCCCCCTGGGTGCGGCACTGAGTACAGTACTCTTATACCCTTTTCACACTAGAACTTTAAGATCGGATGTTAAAGTGAATTGTTATAATAAAATTATTTATTTTAATAATGTGTTTAATAAAATACAGAGCTACAATAATTGAGATAAAATGTATCGACTTACATGTTAATACAGGTGTAATATATTCTTTATTGTAGTGTCTTTATTGTAGAATGAAATGACATATCGATATTTGTTTATAATAATTCAAAATGTGCGTCTGCGCAGACAGTTCATAACTGGTAATTTCATGACGGTAACTTAAGGACAAAATTACTGTAGCCGATAACTGCACCGGAGATTTAAACATCAAGTGTGAAAGCAAACCGATGTTAAACATCGGTGAATTTTAAGTTCACTCGTCTTAAAGTTCTAGTGTTAAAAGGGTATAACTAATAAGGAGTGAGCTTTATATTTTTGAATATTCGAATATGCCCGAGCATACCCGATCTTAGCGAGATAAACCATTCTATTTAAGAGTGCGTCGATTTGAAATCCGAGGGCTAAAATATTCAATATATCGCATTATATAATATTAATATTTAACTTACTAAAAATGTATATAAATAAATATGTTTCATCAATAAAAACATCAAAAAAATCGTACATCTGATACCAAGAAGTCGTACATCGTACACATGCAAAAATAATCGTACAAATACGATTTAAATCGTACATCTGGCAACACTGGGGAGTATGTGCTTTACCAGTACTGGCCCGTATAAAAATGTTTGCTGGGATAATTTATATAATATACAAATTCTATTTTAAACAATCAATCAGACTTATAGCCTTCAGCAAGAGTTCATAAACACACCAGTTTTGCAAGTGAAAGATCGGAGATTCCTTCGTAAAATGTTTATTACCTATTATCGTTTTCCTAATTTTCCTAATTTCCTAGTCTTAGATTTTTACTAACTAAACCTAAGGTAATTACTTAGTTTTTAGGATACAGTACTTTATTTTAATATAAATATAAGCCCATTAAAAATAGTGTAATAAACTCTAATAAATACGATCAATTTAGGTAATTAGGTTAAGTTTAGTTAGTAAAAATCTAGGACAGAAGAATTAGTAAAACGATAATAGATAATAAATATTTTATGAAGGGATTTCCGATCTTTCACTTGCAAAACTGGTGTGTATATGAACTCTTGCTAGGCTCCATGGTCTCGTCTGCCTCTGCTCTTCATGAACGCTTTTTATTTATTAGTTCTTCCAAGAACGAATCTTCCTCGCCTACGTTGTTTGTAGGTGTCCAATTTATTGTTACCTAGGTCATCTGTCACTTTTCAATCGTGTATACTACTTTAATGCCCATACTACTTTAATCTATTTATTATTGTAAAATAATTAGATTAATTATTATAAGAATATTTTTTTTTAGGCTTTATAGAAAATATATTCATTTTTCCTTTCGATACTTCAAAATATCGATATTTTTTTTCGATACGATACCGGTATCGATAATTTTTATTCGATATTATCGATACCCAAATATCGATACTTTCTCAGTATCGCATATCCCTAGATAAAGGTATCCATCTCTAAAAGTGACAGAAAAAATAATCTTATAATATTTCATTAAAAATTTTGTATTTCTTGTTTTTTTATAATAATGGCAGTCGCCTTATAGTCTGACAAATATGGTAATTATTTGTTTTTAGTCAAAAAGAATTAAAGAATCATTTTCATTAATATAACTCAACTATATGTGAGGAGGTAACATTCAAAACATGAGTTGTCACTGTATTGCAATTTTAAGATAATTGCAAAAAACATTATAAGCCTAGTTGCAGTAAGTTGAGAACCTAATTTTTCGACCCACTTATTTTTAAGGTTCCAAACATTGAATTCAAACATGTCGTTAAAATTTTAATGAAGAAAAGTATGAAAAACCGATTATTGGAAAATATGAAAAACCGCAATGTTAGATAAAAAGTAAAATACAAATTAAATATATATATATATATATATATATATATATATGTACAGGGTGTTTGTTTGAAACGGGGCACCCCGAAAATCTCCTTTATTTGTAAAGATACAAAAAATCTTCAGAACAAAAGTTAAACTAGACAAAAAGGCCCATCTAAAAGTTACTATAAGAATTCTGAGGCACTTCCGGTTTCACCGGAAATGATGTCAACTTTTGATCTAGCATAGGGAATCGATAATTTTATATTTTTTTCATAAAAGAACATTGAATTAGCTTTACAATGACACCAAAAAGTCATATTTTTATGTTAACCATTTCAAAATCGCGACCATTTATTTACAAAATAATAATCAACATAAGTTTTACAAAGTTGAACGTAGCAATCTTTGAAAACAATAAAAAAAGAAACAAAATATCTCTAAAATAAACTATTTGACTATTTAGAAATAAAAAAAAACTATTACTTTTTACAATTATTTTACAAAAAAATTATTTTCGCTGGCTTAATTTGTTCACTAATTTGGCAAAATACTGCCTTCTCGGCTGAGCTCTATCAGGATATCTTTCCTGATAGACTCGCTGGGCCCTAACCGCATTTCTTTGGCACTCTCCGTATATCAGAACCATATCTGTCATCTCTTCGTTGGTATATAGTACATAAACAATAATTAGGTACAAATAACAACTTACTACCAATTAATACAATTTTTTTTTTCAAACAAAAATAAGCAAAAGAAACTATTAAACTCTTGTTATTTATAAAACATTTAATTGAAAAATTAAAATTTAAGTTATTTCATATAATAACTAGTTATAACAGTTTATTTTAAAGATATTTATACTTTTTTTATTGTTTTCAAAGCTTGCTACGTTCAACTTTGTAAACCTTATATTGATTATTATTTTGTAAATAAATGGTCGCCATTTTGAAATTGTTAACATAAAAATATGATTTTTTGGTGTCATTGTAAAGCTAATTTAATGTACTTTTAGGAAAAAAATATAAAATTATCGATTCCCTATGTTAGATCAAAAGTTGACATCATTTCCGGTGAAACCGGAAGTGCCTCAGAATTCTTATAGTAACCTTTAGATGGGCCTTTTTGTCTAGTTTAACTTTTGTTCTGAAGATTTTTTGTATCTTTACAAATAAAGGAGATTTTCGGGGTGCCCCGTTTCAAACAAATACATATATATTAAAGCAATTTTACTATACTTTTTTTTATACTATATATACACCCTGGATATTTATCAGACCACCTATCCACCTCTATTTTCTCGAAAACGCTACGAGTGTGCAAGTTGAGAAAAAAAATTGGAAAACCGTAAAATATATTAAAAAATGTTTAAGTAAAAGTTTTCCTTTCAAAGGCTCTGTCCAATTCGGCATACGTTACCGTTTAAAAAATTAAAGTTGTCCTTGATATTCTGTACTTCCGGTTGTTGTTTGAAAATTTCATTACTACCATTCGATTCTTTTGGTAGACTTTGGTGATCAAAATTTTTTTATGTTGGTCACACTTGCTCATACAGCTCATTTTCGAAAAAAAAGTGATAACGGGTGATCTAATACATATTTTTACCAGCAATGAGTAAAATAGATATTATTTCACTAGATATTAAATTTAATGCTTTCTATCATGACATTTAAAGAAATTTCCGAAACACGATCCATCTCTACAGTCAAATACCGTGCATTTTGGCCCAAATACACTACTGGTCTGCAGTATTACCAATCTAAGTTTTAGGTACATTTTTGGTGGAGATTTCAATGATGAGTGAAAATCGTTGATGTTGAAACAATCATCAATCAGTTTAACTAGACTCAGAACTTATTGGAGAAATATCTAAATAAATATCTTCAGCAACACTTAATATAAAACTAGACTTATTAATTACTAATTTTCCTTCTGATTTCTCATTTAATGTAAATTCAAAATTCTTTAAAATTGTTACCAACGCTAATTTTACTTGTAGCATTGCAAATCTTCTTCCTGAAAAAATAATTTTGTATTAATTATTATTATTACTTTTTTTATTTCTAATTATACAGGCAGTAAAGTAGTTACAGGCGCATCTTAGAAGTTTTTTTTAGGCTTGGTATTTCCAACTTGTAGTTAAATATAAGAGTTACTAAATCTAGTTTGTTAACTTCTGTTAACTGATTTTTAAAATTGAGTATTTCTTATTTGTTGAATTTTTTTAATAAATACTAGTTTGTTAAATATTAATAAGTTAACAATATTGATGTCATGCTTTCTTACCTATTTATCTCTTCCACAACACCAAATATATTTATTATTTTCACAAATTGTCTTTCATTTGGAAAAAGTGAATGTTTCTTTCACTTCTTTTCCTAGAGTGACAACCGTAACAGAGTAACACAGCAGTTTGTGTTATGACAACTCATTATAACACAAACAAAATAAAAAAGGATAATAGTTGCTATCTGAAGTTCTGCCAGTTCTGAAGTTAATGTTACAAACAAACTGCACCATTAAAGTTTAAACGCGATACAAACAACACGAGGTAGCCACTAGTAAACAATAAGCAGTTACTCGTTCCACTAGTTCAAATTCTGTCTGCTTGGTGTCACTTCATAGCGCTGTTGAGCCCAATACGCTTAACCCGCTAGCTTACAAACTGTGACTGGCACGTACAAATATTTTGTTTACGTAGTTGGTTAAAATCCAGATTGAGATATTTGTATAGTAAATTTAATATAAGTTAAATAAGGATAGGTCGCACTACCTGATTTGCAGAAGTTTGTTTACAGCCATTTAAAATTTGAGATAATATATTGCCCTAATAAAATATATTTATCGAATCGAATTTAAATATGTGTATTCATTATTATAATTATAAAAATATAGACTGATTTTAGTTTTACCGAACAATTAGAATTATTAATAATAAAAATTATTATTAAATACATTATAATTTTAGAATTAGAAATTGAAGTGTGGAATTAAATATATTACACAAAAGAAAATAGTTAATAGTTTTATTTTGTTTAGAGCAGTTATGTTATAATTAATTTAGTATTTAGCATGTTGGGATTATAATTTTTGGGACTTTATTTTATTTCGGTTGATTTGGGATATTGTTTTTATTTTTAGTCAAATGTGCTTTGTATTTATTATTTTATGAAAATAGAATAATGTTTTACCATAACCTAAGAGAAAACGTAAATAAACATTTACTTTTTCTCTCTAACTTTTTTCCTAAATTAAATCTTAATAAAGAAATCTGAGGTCAAACCATGTATAGTATTTCCAAAATGAAATGGACACTCTTGTTAAGAAGCTTAACAATGCATGGTAAGCAAGTAATGGGTTTATGGCAGTAATCCTAAGACTCATAGCTGTAAAACAAATGTAAGAGGTATTAAGGGAATTTTAAATTTAAATTGAATAGATGTAACAATTGTTCAATTGAAGTTTCTTGAAAAACATTAAGTGTTAGTTAATTTTCAACGTTCATAGCGTGCATATATTAACAACATGGCATTTTGCCGACCATTTAATTTTGAAGAACTTCTTACTTTCTGAAGTGAAAATAATGACTCTGTACAAGGTGATTTGGAGTGCGAAAATGTGGACGTTGACCTGGAATGCAAAAATGTGGACGTGGCTACCAAAGAAAAATGTCATTTGTCAGAAGATTGCAAAGTTCTGATACTGAACGTTTATAAAAAGTTAGTTTCGGAAGGTAACGATAAACCTATACTTAGAACTGCGGAATTAACTATAGTCTATCTCAGAAAGAGCGATAGTAATAAATCTTTTTGTCAGGCAGTTACCAGTGGCGTGCACATTTTAAGCATGTTTAAATTGGTTTTGTGTATTTCTATATTACTATTTATCATTTTATTAAACGCACGCCTATGACCATATTTATCATATCATTAAACTGTTTTAAGGTAAAATTTTTATGATCTATTGTGTTTAACCCTAGTTCGTATTCCCATATAAGATGTGCGGCACACTCGGTTGTTTCTTAACAATATTTCGTTTCGTATTTTGTGTGCCGCTTCTGTGTGAAAAAAAATAACTTTTTACAAATAATAAATTTTATTACTATCGCTCTTTCTGAGGTAGACTATAGTGTTCCATACAGAACAATTCATTGTTCGTGGAAAAAACCAGCAGCGAAAACGAACCGATTTACAAATTTTCAAGAAAATAGATAGTTTTATGTCTAAAACAATAATAAATAAAATATAGGTACGATTTTTATTCGAAAAAAATAGTGTCGACTGTGCATCTTTTAATAAAAAAGTTGGAAGAGGACGAAATAGAATTTCCATACAAAGTTAGCCATATTATGTCTAATTATTTGAAGTTCCTTGGATTTAGATATACAAGGTGTCTGAAAAGAAATTTTATATTTAGTGGATCGATTAAAAAAAAAGTAAGCCGTATATAGAAAAAATGTTTATTAATTATTAAAATACACTTTTTGGGGATTTATTTCTTAAAAATAATATCGTCTAAATGTAGACCCTCGCGTTCTCGGCACTCATTTAATCGAACAATAAAATTACTTATGACGTCTCGGCAGGTGAACTCAGGGATGGCTGCCATTTCGTGACGGATATTTTCTTTCAAATACGCCAGTGAAGTCGGTTTATTGGCGTAAACTTTAGATTTAAGATAACCCCATAGGAAAAAGTCCATAGGGGTTAAATCTGAACTGCGTGGAGGCCAATTTATGTCACCTCTCCGGGAGATCAATTTGCCTGAGAAAATTTCACGAACACGTGGCAGAGACATATTGGACGGGTGTGAAGTTGTTCCGTCCTGTTGGAACCATGTTCTTTGGTTATAGCAAGGAAAGTTTTGCAGTTCAGGTACCAAGAAGTTGTCTAACATCTCCACATAACGCTCTGAATTCACTGTAACTGCACGCCCCCTTTCGTCTTCAAAAAAGTAAGGGCCGATAATTCCTCGCGCCGACATCGCAGCCCATACGGTCACTTTAGGCGAATGTAGGGGTTTCTGATGTTTGCGTTTCGGATTCGTTGCACTCCAGTAGCGGCAGTTCTGCTTGTTTACGTGGCCATTAAGATGAAAATGAGCTTCATCCGAAAACAAAATGTTGGTAAACGTTGAAAATCGCTCAATCACCTGATTTACGAAATTAAGCCTCTGACTGGCATCTTGGGGCTATAATTCTTGCACCAATTGAATTTTGTAGGGATGCAGCTTTAGGTCTTTGTGCATAATGCGATGTAATGATGATCTATGCACATTTAAAGCACTTGCGCGCTTCCGAAT